>VWZD01002470.1:128-25538 GCA_013396695.1 Sakesphorus luctuosus
AAACCAAAAAACTACTCAGAACAAGCTAACTTCCTAAAATACTATTATGGAGCTTTTTACAAGATTAGACAATCACCTCTGAAGACATTATCCTATCTTCTCAAGGCAGTTACAGTTGAAAATATTCTGAAATCTATGGGAAGTAATTTTGCTCCAAATAAAGTAGTTAAATTATTCCTCTAAAGAATTGCTAACAAAAATGGAATCTTTTCAGAAATGACTGCACATTTAGTCACAGATCTGGACATCAGATCACTTAGAAAATTTCAATTTAGTCCACACCTCATTGTTATTAGTTTTCTAGTAGGGAAGAATAATAATCCCCTTCCTTTTTTAATTGTACATACTTTAGGGTTTGCTGCAAGTTCTAGATACTACTTTTGATCACTTTTTGATTCTTTGTGTGGCTAAAAAAAAAAAAGCCAGCTTATCAAGGTAGAAATCCAACATCTAGGTTGAATTATATCTTGAATTAATTTTCATAAGATGAACTTTGCCACATGACAACTATTAGAGGAACCCCTGTAGTTATGAACTGTCTAGGGTTTAGACAGATAACATCAGTTCAGATACATCCCAACCTGACAGGTTTTTGTTGGGGACCAGTGCAAACAAGCTACCAATTTAATTCAAGGATATATATAGCTCATTATAATTCATGTTTGTCTAAATAAAGATATCAGATCAGTGTTTTATTGATATCTAACTACGAAAAGGTATTTTCACTTATTGAGGTATGAAATAAACAATTTTTTAAAAATGAAAAAAATGTGTAATTTATTCAGAATTAAGGAAGTTTTGAGTGGTTTTGTTTGCCTTTAGTATGTCGTTTTGTTTTATTCTTTAAAAGTATTAAAGTTCTTGGATTTACTCAGAGGTTATTTTTAAATCTAGTATCAAACACTAATTCTCTTAGGTCTATGTGTTTAAAGTGCATGATGAAATTTTCTTTTAAATCTCTTGTTAAATTATTATTTTATGTACCAGCAATTACAATTTTTTAAACAAAACAAACAAATATATGTATAACAATGAAAATCACTCTCACATTTGCTTTCAAGGAATTTATAGGATCAGAAATCAGTTTTAAGGAGTTGCCACTATAGTAAATTCTAATGATGTTGGGGGGCTTTTGTTGTTTTTGGTTTTGTTTAATTTTTACATTTATTTTAAATGTAATATTATGGAGAGGGGTTTTAAAAAAATGTATTTTTAAAAAAATATTAAACAATAAAACAAATAAGTATAAAGAAGGTAGCAAAAAAAGTATAAACTAACTCCTAATTTAGTTAATTTAGTGTATTCCAATCTTTTGGTCTTTCAATTTTCATCTTTAGATAAGTGAAAAGAGCAATTAGACCCAAAGATTATTTTATTAATTAAAAAAAAAAAAAACATTTCCCTTTTCATTGATTTCTTGTTATACTTACACTGGTCAGATATTTGCCTGATATCATTGTCTGGGGTGTCATAGACACGCTCCTGTACTAGAAATTTCTACGACAATGAAGACAACTGTAGACCATAAGGGAGTTAGGCACTTAAATTTACAAGCACCTCCACCCCTAGCTTGAACTCAATATGAAGTTCAGAACAAGATCTTGACAGACAGATAAACATAGACATACACATGAAATTCTGTTCCTCTTTGTTGTAGTCTGGTGAGGAACCTGATCTCCTCAAGCTTCCAAAGGTAGTCACAAGTTTTCTTTAGGTTCTGTGACTTATATGCTGCACCACGCTGGTATGTTGGACACCTGAAGAAATTTTAAAAGTATGGCAGTGTAACCAAATTAATATGTCCCTAAATGACTAAGAAGCATAAGGGCAGAACTTGAATATAGAAAACGCTAAATGGCATGCATAGAGAACAGCAAGTGGAAGCCATGAAGAAAAAGAAAAATCTCTATAGGCACATACAGAAAGGTGTCCTACTAGCTGACTGTTTCAACTCTGCAGGGACATCTAGAATTTATTAGAGACAATTGAACAAAATAAACTAAAAAATTCCAAAACTTATGGGAAAAAAAGAATATAGAACATATATACATATATACAACAAAGCTATGTTGTACACGAAAAACACAGAAAACACAGAGATCCAAATGCATAAATGTGCTTC
Organism: Sakesphorus luctuosus; assembly: GCA_013396695.1. NCBI lineage: Eukaryota > Metazoa > Chordata > Aves > Passeriformes > Thamnophilidae > Sakesphorus > Sakesphorus luctuosus. The sequence continues at coordinate 2,251 of VWZD01002470.1, forward strand.
AACCACTTTGAGAAGCAATTCCAATCCTCTTATCTAAAAAAAAAACCCCACAGTAGAATAGGAAAAGTTTCAGAGAACAGCAAGAGGAATTTATAAACCCAAGATTTACTTGTAGGATTTTGAATGTTCTCTTTGAACCTGTTGGGGTTCAAAGAGAAGAGGATGAGTTCCTAAGATGGCAAAAGTTCTACAAAAGATGGATAGATGATGATATCGAGGTCCGGGACCCTGCAATGATTAATGAACATGAACTCCACCGACTGCACAGGAACCTTCATCAGTTCCAAAGTTATATGGACATTTGCCCAGTTTAATGTTTTATTCCCCATTCAATATAATCTGCCCAATATGTCTACCTTGTTGTCTTTTCCCTTAGTCACCCCTATCCAAGTTTCTTCTTCCCATAATCCTTTAGGATACTTTCCCACCAATTCTTCCCTGGTTGGACGGCTTACCCCTGCAATGCATCATATACCTTATAAGGTAGTCCGCCCCTATTGGTCCCATCCTAAACCCCTCCTTGTCTCTGCCCTCTGACTGTTGCTCCCACCAATTGAATCTCATGCTCCGCCCCTAACTCCTCCCAATTAGGGACCCTTATAAGCCAGTGCACACCCTCAATAAATGCTTCTCCTCGTGGACTCCTGACCGTGTCGCTTCTCCTTTTGGGGTCGTTGCCGATGGGGAGCGGGAGGAGCCGTCCCAGCCTCGAGGAGTTCGGCCTCACAAGCTACTCTGCCTAGCCTGCCTTGTCTCCTGGGGCTGGTCTCTCCGTCTGAAAGCTTGTGGTAGAATCAAAACATTTGAATCATCTGTTCATTATTTCTTCCAAGACAAGAACTATAAGCCATCAAATCAAAATCTGCATTCAAAACAAGGAGCTGGTGTCATTTGCTGAAGACAATAGAAGACCTCTTTCTGCTTTGCAAAGGACTTTGTTTATGCTGGAAATTTAAATAAGCTCATGAAGAAGACAGACTAACAGTTGGAAAAGAGATCAACTGTAGGTTTACCAAACAAAACCCCTAAACATTAGAAAACAACAGAAAGCAGTCAGAAGCTGAAAGCATGTTGATGTAAAAGCGCTGAGGATCACCACATTATTACTTTTTCTTGGTCATCTATTTATCGACTCAGTTTGAAACAAAGTAGGATGGATGAACAATATGTGTGAGCCATAACTTAAAGTTTAATGCCATTCTGCCTTTCAATTCTTTCTTTGAATTGCAGGTGGAATAATTTCTTATCTTTCGATGTCACAGGTACAATCATCTTGAAGATAAGCATTTTTCCTGAATTCTTGTCTCTTGGCAACACTATGAAGGATGAACCAGGCAATAGAAAGGAAATGTTAACCTTATAGGTTAATAAACATTGATACATTTGACAATTAAGAATTCTAGACTTCCAGTTTTATTACCCAGATGTATTTAACAGTCTTAGAACCATTTAACGAGCTACAGAAGGATCAGAAGCACCTGTCTTAATTAATACTGTATAGCATTTCTCTAAATCTATGGCTGAGGTTCCATAAAGAATGTTTAAAGTTCTATAGACAAATAAGCCTAAAATAAAGAACCAAAACCCACTTAGACCCCTTCTAAAAAGATACTTTATCAGTTAAGCTGCAGAATCTGTTCCATTCTTTACACATATGATTTTTGAACTATTTTCTTTGACAGCAGTTAATTTACTAGCCTGTCTCTACCTCTTTTGTTCTTTTTGCTCTTTTTCCTGGATACAAACTGTGTGTAGTCCCAAAAAAATTTACAGGATATTCAACCAAGAATTGTCATTTTCTGAGTCAGTGCTCTAAATTTTTGGTCCATGCCGTCAGAAACTTCCACACCATTCATGCCATATATAAAAAGAATGAAATTGTAAAAGCATTTTGTACAAAGATGGTGAGGCACAAGAGCAGGTTGCCATGAGAAGCTGTGAATGTCTCATTCCTAAAAATGTGTTCAAAGTCAGGCTGAATAGGACTTCGAGCAAGCTTATTTCATAGAAGTTGTTCCTGCCCACTACAGGGGATGCTGACAATAAACTTTAAAGGTCCCTTCAAACTCAAACCATCCTATGGGGCCTCAGTTCTGTGATTCCATTGTCTGACTAGGTCTTTCCTAATTAGCTGACACAGATGAGCCATGATACCAGGAGACAGACAGTGTTCATAGCTCTTACTGAAGAATTCAATCTTAGAAAGAGCTAAATAGGGGAAGTTCCTTAAGGTACAAAGCCTCCCCCCTCCCCCCCCAAATTTAGAAGACATATGTTAGTATAGGAAATGAAATGTCAAATGGCTGTAACATCTGGAGAGAAGAAGAAAGGAAGAAGAGAACATGAGGACAGACAGGAGAGTTGTGAAACGGTTCTTCATGGCTCATAAAATTAAGTGGCACTTCTGTGCCAAATGTTTCAAAACTAAGAGTGCTGCAGGTACCTAAGCTGGTCAGTGAAAGCTAGATTGCATATTTATATGTTACATGTGACATCAGGATAGACACAGGGTAAACTTGATCATGAAAAAGAAAATATTTTCAGCAAGCATTGTTTTTAGATCAAGAAATTGTGAGTTCACAATACAATTTGAGCCAGCCGTTTCATCTGACTGTCTATGGACTTCTCATGAGATAAAAAAGGAGAACTTTATATTGGAATTTATGAATAATTCTTGAGTAACAAGTATCATTAGGACTGTCACAATCTGCTAATAAATACATCAAGATAAGATATAAATGCTGAAGTTTACTGAGTTCCTACTGATCTCTTCCTAAAGATTTTTACATAACTTAGAAAAGAAACACAACTCATTTATGATTTCATATATTCATATTTTGGTTTGATTCATTGTCAAAGGGTTCCTTCAGAGAATTTTTCTCACCCTACCAACACAAAGGTTTTGGGAGTTGAAGTGCTGGGACTGAGAACAAAGGAGTAGTTGATGGCTCTAGATTCCAAGTGAATGGTGGGGTGGAGGTGAGAAAACAGACTCAATGCACTTGGGAGGAGGAGAGGCTTTTCCTGTGTGCTGGCTTCACTTCGTTTTGGGCAGCTGCTGGGGAAAGCCACTGTTTGCTAAGCTGGTGAGACCTCCTTCTGGTTCGGCTCTTCACCTCCTGTCCCCCCACCTCCATCTCTGGGCACCCTGAGCTCCAGAGAGAGAGAGAAGAGAGAGAGGAGGGTCACAGCTGCTTCAGGACATACTAAAGACCTTTTTCCTGGGGATCGACTTCGACTGCAAGGAGATTTCTGGAAATTACCAGCACTCCTCAATTCCCAGCATTTCCTTCTTTTGAACAAAGGACCAAGAGAGAGAGAGAGTCTGCTCCTCCCCCACGGGAAAGGCTCCATCCTACACCACTTGAGTCGCACACCCCCTTTGTAGCAATGCATTCTCAATACATGGCTTGGAGAAGGTCATGCCAGAAATGGGCTGATGAAGAAAAGCAGCCATCCACTGAGAATGCTTTAACAACTGATGTTTTAGTGTAGTTTGAATGTACTGAATGCAAAACCTGCTTAGTCACTGTCTTCTTCCCAGAAGTCCCCTGCCTGGCCAGGGGGCTGGGACACAGATAGTGATCTGGAACTCTCTCCCATTGAATGTAAATCCCCTTACTCTTATTGGCCTGAAGCCAGACTTCCCCCTTGTCCCTTATTGGAGCATTTGTATCCCCCCAAGTCCTTTATAAACCCGTTCCCCTGAATAAACCACCTCTTTGTTCCTGCCCTGACCTGTGCCTCTGTGTGTCCTTTCTTGGGGGCTCTCAGGGGAGCACATGGTTGGGCCTAGCATTGAGCACACACTTCTCCTGGGTTAATGGATTGAGAATCCTAAACCAGGCAGAAGCACCATATCGTTGCAGATTCCTTCAGCACACAGCATCAACGAGGCTACAAGAATCCAAACCACCATACCCCTTGTCTCTGCCTCACGGGGAAAATTCACCTTGCAGCCAGCTGAAGTGTGATGCTGACACTGTCCATAAATATAACTGCACCAGGAGTAACCTACAGTTTTTGAGGGTTGGGGTTTTTAGGTGCTGGGGGAGTAGTTTGCTCTGGCCTGTTTATAGTTACTTCTATATCTATATCTATATATATGGCAGTTAAGAACAGTTATCCTTCTTATATACATTTTCTAATTAAAGTTGGAGGTTTTTTTAAATTTAATAAGGAATGATGTGGTTATTGAGGAGGAATCCTCTCCTCTGGTTTTGGTAAACATTTTGTTTCCCTCAAACTAAGACATTCATATAACCTAAAGTTAGTAGAAATATTTTCCAATGAATTCATTATAAATGTGTAACGTAGGATAAAGACTAGCCTGTTTGTTCTTTCCTAGCAGAACAATTACTCTGCTATTCATAGAAGTAACATACATATAAATTACTCTATAATTACTGAGGTATAATTGTCCTTAGTTCCCACAATAATATTTTATTTCCACAAATGCATACCCAGTACTTTATGTCTTGAAGAAGAAAGCAGTCCTTAAAAAAATTTTAAAAAACCAACACAACAAACCCAAGCAAAATAGAAAAAAATACCAACACTCTTTAGAAGACTCTTCTTTTGCAAGGAATGAACTCTCAGTGGCTGAAGTGAACAGCTCGGAGGCCAGCAGGATGTGCGGCCCCTTTTTGTTGAATAGGAGGTCACTCTTCTTCACATCACCATGAACCCTTTCTTTACCAAATCAGTTCACCACTTACTCAGCTGATTTTGCATCCTTCTCCCCCTGCTTTGTTCCTAGTTAATTCTTCTTTACCTGCCTATAAAAAATGCTATTTTCCTTCTTTAACAGGTGGATCTTAGGTCCCTTCCTACCAGTCCTTTGTCCTCAAAAGCTTTGCCATTATACTAAATCCCAAAACTCTTTAATTGACATCAACTGCACCAACAGATGTTGACACAAATATATGAAAACAATAGTTTCTCCATCTCTCTGTCTCTTTACAAACACTTCAGTGATGCTTTCTTCCTTAGAGGTTTCTGAAAAGGCAGGTGAGAACTTTTTTGAAAACATATTTTCACAGGTAAATGTAAAGTGATCTAGAATTAAACAGGTTTGCAAAGGAAATGGTTTCAAAGGCAAATGTTACTCTATGTTTTATGAAATTACTTTGATCTAGAAAGAAATAGTTATCACAAACATTCTGAGATGCTTTATTGGGGGATTAAAGAAAACTTCTTTGAAATTAAAATGGATACAGACTTTTCATATTAAACATTTTATAAATTTGTGGATGTTAATTTATACTCGTTAGGAAAATAATTTGAAAAGTTTTCTACTTCTTTCTGTTTCTCTGGCTGCATTTGGCTTTGTGCTTACAATTTTAGATTTCTGTTCAACTACCAATTTTCTAAACTACTTTTAACCTGAGACATACTCTCCTCTGTTGTGTTTTTCTCTTCTGTTTTGAAAAGATTCTGTTATGAATGTACACAAGACTGCCAAAAGAAACATCCTATCCTATATAAGTATATGTATGTATATTTTTATATTTGTAGTAGCATCTTGAATTTGTGAAAACCTATTTCCATGTCAATGTTGTTCCCCACAAAATTAAGACTAGATGGTAAGAAAAAAATCATATATGAGTTTGTCTTATCAAAGTATTTCATTAACCAAACAATTGGGCCTACTGCAGTAATTCAAACACTGAAGTGAAATGAAATCTAAAATGAATGAAGTTCAAGAATATACAAAAAAAGAAAAAAGAACCCTCTATATTGTTACAAAATGATATATCTATCTTTAGATGTTACTTTGGCAGACACATTAAATTTGTAACTTTATTTTTTTTTAAGCAAGAGCATGTACTTTCTTAAATTCTAAATGCATTCATCCACCTACAGAATATGAGATATTATTGACAAAAATCTTCTGAGAGAAACTCTGGATGTCCTCAATCTGTTATTTTTTCTTGAATTTTTAGTCTGGAAAAGAACCCAAAACAAAATGGAAGAAGGACCTGTTAACCCATCAAACCTAATGGTTTCCTAATTGTGCATTATGTAATTGCTTCTACATTGATAATTTCCTTCTGCTGTATTAGAACACATACTGACCAATATCTGTGATGAAATTCTTTCATCTCTGCCCTTTTTTTGACAACTGGATAATATCTCAAATCTCTCTTCCATCAAACACTATCAAAGGGTCAGTGTCCCTCTATCACTAAAAAATTGAATTTGTTGTTAGTAGTGGATGTGTCTCCAGATTATATGAAATAGACTTTTTCATAAATTCACTTCCCATCTTTGCCCTGTGATAATGACTTAGATCACACAGACATTCAAAGGCTTTGGAGAACAAGCAATCTTTAGAGTTAGAAACTCAGCGGTTTAGAGTCTACAGAAAGGTTTTGAAACTCCAGCTTTATGCTGTAGCAAGTACTGAACACATACTCCTGTGCTCTTATACTGCAAAGAGGTTGCTACTACTGCTGCTATCACTAGCAGATGAACTGGAGGATGAAAGGAAGAGCAAAACCAGAAAGAAGCAGAGTGGTGGCAGCAGGTGCTGCTTCACAGTTTTCCATCAGTTTTCGTTGGCAGCGTTAGCCTACTCCCAGATGTTATACGGACTCTGGCACTTGCAGCTTAGGCAGCTGTCCTTGATTTTTTCTGGAGAGGAAAATTAGGTTATATGGAAAGGTCTGCTGAAAAAAAGGAATAAATTAATGCAATTTATAACTCCAACTGCCAGAAAATTATGCAATTCTAAGTCCAAAAAAAAAAAAAAACAGTAGGGGGAAGAAGCATGTCACCTAAGTTACTTCAGAAATAAAAATCCCCTGTAAGGAATAATGGGTCACTCCCAAATCACAGAAGTCTGTGGTAGAAATGGTGACAGACCTCAGCTCTCACATGGTCTTATTCTTGTAATTTGCTGCAGGCCTTTTTATTTTTCATGGTCTGTGAAGTGATACTAGGACTCCATTATGAGTCTGAATACAAGAACAAAAAGCAGAGTAATGACAAAATATTTTCTGATCAAAAGAAAAAAAAACAATTATTCACAAAAACTTTTCTCCATCTTTAGAATAAGTATGGTCATGTTTCTTAGGAACTTTCTAAATAGTCAAAATGTTTTTAAAAATTTATATTAAAAAAATGAAATTGGGGTAATTTTAGTAGTGTGGGTTATGGGATGACAGCTATTATCTTGTACAGCAAGAAATGACCAAAAATCACAACTCATAAATAAACTAATAAATACGGCCTAAGGAGTCAACAGAGTTTTCAAGGAAACACTATATTCCTACAACAAATTGTGTTGCAGAACATTGCAAGCTATACTGACAAACTATATACAAAATGAAATGTAAGTCAATAGTCTAAATTTCTACAAACATAAAGGCAGCAGTATTGTAGCAAAGTGAACATGCTCTAACATGTACCTAAAAGCCTGATATTTCTGTATTCTAAAGGTGTTAAATCATATTGGTAACAAAAAAAAGTTCTTTACCTAAATCTGTGAATTTTGATTTTACTATGTTCAGCTGAGCGGAATTTACCACATACATATATATGAAATATGTATTAGCAGAATGAAAAATAATTAAGGTGTTAATAATTTACAAATATTTATTTGCATTTAATTAATGATATAACAACATTAAAATAGATGTTTTGAAAGTTTTGAAAGGTCACAAATAATTTTTCCTGTTGAAATGTTTTGAAATGAGTACAGTAATTATTTGAAAATAACATTTGGAAACATTGTGATCTGTCAAAATACTGTTTTGAAGCAGTAAAAACAGTACTTAAGAGAATTACTGTTATGCAGCAAGCAGTCATAAAACTGAAGGATCCTTTGCATTCAGACAGAACATCAAATGCCGATACTGACAACAGTAACAGAAAAGGCGAACTGAAGTGCTTTTATCACAAACATGAACATTAGCTGCCATAATGCAGAAAGAAAAGTGCCTGTGCATAGTCTACAAGGGGATGTGTCATTTGGCAAGATCTGCAAATGCCAATTTGACTGGAAAGTCAAGTGGGTAAATTTTTCCAATTTTTTGAGCCCATCAGACAGTGGCTTTACTCCTACATATGTGTTCGGTACATAGTGTATAATTCAGAAATTCTCTTGAAATCTATTTTCATGAGAAGCAGACTAGCATTTATAAAACTTTTCAACATCTCTCCTAAAAACTGTTCCAATTTAAAGGATAGCATATAAAAGAAAGCTTCAGAATAAAAAGAAAATATGTCTGAGACACTTTCTTGTAAGTAAGAGAATTAAAACCAAAGAAAACACAATAGGACATGGGGACTTGCTGAACTCTATAAAACTCAACTGTCTTTATTTCTTAGTAACAATACTTTTCCACCAGTGTTGTTTGTCATAGGTGCAAATGTGTAAGCTGGATAAATTTTTTGAGCAGGTTCCCATGTTACATGCAGAACTCACCGGGCACTGTAGTATCCAGAAATCTAAGTGGGAGATGATGCACAATGCTGTGTCAGTATTATGCACCGACACAGACAAAGTCACAGTGCTTCCTAAAGTCCTTGCGAGCGGAAGGTAACAGCTTCCAAAACTGAATTGATAGCCTGGCAGAGGCTGACAGGGTTAATGCCTTAAACATTGTTTGACTTCTGTCAAACTGCTAAAGAACCCCAGCTGCTCATCCAGCAAAGCCTACCTCTCCCTGAATATGCCTTCTGGAAGAGGACCTTCACAGAAGATAAGTGGGTGCCATGTCCAACTATCCCAGGTGCAGATGGGTGTGCATACCTGAAGCTGCAAATTGGATTTCCAAGTGAGGGAAGAGGCTGATAAGAGGTAAACCCTGGAAGGTGGGATAATCCCTCTTACCATGCCAATGTCCTCCCTTACATGATGACTCTGCTGTGAAAACCCCTCTGGGGAGCATCAAAGACTTTCACTCCTAGACTGGACTATTCATCTCAGATGATGGCCCACAATGGGCCACGATTGATGCTTACAAAACAGGCAGCTGTAATTACTTAGAAGGTGTCAAAGACTCATGACATGTCCTGTGACATCATTCATTGTAAAACTCCCTGCCCCAGGGGAGGTACTAGACATTCCCACCTGAGCTTGAGAGTATGTAACTCATGAAATGTTTGAATTTTGAGGGGGACTTCCCTCCCCCCCAGCATATCAAGACCATAATTTTGACAGGACTGCAACCACCACTTTAACCAACAGATATTGAAGCTGTAGCTGTCAAATTGTATTACTGGATCCAGCAGGTGATGACTTTATATATATCTGCCTTTATCCTTTCTTTCTCGTTCTCTTCTTTATAAATTTTCTTAAGTGTTATTTTCATGCTTTAATATTGCATCTGATCAAGTGATGTAAGAGTGTTCTGGGTAGCTAGAGGACTGTACTTATTAACATAAATTAAACTAGGTTTGGAGGAGGCAGGGGATGCAGTTCTGTGTGTTGGAGACAAACCATGAAACATTAACACTTTAGAAAGCAGTAGGGGCATACATGTAAATCATCCCAAAATAATCAGTGAAGGCTCCTCCCATTAGTAAAGGATCCTCCCTATAAGTGAAGAGTTTGATAGCACAGCTGAAGTGCCTCTACACTAAGGCCTACAAAATGGAAAAGAAGCAAGAGGAGCTGGACACCACCATGCAATTACAAAACTATGTCTTAGTTGCTGTCATGAAAACACAGTGGGCCAAATCAAGCAACTGGAACTGAAATAAGATTAAATAAAATTTTTAAAAAGGCATTGATTACTTGGTGTGCAAAGCTGAGGGAATAGCAAATTACTCATATTGATGTGGTAATTTTGACTTTTTATCTAAATAAATGATAGTTTTTATTTTTGTTAAATCCTGCAGCTTCACACACGTATTATATGTAGTAGTAAGGTCAGAAGAGAATGAAAGCAAAAGAAATAATGCTTCTATCTTTATATTTCATCTTATTACACAGGAATTACTTGTTGGATCAGTAGTAATATCAGTTGCAATATCAGTCACAAAGATTAAAGAATCAAACTGAGGAGGAATAGATGGTGTTGTCATCACATACCCTTTCCCGAAATTCAAAACTTTCAGTGGTAACTCAGTGAAAGCTATAGATGACTTGAGGGTTTCTTTCCTGGATGTTGCTCACTAACTCATGCTGAACTTTTGAATTCCTTGTACAATGTCAGATAAAAGAAATGCCATAGTGTTCTGCAATCTAAGAGAATTTCTTGAAGTCCTGCATATCAATATTTAAAAAATAGAGGGTCTATTTAAAAAAAACGAAACAAAACAAACTAATAAACAAAAAACAATGCAAAACTTTACTAGTATTCTTATATCTTAGCTACAAGGAAGAATAAAAAATTGCTAAAAAGTTTAGAACTTGAACAAAATAAGAAAAATGTTAATATTCACTAAACGGTTTGTTAATCAGATTGAGTTCAGCAGCTCTACTCTAAAGCTAAATTCCATGCAATATTTCACTGAGGAAGTGTCAGGTTCTTCTAAATTTCCCAGTCATGTTTAATTCATGTATCCTCTCGTATCAAGGTAAACAGGAGAATAGGTCAAAATTAGGGGAAGTTGTGGATGCCCTCATACCTGGAAGTGTTCAAGACCAGTTTGGATGGGGCTCTGAGCAACCTGGCCCAGTTTACGATGTCCCTGCACTTGACATGGGGATTGTAACGAGATGATCTTCAAGGTCTCCTTCCAACACAAATCATTCTATGATTCTAAGTGCCTGATTTTGCCACTGACTATTGAAGAAGACTGGTTCTGTCTGCAGATGTCTGAAGTTAGGTAAGATGCATCCTGTTTAGTTGCCTACAGAGGACTGAGTCATGGTCTCATGTTTTCGTGATACCATGATAAAATTCTGCCTTTTATTTCTTCTATCCACTACTTGCAGTAGCTACTTTACCGCAAACACCTAGAGGGCTAACTCCTGTATGTTAGAGTAGTCATCTGACATACACATATTCATTGATAAAGATCACTTTATTTGAAAATTCTAAGAATATATTTGAACATATGTCCTTCAAACCAGTACCATGTTCAAAACATTAGAATGTGCCTCTCAGAGAATTTTATTGGTGGTTAGAAAAGTAATAAAATGTTCATTTAGGTAATAGAGGGGAAAAAACCTGCCAGACAAAATAAAAGTGGAACAAAACAAAGCAAAAAAAAAGCACTATGGGTTATTCAAAGATTAGGGAATTCCTCAAAGAATTTTAAGATAGTGACTCAGATTTCATTTCAAAAAATTGTAGTTTATCAGAGAGAAATTTCACTTAGAATATTTCCAGGAGGATAGAATGGTACCTCAGAATCCAATACTCTGCATGGCAGAACAGGTAGCATACTGAATATGTTTAAATACTTTTCTTTACGTCATGCATGCAGAGCAAATCTGAACAGTGGCTCTCTAATTTGAAAAAAAATTTAGTGTTCCATCTTCAGTGTCATTGGCTGCCCTGAGTGTATGTTAAAAATTTTGTCTTTACCAAAATATCCATCTTGTTTAGAAGTTCATGTACAGTTTTCTGTAAGGTTAGGATTTCAAAAAAATACCGAATTTCCAATATAAGATCAATTAACTGGAAAATTCACAAATACTTCTAGGAATAGGAAAATCTTTTTTGAAAAGCATAGAAAAGACATAGAAATTTTTAAATGTGGATAATGCATGGAACAGGGCATGTGAATACTTTTCATTTCATCCTTTGTGTACTTCACCTCCTTCCAGTGTAGATTGTCTGTCTTCAGTCATTAAAATGACTTCTTTGAGACAGATTTGTTAAAACATAAGGGGTTCATATACAGATTATAACTGGCCATCATATTTTCTATTTTTGAATTTAATCTAGTGTTCCTATATTCGTATATGTCACCTAGCTATTGAAAAAACAACCCAAATGAACCAGGGCTAACTGCAAAATTAACACTATTTATAATGCCTGTATTGCATTCAGCACTGTTCTGAATACTAAATAACTTCTAACTGTTCTATTACAACCAGCTCAGACAAATGATCTGGCAGCACATGATGGTGTTAAGTGCAATCAGGCTCTTAGAAATTCTGACATCAGATGCTGGCATCTTTTGTTTTGAAACAGCATTTGATCCAGAGAGAACTAGCTGTACTTGCAAATTTAGTGCAATAATGCAAAAAATTACAGGTCTTAGATTGCACTTGGAAATTGGATGTCCTCCAAGAAAAGCTCAAAACTAAACACCTCATACCTTTTGCAGGAGGATTTTGGAGACATTGAGAAAGGATTTCTCTTTCCTATCTTGACTTCTAATTAATGGAAAACATTTGATGCTTCTGTGTGTGTTGATTTTTTTTTTTTAGTTTGGTTTGTTTGTTGGGTTGTTGCTGTTTTTCTCAGCTGCTTGCAGCACACAGGCAAGATATCCTGTTCATCCAGTAAGCCACACATCAGGAAGGCAGTAAAAATCAGTGCTATATTCATAATTTTCCATGTAGAAGAATAAGGGAATAGAAACAACATCCATTTGAAGAATACCAGCTAAGAGATGTAGCTAGGTCATGGAAATATTAAAAATGTAAACAAATTAACTTCAATTCTGTGGCCTTATTTATTTGTCATATGCCTCTTCTCCTTGTTTACATTCCACTTCCATTTTTATTTCTTCATTGTTGCATTTGACAATCCATTAAGAATTTACATTTGTCCTTCTGCAAGCACTTTCCATGCTTTATACACTTGATTGAAGAAATAAGTTTGAAAAAAATTTATATTAATTTTTATTTTTTTAATTTTAAAAAAATATTTCTATGTTAGATTATTGTGTTGCTTAGTTATCTTCAGTTCTTAAGCAAGTGAAGGTAGAAATATATCTTGCTCAGAAATTCTACATTTTACAAAAAAAGGTGTGATTGAGTTTTGCAGAATGGTAAAGAATACTATCTTCTAAATATATGGTTATCATTCACAGTGTACATTACATATACATATGATGTTTTATATAACATAATCCTGTGGTTAATTTTCTGTGTGTGAATGTGGACAAATGGACCATGTCAGGCTACCAAACAATTTAGAAAGCAAAAGAATTGAACTATGCATAACAATATTTTGCTAGGCTCTAAAAAACCCAGAGAAATATTTTTAATAAAGAAATTTTTGCTCTAAGAATTAGAAATTAAGTGATTGTCATTCTAAGTTAATTGTCTGGGATTTATCTTAGAATAAATAGGACATCCAGTAACATGGCACTATACATTTTTCTTCTCATTGTATTTTTAAGAATACTCCTATATAATCTGAAGGGGCAGTCCTGTGGCGTAGTGGAGAGCACTCCAGTCTCTGACTCCCAAGGTCATGAGTTTGAGTCTCACTTCGGGCGGCCCCGGCAGTTAAATGCCTCCCTGCCATCTGATCTCGTCAGATCTCGGATGTGAAGCAGGGTCAGCCCCAGTTAGTACCGGGTGCTGTAGATAGTCCAAGGAGACTTCACTGTCACTGTCCAAGCTTGCTCGGCCATGGCAAATGAACCTTAGGACTTAAATGGTGGGGCCAGTTCTGCGCACACTGCGCCTCACCTGAAAAATCCACTGCGCAGGCTCGGAGGGCACACCCACGTGGGGTGAGCCCTTCCCAAATCTTTGTTTGCGAAGATTTACCATTATTATTATATAATCTGACAAAGTAGAACACAGATTCCTTGCTTAACTTTAGAGATAGGAAATATTAGATGGAAGTACAATACTCATAACCAGAATAGGTAGGAGAATTTTTTAAAAAAATTATTTTAGGTTTCTTTTTTTGTTGTTTTCATTTTTTGTACAGCTGTGCCAACACTCACGCACACAGGCAATGAAATGCCTTTATGCGATAAACACAAATTTTGAATTTTCTGCTTCTTCAAAATCTGTATAGGAAATGACATAAACTTCAGTGCAATATAACTTCATGTAACTTTTTAAGATATTTTTAAGATTAATTTCTTTTGTTTGTAAAGTATTTTTCAACATTTTTAAGGATCTACAATTTAATATTTTCTTCCTTCCCTTGTTAATATTCAACAATTTCATACAAACAAATTGATGAACAGGGTACTGCTTACATCAGCAGCAAGGAGGAGTACAGATGTCATAAATATTGTGGTATCACTGGGATGTCTTCATGATACAAATAACTGGAAACAGCCTGTCAACTTAGTTCTTTCCTCCATTGATACCTTGTTCTGTCACAGGTCATCCTTTACTTACTGTTCATTATGTATTAACTGCTGGGCCCTCTAGACGTAGACCCAGTCTTAGAAAGATGTCTCAGCATACTCCCAGCCTTACAAAGACTGCAAACTATTGTTGTTAGAGCATGCTGAAAAAATTCTCTTGAATGATTTGAAAATAACATGAAGCAATTCCTCCCTCTTCTTATCTCACCTTGGCACCTGTAGAACTGTTTCTTTCACATACCCTCACTCTTGTCTCACAGATCCTGCATACTGCTTTTCTTAATCCTTTCTGAAATTTGTTATCACCAATGCATCAACCAGTGCTGATAATGGGCTCAACTTTTATCAGCAGTGGGTCTGGTTTTGGAGAAGGCTGGATCTGGGTCTGGCTCTCTGTGACGTGGGTGCAGCTTCTGGTGTCTTTGCTGTAGTCCCAGGCTACCAGAACCTTGCCATATGAAAGCAATACAGTGCCTTAAAGGGGTGTAAGAAGACTGTACATGAGTAAAGTGTGGTCAAAATTTAGAGAAGTTCTGTGCCATCTGATGTATTTTTGGCAAATTAAATTCAGTATCAAATAGTTGCTCTTCAATTATTTTATATTATTTACTTTTTGGTAAATAAATTAGATAAGAAAGCTCAGCAAAATCAAAATCAGATCTCTGAAATCTTATGTGTTATAATTAAAAGCTTAGTTCACAATTTGAAAGAAATATAAGCATTGTTCAAATTTTAAAAGCCCCTCTCCACCACACTTAGTTTAATCATCTTACAATAATTTATTAACAACAACCAGATAGTAAAGAGAAGTAAATTTCAATAGGTGACTTCTTTTGAAAATATCTCTAGAAGTACAATGTGCCATAATGTGAAGCTTCAGCCTCTCAACTTCATGGATACCAAGATTATAAATAAAATATTACATTGAGTTCTGATATGTCACCAGACTAACATGATAATAGAAACTTGTATTACACATCTTTAAGCTCAATGATGATTTATTTATATTATATACTTCCTTGGTTTTATTATGCAGCACTTGAGTAATACAGTGAATTATCTAGCATGATACACTTTTTTCCATTTCCCTTAACCTTTATACAAACATATTTATTATATTTTCTTTTAGCATTATCAGCTGCAAAAGAGGGTAAACTGTTGCCAGTTTGCCTCAGTTAATTTTGAACTCTTTTTTTTTTCTTGAAATATTTCTTGCAGACAGTACAATAGTCCATTATATATGTTTAGTAATCTATAGCTATCAAAGATATGTAGATATTCCCACAGTTCAAGACATCAGTTACTATAAAGGCAACAAACATATGCTACTTTCAGTCAGGTATACATTAGATCTGTAATATAAAAATTATTTTAACTTTACTACAATCAAACATCAATTGATGCATTTTGCACATATTACTAACATTTTAAGTTAGCAGATTTTTTTGTCTTTTCTTTCGTCTTTTCTTTCACCTTCCTTTTTCTTTTCTTTTCTTTTCTTTTCTTTTTTCTTTTCTTTTCTTTTTTTCTTTTCTTTTCTTTTCTTTTCTTTTCTTTTCTTTTCTTTTCTTTTCTTTTCTTTTCTTTTCTTTTCTTTTCTTTTCTTTTCTTTTCTTTTCTTTTCTTTTCTTTTCTTTTCTTTTCTTTTCTTTTCTTTTCTTTTCTTTTCTTTTCTTTTCTTTTCTTTTCTTTTCTTTTCTTTTCTTTTCTTTTCTTTTCTTTTCTTTTCTTTTCTTTTCTTTTCTTTTCTTTTCTTTTCTTTTCTTTTCTTTTCTTTTCTTTTCTTTTCTTTTCTTTTCTTTTCTNTTTCCCTTTCCCTTTCCCTTTCCCTTTCCCGTTCCTGTTCCCGTTCCCTTTCCCTTCCCCCTTTCCCCTTTCCCCTTTCCCTTTACATTTCCCTTTCAGATAACACTTGATGGAGGAAGAAAAAGCAACACTAGTAATCCAGTTATTACTCTAGGAATTTATATTTTGCTGTGAGTAAGCTTCAGCATCACTCATAGAATTCTATTGGCAGATCAAAGCTGAATCTGTCACCCTTGAAATCAAATAAATCATGGGGCTTATGCTGTGGTTTATTGTAAAATATGTTGCTTCACTTCTGTTCTTTGATATGTGATATTCCCTAAACTACAAGAATTAAAAGTAGCTCAAAAATTCTATATCAGATATTAGCTGTGGTAAAACTGCATAGCAGTCTCAAAACAAAAATGTATCTGATTATTTGTTTTCTAAATCTATTTGTTTTCCCAAACTATTGTAAAGAGTGGATCTATAAAGATTAGGTTCTTTCAAAGTGGAATTAATATTTTTAATTTGGACATATAGAGCTCAGATAGAGGTTAATTACAAGTACATAATTACTTGTGAAGCATCACTGAGTATTAATTAACAGATACTCTATAAGTATTTCAGTACATTTCCATAGACATTCGATTCACTTGGCTTATTAATTTACAATGTGTGCCAGATTTTTACATCTTTTTCTTATAGAATCAACATGTTAGTGGTAACATCTGATATAGATACATAGCATCTTGTAAATGGTTAAATTTTTTAGTGTACATAAATGGTCAGACTAAGTCTATCACTTTTCTCATAGAGTGACCAAGGGACCTAAAGAATTAAATCACATGATGCATTATCACTTTACTTTCTGAATTAGGGTGTCAACCTGACAGGTGGTACAAATCTTCAACTGTGTTTCTGAAGAGTTCCAAAACACCTGAAATTGTGTTCCCGGAATGCATTCATGACCTAAGAAATGTGGTCATGAAAGTACACTCTCAGATTGGCTTGTAGAGAAAAATTCATACAGAGTTCACCTTAATTCACATAGGGTTACTACAAAGAAATAAACTGCTTGGAACCAATATTTATAGGACACAAAATTAGATTCCACCATGAATCATCTGATAAACCCGTGGTTTTTCATTAACTAAAGGGATTATTTTGATTGATGCCTAAATTCTTAAGAACACAACAGTAGTTTTTGTTGCCTTAAGTTCCTGCTAATGTCACATAAAAACACAGAAATCTCAATCTATTTCATCCTTACAAATTTTTGGATATTTTGGCTGGTCTTCTAAAAATACACAGCCCTGTCCATTGCTGTCTTTTAAAAATTAAGTACCTTAGTTTTAGATGGCTAAAGCTGAACACAGTAAATCCTTTCCTAGACACTAGAGTTACAAAAATCTGCCTGCAAAAATTTCAGAAAGTTTGATGTGTGAAATCTGAGTCACCTAAACAAAGTTCAGGCATAAAACAAGATCCAAGACCTTAAAAGCAGGGAATCAAACATGAATTCTAAACTAGTTTATTATTACACTGTCATATATAACATAATATAATAAGAATAATTGCACAGTATTTTACCTATTTTAGTTTTCAAAAATGGTATGGTTCAGCAGTTTCAGAGTGTTTTTTTCTATACAAAATCTTTATTTTCCATAAGAAAGTATCTCGAATTTTTTTTCAATTTGGAAAATTTTAATATTTGTTATTTATCATACATAATTCATATGCTTCATTTTCAGATATTGTAATAGCCTTGTAAGGACAATGACATCCTTACTTGTATCTGTGCTTCTCTTTCCATATATGTATCTATCTAGAAGTTAGATAACACAACAAGGCCCATCCAACCTGTGCTTGAACACTTCCAGGGATGGAGCGTCTGCAACCTCTCCGATCAAGTGGTCTGATATGTTCTAGTGTTTCACCACCCCCTGAGTAAAGAATTTGTTTCTAACATCTAATCTAAACCTTTCCTCTCTCAGTTTAAAACCATTCCCCCTTGCTCTGTCACTATACTTCCACAGAAAAAGTCTACCTCTCTCCATTTATATGCCCCTTTGAGGCACTGGAGGGCTGCAGTCTTCAGATCTCTGTGACCCTTCTCTTTCTCCATGCTGAACAGCTCCAGCTCTCTCATCCTATCAGCTTCTATAGGCAACCCATGCCAGTGTTTGACCACTCTCACAATAACAAAAAAGAACAGTTTTCTTATACTTGAGTGGAATTTCCTGTATTTCGGTGTGTGGCCATTGACTCTTACCCTGTCACTGGATACTGATCGCTGTGAAGAGTCAGTCATCATCATCTTCATTCCCTTCCATGAGGTGTTTATAAACAGGGTTAAGATTTTCCCCTATTTACTTGAAGTGGACTATTAACTGATGACTGAATAGTAGAAACTTTTTACTTTTTAGTCTTCAATCATGGGGCAAGAATGTAGGAATAAGTGTGCAATTTGCTGCTAAAAATTGTCTTTATACTTTTAGGGTGGTAGTGGATAAATATGTTTCATCTCACATTCAAATTCAGATCTCAAATATTTCAGGAGGAAAAAAAAACTAAAACAAAACAACACAAAAAGAAAGTAAAAAAGTAAAACTCATTGTAGGCCAAAGCTCTAAATCACTGTATTATATGTACCAACAAAAGAAAAGGAAAAGTAAATAAATATATTGTGGACATTATTAACTCACATTTACACTTTTTGTTCCCTTTTAGTAAAGGAACCATGAAGTGAAATAATATGAATTGTTGACAGATTTAATATATGCTGAATCCAAATTAATATTGTTTTGCTGTAATTTTGACTTATTACTATTTTTTTTTGAGTAAGCAGCCATGAAAAGTGGGTATGTAACACTTTTACAATTGGTTTTTTAAATGTTTCTATTTTTTATCTTTAAATGAAACATTTTGTAATTGGTTTATGAGTGACAAATGTCATTCTTGTCCTACTGTTAAGTTTCTTCGGAATTAGTACAGAGGACCATTTTGGTAACATATTTTCTGTAATTTAAAGGTATCGGATTAACTTTGAAAATAACTTTTTTACATGTTTTGCCCAGTGTCTTGCAATATGTTTCATGTATATTGCACTAGATAGTAAAATAGTAAAAAATTGTCATTGTTATGACTCAGTATGCAGCTGTCTCTGGTAGGTGGTTATCTAAGCTACAAATGAGTATTCTAATGTAATAATAAAATACTTATGGACTTTCTAACAGGGACAACAAGGACAACCAAAACTCTAGTTTTCCTGAGGAAGTGGTGAAATCTTGCAAAACAGACTTTAAAAAAATCACAAAACCCCCAAACAACCAACCCCCCAAAACCATAAAACAACAAGAACAACAATAATCCAGAACCATAATGAAAAAGAACATGTAAGAGGTATCAAGACTCTGTAGTAAAATGAGATTCTCACAAGCACAAGAATTAAGAGCTTTGTTCCTCTCTGTTTATGGTGATTTTTCTGCATTTCATCTTTGGTTGCTGTCACAACCTGTAGAAAAGAAATTTATGAGCTTGTTAATTATAAGAGATTTTTTTGGTTTTTTACTACCTTTTTTAAGGTGTCATTGTACTTTCTGGCATGGGTCACTCACTGTAAGATGTTCAATGCAACATGATATACACTCATAGACATGGATTTTTGTCACTCATTTAAACTGCTGAATTTCCTCAGTGTTGCGAACTCTTATAGGTAAAATGTGTTTTGGCTTATTATTTTCCAAGAATAATCAAATGTTTATTGTGAATGTTTTTAAGCTGATGGTTTTTGATCTCTTAAAGGTCTATGATGATTATGAAAGAATTCGTCGCCATGGAATTCACAGTAACTCTCTAGCTGTGTATCTGCAATTTCTGATAAAGTTATTAGACATTCTTTGTTACACTCCTGCTTTTATTCCATTCTAATTTGTTTTGATCAATGTCCCAATAGTAGCTGCTGGTAATTTTAAATATCAAAAGCTAAGTTAACATATGACTCAAATGACTAATTACAAAAGAACTAGAATAAATTCAGTTTAGAGGGTGGCGTATTCACATAAAAAAACTCATGCTTGTGTTTGTACTGATGCTTATTCAAAGGGGCACTTCACTGCCAACAGCATAAAATACATGAGCTATGTCTGCTTGTACTGTGGCTCTGTTGGTTCCATTTTATAGCCATTGCAAGATGTGTTGATGAAGAAGTCATGCTGTCTTGATTTTTCAAGTATAACATTTGAATTTCTAAGCTGACCACCAACAGCTGTACTTTCTGCATGGATGGTTAGCACAGGAGGATATAAAACTATTGGAAAATCCAATTCACTCTTGGAAAGAGCAAGGTATCATGGGGCATGTTTAATGTGAACCTTACTAGTTTTTAATCTACATTAATTTAGTCCACCTAAAAATGTTGTTATAAATGTTTAAATGGCTAAAGTTAATTATGCTGGCTCAAAGGGCATTTTTGCTCCTACCATCTATAGCATAATTGTGGGATATTATTTTAACTTTCGTTAGGAAGCCAGTACCTTGAGATTTCCATCACTTGCAAACAGCTATAAACTGGATTATCTACTGTATCAACATTATATGGCATTCATTGAACCACATGGTTATATAACACATACAAAATTAATGATATATTAGAAAGTATAACAGGTTAACAGTATGACAGTGAAGTCCTAGAGGTTGCATTTTGGATTGCTCATTTTGGTTTACTTTTGGGGTTTTGGGGGGTTATTTTTGTTGGGTTTGAGCTTGCTTTTTGGTTTTTTTCCTGTCTACCTTTTACCTGTTTCTCATGTCTCTCTTTACTTTTGGATAAATAGACATAAAAAGTAAAATTTGGTATTGCCTGAATCAAAGGTTAAAGTCTTGTGAGAGTCCTCCTGAGACATCAAGCCCTCTCCTGTAATTATGCAATTATTACATAATAATTTTATTTAATTTCTGAAATTTAAAAGCCTAATTAAAAAAATTCTCACTTACCTGTAGCAAACTTTCTTCCTTATAAGGCTGGTTAAGATTTTGTCTAATATTATTTTTGGTCACAACTGTAACTAAGAATTAACAGGTTTTCTTCATGTATGTCATGTAACTGACTACATTTTTGTTGACTGTAAATAGTGTTAGAAGTTATCAGGGAAGGTAAGGAATATCATATTGTGCAACGTTTTCCTTTTTATCCCCTCTTTTCTATCAGCATTTTCAGTTGTTCTCGCCTTCAAACAGCAGGAGATTCATCTGCTCACTAGTCTCAGGTTCATTACTTTTAAATCTGAATACTACACTTTTGTAAAAACCCATACTTTAATAAAAATAAAAATATGCTTAATATGTACAAGCTGGAAAGGATTATATCAGAGGTGAAGCAGGTAAAGTTTACAAAATGCCAAGAATTTTCAAATAGTAGGAGTCTTAGAACAACCAATAGCAATCATAAGGCATTGCCTGAAATTATAGAAGCTCAAAGAAATCTAAATTCTCTCATTTCTGATTTCGTTGTAGTATGTCTGAGTAAACCAAAAAACAAAACAAAACAAAACAAAAACCCTATTTGTTTAACTCTCTGTTTGGTTCTTACAGTTTCAACTATTTCATCTAGACGAATGCAGGATCTATATAAATCATATCCTATTAAATTCTCATATAAATAAAAGGAACTGCTCTTAATGAACAGGGTTTTGTTAGTAATTAAGTAATGATTCAACAAGCTTTGGATGAGTTTTTGAAAATGTAGGAGTGAATTCAACATATCTTGTTAATTGGAGGTATATTGTATATACTACAGAGCCAATTCATCACCACCATCATACAGATGATATTCCCAGACATAAAAGTCATTTTAATCAAGTACAGCTCTAAAAAATATGCATGTTCTACCTTATTTATATATTCCCATTTGAACTATTTTTGCAATTTATCAGAGAATCATTTTGCCTACCTTTTAGCTTAAGTGAATGTTTTCCTACATAGCATTTTTATGGCAGTAGAATAAAATTTTAAAGCTGTGCTATTATCCCTGTCTTTATCCTTCACAAAAAGAATCAAATATAAAAAAATGTAGAATGTAATGTAACATTTAATGACAGATTAAAGTTGCAAAGATGGGGAAATACATTGGAGGTGTTACAGTATATATATATCTTAGGACAATGAGAAAAAATAGACACATATTTTACTCAGGAATCTAACAGAATGCTCATAGAGAGTTTAGCATTGCTAAACACTTTATTACTGAAAGTGATAAAGTTTTCTTGGGTATTGGAATGCAATTAAAGGGAAAATTATCAGATGGCCTGAAAGAATTCTGCTTCATGACAAGATATAAACAGGCATAGACTGCATCTTTTTCTGGTATGAAACAACAATCTTTCTCATAGAAAATTAAACATAATGATCTACCTCTGAGGGTGAAATACTTTTCTGGCAGTATTCTTACTCTGGATTCTCTCTCTCTCTTATGCTTTCTGCTTAAACTGAAAATAAGATTCTTTTCTTTTGGTCCACATATAACATCTCCCCACCCTCAGTGAGAGTTTTAAGGATGTGCACCTTATAAATAACATGTCATCTGGAGAACTCACCACTCAACACCAAGTTTCGTCAAAGGATCTTGTTCTATAAAGTGCCCTTCTGAAGTCTCTTAATATAATCTACACCATACCAAGTATGTCTGTTGAGGCTTAACTCCCTCATTCTTCACAGTGGGGGTGTATATTTTTTTTTTTTTGTCTTCAAAGCCTCTGGGGATGGAAATTGATACTATTTTCATATGCTCTTTTTACATGAAGGTAAAGAATTACTTTTGTGCAGTGATTCACTGTATAGTGCAGAAGTAGTCCTTGATGAGTTGTGAGTCTTCTCTCTCCCTTGATAGAGACCAGTCTCAGAGTTTAAGTTTCTTAAGGAGTATAATTATACATCACATTTTCTTCAGGCTATGACTAGAAAATCCACTGAGATCTAAAATAATGTTTCCACAATAGCAGACACATAGCAATCATGTAAAAAGAAGTCTTTACAGAATTTAGAAAGCATTGTTTGAGATGAGATTGTGATTCATTAGGCAGCTATCTAAATAAAAACCAGCCCTGAACGCACAATATAGTTTCTCTTTTATTTACTCTCCAACTTTATGATCAAAGAAAACGTTATGTTTGAATGACAGCTAAGTTTTTAATTTCGGTGTAAAGCAAAGATGTTATTCAAGAATATTTTAATAAGCTTACCATCCAAGCATGCCCTCCTGATTAATTTTGAAAATCCAGGACAATTAACACTTTTGTAAAAAAAAAAAAAAA
>VWZD01002470.1:37415-160534 GCA_013396695.1 Sakesphorus luctuosus
CTTAGTGAAAGTTAGTAAGAGCTCTTTCTGAAGGAATACAATCTTACTTCTTATTTATCTGTAATGTTAAAGAGAAACAAGTGAAGAGAGATTATAGTTGATTTGGTGTTTGTTACATGGAGGAACTATAACCTAGGACATAGTATAAATCTGCAAATCTAGTAGCTTTGCAACTTTCCACTGTTTTCCAAAAGGGTAGGTAGTACATCATGAAGTGCAAGTCACATGAGATAGATGAATTAATAAAAGAATAAAGTCAACATGGCAATAGTAATTATTTTGCATAACTGCTCAAATAAATATACTTGTCAAATCTGTGGCAACATGTCACTAAACAAACCAGCAGTTTCATGTGTGAAAGCTATGTGCTATTTGAGCAAGGTAATCCTTTAGTGAATCAGAATAATGGTTTTAAAGTTTGCTAATTGTCCTACTAAACAGATACACAATGCATATATTAAAGCACATTTATGATTATCAATTTTGTTATGCTTAAGGAAAATTCCTAAATGAATTCTAGTCTTTTAGAAACACAGTATAATCTAAACATTAGTTCTTCAGTGCTTGGTAGATGGTGTTTAATTCTGTATTTTTTTCTGCATGTAATATAACTAAATGCGTAATTTTGTACACAGGGTTTTTTTTAAAAGTAGAAATAAACATTCTGGTCTGCCTGGCTTGTGCCTTAATTTTGTCTGCCTACTGTACCAGATATCCTAACCAACAGTAAGATTCTCTTCATGCAATTTTAATTTCTCTCTAAGTTCTAATCATAATAATCTTGCTTAGGAAGTCAAATTGCATTGTGTCACCAATTGATATAGAGAGGTCTATTTCTTTTCATAGCACATAGAAAAATAAAATCAATTCTAAAGTTAAGCAATTAGCTGAGATTAACTATCTTTAAATGGTTAAGCTTAGGGAAGAGGAACATATTTGCATATATGTCTGGAAATAGGATCTCTTTCAGCACATAGTAAATGCCTAACCATTAATCTGTAATTGTTTATTTGGATCTCTGTATTTGATAAAGGCACTGAGGGAAAGGAAAATCACCTACTGAACTCACAACTATGGAATTATTAGCACCATGCTCTAACCAAGCTAATCAGCTGGGCTACCTATGATTGTCGTTTAAAAATCTTGGCAACTTAGAAAATATGTTGACTAACATAGTTCTTTTACAATATCAATTGATTATGATGTGATAACCAAAGAGGCAAATAGAATACTATAAATTATTATGGAATGAAAAGTGAGCAAAATGAAGAGTATATTTAGGCAAATAAGTACATGCATCACCTCTATCTTGGTTACATATGATTTCAGCCACTTCAATAATAAAAGGAGAAAAGAATAAAATATCTTAAGCAGCAACAAAAATTTGATGAGTACTGAACTGAAAGTTCTTCAGTTTATATAAAAGATGTCTGAGGCATACACGATAAACTCTTACAAAATCAGGAAATTTATATAGACAGTGAACACCAAATCAGTGTATGTTATGCCGTATAGTGCAAGTACTTGAGAGTATTATGTGACTGGAACTTAAAAAAAAGAAAAGTGAATCCCTTTTCTTGCATAATTTGCTACTGGTACATCTTTCCAGAGATACTGTAGGTATTAACAGTGTGAATCTTTGAAAAGGGCAAGAAAAAGTCATGAAAGAAGGACAGTTGGGATTTTTTCTATCATAGATGATGGGAGGTTCTAAAAGATCATGTGATTCAGGATGTCCCTGAACCACTTATTTGGAAAAAAAAAAAAGTTTTTTTTTTAATTTACCCCTCTCTGAAGACTCTATATGACCACAATTGAGATTTGCTCTGAGCTAATTATTAAACTAAGACAATATATGAATACTCTTGTATATTTTCTAATGTGCAATGATGACCACTATTTCTGAACTCATATGTGAATGCTACTTGGTACAGATAAACTTAAAAAAATGACCACCAGGGTACTACTCATACTTGTGTGAAAAGAAGTGCAACACATCATCCTTTCCTATAAGAAGTACAGCAATTCAAACTGTAAGGGTTTTCCTGAGGGGTTCTTCATCTTGCTGTGTTCATTACTGAGCTGTAAATGATGAATGTCTTCTCTCTCCTCCACCGTGTAGTGCTGCAAGATTGTATCTGCCATCTGAACTTCTATTAAGAAGTTTATTTCATATTTTACGTGAACACGTTTCCTCTAATATCTCCTTATGCCAGACAACAACTCTCATGCATGTTACATCTTAGGAGCAACATGCAAACAAATGGCTACTCCTGTTCAAAGTTTTTGATTGTACTGTATTTTTTCCTCTGAACATTTTTATATATATTTATGGAAGTTATTACTATTCAGTTTCTTTTTTTTTTTTTTTGCTTCTTTTCAGTGGTTCCTAAACTCCTATATATATTAGTTATATAGAATTGAAGATTACAAGTCCTCTCATTTATTCTTTCCCCTACAAAATAAAAGAATGTCCAAAAGACTGTTGGAGATGGCACCTGCACGATTATGGACGAGGGGAAGACTGAGAGGGACAAAGTGACCAACTTCCACGTATGGAAGGTCCAGGAGGACCATCCCCAGCCGGACTGTGACCTAATACCCAGGACTTTGCCTGCAGTTACCCCAGTTCTCTGTTAATGTTGAGATGGAGAGTTCTGTCACCCCTGTTCCTATGGTGCTGGTAGCACTGGCAGGTGCAGGCTGTCAGCATGGGGACAGCTACCATTGGTCAGTTCTCCCTGGGGAGCTGTCTGAGCCTGTTAGCTCCTGTTTGTTCCTCCCAAGGTTGCCACCCACATAAGTTCTTGTTCCAATAGTTTGTAGCGGATTTGCGTGCTCCGCCTTATCTTCACCCAGTTTCTAGAAGGTTCTTTCTCCCGAGGGCATAAAAGGCCCTCCACTTTGTTAATAAAGGGGATCGGCTTAGGCTTTCAAGGTGTTCGCTTCGTCTCCGTGTCTTCATTGCGGGTCGCGGGGTGGGTGAACTCAACCTTAAGCCCTTGCAGCCTCGATCCACCGCAACTCAGCAGGCAGCAAAAGAACTCCCGTCGCCGGTCTGGTCCAATCCCAAAAGACCAAGACTGCGACAAAAGACTGCTTTCACTTTGATTCTGTAAATGTGTGACAATGTCACAGAGTAAGACAGCATGCCTTCTGCTCTTAGAGGTTTCAAGGAACAATACATATTTCTTTCTACTCTCTGTAGCAACTTATTTTTCTTTGTTTTTCTTTTTCCCTCACTTCTTTACTTGCATTTTTCCTTTGTTTAAATACAAATGTTATTTTGAATATGCAGTTATTTGACTAGACAGACATTTGAACAGAATGTTTCAATCCCTATTCTGCCTGACTGAACTGAAATGTGTACATCTCACAATCTTTCTGTCGTGTTATAGAATTATGTTTTCTCAAACATAATTTTGGAGGTGAAAGCTAATCTAAAGGTTATAAAAATTGTCATATTTAATTCATGTTATATAGCTAGTCTTTTTAATGGAAAATTATGGTTTTGCTGGAGGCATTTTGACCTGTTGTAATGGAGTTTCCTCATCCTCCCACTTTGTTAGTAATTCTCACAGATGATGAAAATGCTAAGCAAAACAAATTGCACATAAATGTTATTCATAATTACTGGGATTTTAAAATGTTTTTCTTTTCTCTATTCTTTCTTCTCATTAATTCCACATATTTTCTTTTCTGCTAATTCATCCAAATACAACAATAACTCTTCCCTTTTCCAAGTTACTCTTGAAATCCATAAAATCATAGAATATCTTGATTTGGAAAGGATCAACAAGGAGCATTGAGTCCGACATCTGGCCCTGCACAGGACATCCCAAGAGTCACACCATGTGCCTGAGAAAATTGTCCAAAAGCTTCAAATGCTTCTTAAGGATTTCTTTCTTTTTTTTTTTTTCTATCTCTTTTTTTTTTTATGTTGTTTGAAAGAAAATATTCTCTTAGAAGTATTACATCTACATGCTTATGACGAACAGTCCAGCAGTGAAAATAGCCAGGTAGTATAACTGTAGCGTAATTGTGCTACTCATCCAGGATAGCCGCTTTACAGGCTCGGTCAGAGCTCGGTGATTTATAATAGTACCCCTTTAATTTTTGGCTAACCTATGATATTGCTGCTACAGGTATTTTTTCTAAAGTCCAGAATAATAACTCCAGTTTCACATCCTCAGAGTTTATAATAAAACCATGAATATTGCCATTTTTCTCAAGGAAAGATTTTCATTCTTGTTTGTTTGTCATCAGCTTCCTGGTAATAAGGTAACACTCCTCTACACAGCATTTGCCACAGCCACAGTTTATTTCTGGCTTCCCATATACTAACAAATTATCATGCAGCATGAACCATATTGAAGGGCTAAGGCCAGAACAGAACAGGAAGATGAAGCAGAAAAGCTAGTCGTTCATGACCTCATGACCTTAACACAGTGATCTGGGTCAAAAAGATACAAAGACTACAGGCAGTTTAAAAAAACAAAAACAAAAAACCAAATAAATTATGTAGTGTCTGCTGAAGCATGAACACTTAAAAAAAAAAGAATAAGATATGCCTTAGAAAGAGTAAACTGACTTGAGACCTGCATAAATTCATTTTCAGGAAACTTCTAAGTTGGCTGTTTGCCATGTCCAGTTGGAGTGAAGAGCACCATGGTGAGATAGACAAGGGCAAAGCTCTAACAGGAACAATTTGAGCAACACAAGGGACCTCCCCTAAGTCTTGATGACAAACATTTGTACCTGGTTCTCATTAATCATACTTTCTCCCCTATCTTATTTTTTTTTCACAGTGCTAATGTTGTAGATAACTGAAGCCTTCACTTCCCAGAGAATTACTTTGATATCTCTTGTTATAATATTCCCTTTGCTGCATATTTTAATGCCAAGCAAATTGCATAGGGTGGTAGAAAAGGAGAAACCTCATAATTTATGAAACAGGGCTGAAAGAGGTCCGTATCACATGTATGCATACAAATAAGGAAAGATCTATAAGACGGTATAACAGGGGAAGTTTTAATACCTTCTCTGGGAAATGAGCATAACTGGAATGCCTATGCAGTAACACATGTGCACAGGGACGAAACAAGGGGAACTAGAGGTCTGCCAGCAGTTGTAGAGCTGTGATCTCACTTGGATGACAGACACTAGGTCAGATAGCTCACACAACTGAAGTGCTGAAGTGGGTAAGCTGCTCTGAAAGAACAGCCTAGGATGATGAAGCAGGGGAGTTGCCTTTAATATTACAACGCAGCAGGAAGCATAGAGCTCTGTCTGCATTCACATGAGGAGCCAGCTGAGAGCTTATGGATCAGGATTACTGGAAAGATCAGCATGGGTGATAATGTAGTGAATGTCTTTTACATATCACATCATAAGAAAGAAGAAGCTGAAATCTCATTCAGACCCTGGAAGAAGTCTTATATTCAAAGACCCTGATGCTCACAAGTGACTTCAGCACATCCAAATCTACTTAGAAGGGCAATGACAGGTCACAAGCAATCCAGATTTCTGTAATGCATTGGTGACAGCTTCCTGGCAGAGGTGATCAAGAAGCCAATGATGGGTGATGCTATCATAAACGTGTTATGGGTTTAGCTAGGTAGGCCTAAATTTAGGCTTTACGTTTCAGACTAGGCCTGGCACTGTCGGCTGACTTGAGCTGGGCTGAGCTAGCTGACAGCTGACTTCTAGCCAACAGTATTCCATACCATATTCCAACATCATCTCAAAGGGTAAGAGCCAGTGTGGGAGTGGCCTGGTCAGTTCCTTCGTAGCTGTGGTCCCAGGAAGACACACTGTGCTGTCCCAGGAAGAATGAGAGGCCCAGGCCCAGAGCACCAGCTTGCCACCATGTTATCTTAGGGAAGTAAAATGTTTGTTCTTAGTTTTTCTCTCTGCTTAAGTCTGTCTCTGGGGAATGGACTTCTCTAGAGTGATTTGTAGTTAGAATGGTGGGATTTGTGTTCACTGGGTAGTGGGAAGTTATTTCTTGTTACTTTTAACTTGTGTGTCTGTTATTTTGTAGTTTCCTTTAATTTTCTCATTTCTGTATAAATATATATAGTTAGTTCAAGTATAAACTGGTTTGAGTTTCTAGGGTTTTTTTCCTTTCTCCCTTTTCTCGGCGGGGTGAGGAAGGCTTTGAGTCTGTATTGAGCAGTTGGTATTTTGCCAGCTCAACCCAAGACAAACCCTGACACTTATAAACAAGAAAAGGGTCACCCTTGGCCTCTTTAACTGTGAGATGGTATGGTTCAGGTGCCTGAGAGGAGAAAGCAAAGAAACTGACCCTGGTCTTTTAGAGAGTAGGCTTTGGCCTCTTCAGAGATCTGCTTGGAAGAATCCCAGGAAAGGAGGTCCTGGCAAAAAGAGTGGTCTATAAGAGCTGATTGACATCTTCAAGTTCATCTCAATGAGCTGATATCAAGCAGACATGGGAGGAAACTTGTGTGGATGAACAGCCATCTTCTGAAAAAATTCAGGCATTGGAAGTATACATGCAAGGAGTAAAGACAAGGACAGGTGACTTAGGGAGACTACTGAGACAGTGTCTGAGCATGCAGGTGGCTTGAGCAATACTGAATGTCACAGCCCTCGTGCCTGTTGTCAGCTGCTGGTTCAAATGCCTCTATCTTTCTCAAGCTGCATGTGTATGTGTGGAGAGTGCATTCACTAGCAAACTCCAAGCTGGATGTGAGAACAGGAGCCTTAGATCCAGGGTGAGTGATCAGCTGCATGGAGGGTCTATGATGGTATTTAGAAGGATCCATGAGCTTGGAGTGCTTGTGGAACAAACGTGTGAGTGCTGTGAGTTTGCAGACCCACAAACACCCCCAAACCTTTTACTCCACAGCTAGTCTCAATCCATTCTTCATCTAACCTGTACTTGTGCTTGCATACACACTCTTAGTGGTGCCCAGTGACAGGATGACAGTTAGTTTCCCTAAATTTAAACACAAGAAATTCCACTTCAACATTAACGTGTTTAATAAACACATGTTAAAGTGGGTGTTTAATCATGAAGCATTCTGTTATAACATTTGGCCCAGGACCTATTACTTCCTAACGCAGTGAGATGCTTCCAAAGCTGAGTTCTGGCAACACTGTAGCCTTTCTCATGCTGTTAGTGGAGAGGTGATGAAAGTCCAATGTGGAGTCAACAAAAAGGTATTGGGATGCATTATAAGGTATGTCAGTCTGTTCACTAGAACAGAATATACAAACTAGACATAAAGTGAGAATAAAAGACCTATTCTTAATTATTGTCTTCAAGGCTAGTTTTCTGACATCTGCCATTCATCTTAATAACCCAGTATATCTTCTTTCTAGTTTTACTTAATCTTGTCAGCTGTTTTTTAGTTTTAATGCTTTTTCAGAACAACATCTCAGGAGCATTAAAGAGTGGAAATTCTGGAAGGGTTGTTATGTCCCATACAATGCATACAAGGGTTGTTATGTCCCTCCCTTGCAATGTAGGGACATGATAGGAGACATTAGCAGAATACACAAGAAGCCTTGCATAAAAATTTGTCTCACAGACTAAATTAATTTAGCTCCTGATCAACTGCGTTAATGTACTAATGAAGCCACTTCTGGGAATAAAAACAAACCAACCAACAAACTGCAAGATCCCCAATACTGAAGAGTAGCATTAAAAAAGCATTCAATATCTTGAATAAAGCAGTAATCAAACTAATACAGAGACAAAGAGAGAAACAACATTTTATCTGAAAGGCAGTATTTAACGATACAGGAGAGCCATGTCTTCTGGGGCAGTCTAGAATCCTGTATAGGTCAGCATCAAATGTATGCAGTACTCATATAAATACATTTAAAAGAAATACCTTTCTAGCTACAGAATTCTGTAAATGACTGCAATGATGTAACTGCTGCCTTCACACATGCCTGCATTAGAATTAAAGTAGCTTCAAGTACAGAATCACAGAATATACCGAGCTGGAAGGGAAACACACAGATCGAGTCCAATCCTTAGTCTTGCACAGGACTATCCCCAAGAGTCAAACCATGTGCCAGAGAGTATAGTCCAAATGCTTTTTGAACTCTGACAAATTGGTACTATGACCACTTCCTTGGGCAGCCTGTTCCAGTGCCAAATCACACTCTGGGTGAAGAACCTCTTTCTAATATCGAACCTAATCTTCCCCTGACACAACTTCAGGACATTCACTCGCATAAGTGAAGAAGACCCTTCCAGGAGAGCTATTACAAGGACATGAGGGTTTTTTCACTTAAGAAAGCTTTCCTGCCTGCAAAAAAGCATTTTTCCTGGAGACATTGTTAGTTGTGTTCTCCTCCTCCATTCCAGAGAAGCTGACTCCTGGGTATGAGATAAGTTCCAGCAGGCATTTTTGAAGACCCAACAGCAAAGGGACCAGAGACAATAAAAGCCTTAAGAAGAACAGGGGACATGTCTTTTGCTAGGCCTGGTGCAGATTTGTACTGAGATGTTGTGTTCTCAGCTTTGGAAATAAATTCTCCTGAATCTTTCCACCGCCTAGTATTTTGGGGATACCTGCGTTTATTCGACCCTTATATCACCACAAATATAAAATCAGTGTCTGTCCCTTCTCTTCCTCTCACAAGGAAGTTGTAACTTCAATGACATCTCTCCTCAGTCTCCTCCAGGCTGAACAGACTAAGTGCCCTCAGCCACTCCTTATATGGCTTCCCATCGAGGACCTTCACTATCATCATTGCCCTCCTTTGGTACATAGGCTACAGAACACACTTGCTTGAAAAACAGACAGCCCAGTCTCAATCTTTGATCACAAACACACCCTCAGTGGTGTTGAATAAATAGCACAACCACATGCTTTGCAAGACTAACATTCAGAGCATTCAACAATGTAAAAGCAAATGGACTTCCTTACTGCATTTAACAAAGACTTTTGAATTCACAGTAGTGCTGAAATGCCGCTTCTAGCAAGACTAGAAAACAATCTCTTTAGCATATTGCCACCAATTGTTACCATCTAAGAGCAGCAGTCCAATATGTGTATATGCGCACGTGAAATTAAAGTGTTATTTAAAGGAGTGATGAACAATACTGAAATCACTTGTTTGCCACTAATTATTTAATAAGTTCTCCAAACCTGATAAACAGTTAGGAGTTGCCAGAAAAATCAGTAGCTGCCAAATCTTCTAATTTTTCAATTAGGAAATTAACTTTAATACTTCTATTTGCTTCTCTGCTTGCTCTTCTCTGATTGCCTGAAAGAACTGTTTCAGAACAAATCACTGAGTTTATTTTTATTTTGCCAAATGTATGATGAATACCAGTGAGCTTTAGAAGAGATTTGTTTACAGTTTCTCCCAAAGGCAAGTATTCTTTTCAGGAACTTTGCCTCATTAGTTCTTTTTTGATCTGACTCTTCAGCTTCAGCTATGGTTAACTAACAGGTTAATCATAATCTATTGAATGTAGAATAACGTATTATCTACATGTTACACATATAGGAACAGAAATTTTTTTTGCAAAATAATCACAGCAAACAGATCCTGTTCATTTTGTTTTGGTTTGGTTTGCAGTGCTTTTTTTGGGACTGGAGTGGAAAATATTGTGCTTGATACGTATAATTGGCCCTCTAGTGTCCTTTGTCTCTTTTCTCTTAAAACCTCTGTATCTTTTGAGATTCAATTATTTATTAAGGTAGGTTTTTATGACATGAAATTGACATCCAAGCTTCCTAATAGATAATAAGGAGAAATAAGCACTTCAAAGATGGGATTTGTCTGTCTTCTTTGTATCTTTTTACAAATCAGATATAAGTGTCAATGTACATTCACAGAAATTCCATGCTAGCCAGTTGAGGGTTAATGGTAATGGTAATATTCCCAAAGTTAGGAATATGCTCTCCAGTATATTCTAGTGCTTCCAAAGTTGTTTATCTTCTTGCTGCTTTTGCCAGTTCTCTCTCTTCTGTTTTCGAAAAAATATTCTGTTTATTTTCATTCCCTTGCATTTATCTTATTTTTTCTTTGTATTGCAAATTCTATTACTTTGGTCCCTGTTATATGTTTTCCCATTTATTCTAAATGCAGCTACACAAAACTTTGCCCTTTTGGTGTTTACATGACTCACTTTTATAAAACTCTTATAAATGGCTATGCCACAGTATTATAAGATCCTTCCATACTAATTTTGATTACATTGAGTAGAATATATTATGTTTAAAGTATTTTAACATTCTGATTACTGTAATTATAATATATATGTATCACAGGTCTCTGTTTTTGCTACATATTATAATTTTTCTTCCATTCTCTCAGGATTTTAAACTCCACATTCTCATGGTCACTGCAGTTAAGATTGCTCTTGACCTTCACATCTTCTTAAGTTCTTCGTGATTTGTTACTAAAAGCTGAAGCAATTGTCCCATATGACTCACTGATCATGTGCATCAAGAAATTTTCTGCAGAACACTCCAGAAATCTCTTGTATTGTTTTTACACAGCCCTTTGGGCAGATAGTGAAGAGATCGGCAATTGTGAGGATTTTTTCCAGTTGTCCAAGGAAGACTCCATCTAGCTTCCTCTTTCTTATCGGGCTTTCTGCAACAGATTCTCAATTCATTACCACTTACTCTGGTCTCTCCTTTTATCCCTACCCATAACGAACTGCTCAAGCAGCTCATTCCCATTTCCAAATTGCCTGCACTGCAACCAATGCAGAGGCATTGAATGCAACCTCTCCTCTCTTTTTTCACCTGTCTCCTGAGAAGTCTGCAATCAGCCAGTAAGATTCCAATCATGCAGCTTATTCCACAACCTCTCTGTAGTCCCAGTGATGTGACAGCTCTGCAGCTGTGGACAGATTTTTAGCTTCTCCTGTTAGTTTCTCATGATGCACTTGTTTGGATTCAGAGTGAGAAAAAGCTTCGTTGTGTTGCCAAAAGTCACAAGTTTCTGGTCTCCTCCATTATGGGCATCTCTATTCACTGGTCCCTCTTAGAGTGGCCCCCATTTCTTTCTAGGCCTCCCATTGACCTCTCAGCTGGTGACACAGCACCTCAACCAGAGCATGTCTCACACGGGGAGGCCACCAGTTAGACTCTGAAGAGAGGCACCAGGCAATGCTACAGCAATTCCAGAGTAGCATGCACTGCCAGAGATAAGGATGCAGAACCTTCTTTCCTTGGTAGTATCTGGATCTGATACGGTGGGAACAGATACTGTAGCTATTTTGCAGTCTGAACTATGGCCCAGGGCTGCTAAAGACTTCTGAGGCCAGTAGCCCCATAGAGGCAAGGTTATGTAGATTCCATGTCTGCACGTTCAGCCTACAATGAGAATATACAGAACACCCCACAGAGTAACACAGCCAGAGAACATTGCCTTTACCAGGCCTTACACTTTACACAGCACTCACACAGACATGAACAGCATGGGCTGGCTGACTGGTTTTTAGCATCTATAAAATCAGATGATCAGATGATTCAAACTGAGCTCTGTTTGTGGAATATGTACATTCTTTTGTGTGCACACATGGCCACACGCACTCACATCTCACAATAGTTGACCTTAGAATTTTAGTCTATCTACCAGATGACCTCAGTTCTGCCCTGTCTGCCCAAGTTTTGGTAGTTGGACCTGTAAGCCTTTAAGTTCACCTCTTAAACTATTTGCTGGTGGTTCTAACTTGAAACTCACTCATGTTCACACATAGTCAGAATAGAGGGTGCATCTACACTGAAGATAGATAGAAACAGGATTTAACAAGAATAAAGCTCAATCAAACAAGTGTGCAGACCAACAAGGCCCTAGCACTCTACATGCTCGTAACTTTTTCTCTGTTTTCTAGAATTTTTTCCTATATAAAACATGTAAATCCCTAATTTTCTCTGGTTTTGGTCTTTCTAAGCATATCCCATAAAAAGTCATTTTTATGACTTCATAGACATTTTTCCAATCTACTTAAAATTATCCCATAAAAAGTAAGGGACAGATCAAAAATTCTCTCTTATCTGTATCCCATTATGAGTCCTATAACCCCATAGGAAATATTCCCTTTGGTCTGCAAAGTGTTCTGGGGAGTGCTTGTTTGGCTGACCTCTCCCATGGGGGTCTCACACTGGTTTTAAATATCTCAGCATTTTTCTCAATGGCCCTGGAAGCAAACAGCTTTCTTTCCACTGATGAGGAGTCTGGCATTCCTCTGTTCCCTGTGTGCTATGTATTTTGGGTGATTACTCTTCATCCTCACAGCCCATCTATCACCACTTTCATTGCAAAGTCTTGAGGAGGGATTCTGGCCCTCTCTGCACCCTGGCTGCACTGACTACTGGGGAAAGTGCTGTACCTTGTTTAATGGTCTCAGCTTGCCATAGAAATACATAGTCTATTGTGGATATATATCATAGTATATTACACACATTATTGCCAAAGTGTTTGTGATAGAGGATAACATCCCAGGGAAAATGTTCCTTATACATAGATATCCTGGTGGATAAAGGGACAGTTTTTTTAAATTGTGTATTTTTCTGAGGGATTTGCTTACAATTCATGGTTCACAGAGTATTTATTGAGCAGAATGTTGCAGTTTATATCAAAAAACTCATTTAAAATAAAAGTTATTTAATGCACATAGAAGATCCTTCTATCATTTATTTTTCTGAGTGAAAATTTGCATAATTCTAACACAAATCCAACAAAATATATTTTACTAAAATTGATGTGATGTGTGGTGCATGTGTAAGTATTATTTTCAGCTTTAGAAAACAGTTTAATATACAATCGCTATTACTTTCACAGATATGGAAACTTTTTGCAGTAAATGAAGATTTTCATGCTCCATCAATAAGCTTAATAAAGCAGCCATACTGGAAATATTGTAGAGTATTTTTCTTTTGGAGATATATACGAGAATCTGCTTTTTGATTGGCGAAAGCAGTATGTGGAAGTAGACATGTTGGTATGAGGGTTTTTTAAAGGATCTGAACATTTATTAGTTGGAAATCCACCTATATCAGATTGCCAAGAACAAATATGATCAGATAGAGTAAGACAGTAATTCAGTTTGTCTTATAAAACACAGACATAATTTGATTTCAGCTTTTGATAAATATGATTCAGAAGATTTGATTTTCTACCTGCAGTGTCAACAATAGTTTTGAATATGTTATCCACTTGATTTAAGTTATAGGCCATTGATCACAGTGTTTGATTATCAGTTGTGATGGGTTTGATCCATGGCTTCCTCAGTAACCAGTGTAACTAAGGAAGTGGACATTGCAAAGTATTCCACACGTGTTTTCCATGTAAGAGTAGGAGGAGGGTGTTTTTAGTTCTTGAAGTTGCTACTGAAGCTCTGAAGGTATAGAAGAGGTAAAGAAAGATTTTACATAGAACAAGAGCAGAGGAGGATTTTTCCTTCACTTTCAAGGGAACATAAAAGCACAAAACAAACGGAGGGGCTGATGGCATAAATTGAAAAACTCCAAAAACAACAAATGTTTCTACAGTATGAGATTTTTCCAATGATTATGATTGCATGAACTATTGTAGGTATACACGTTATTATGAACTTCATACCACTTCTTTAAAAATGTATAAGGTGATGAATTGGACAATCCTTAGTCACAAAGAAGAATTTTGCTTTATTTAAATTTATAAAAATTTGAAACATATTATGACATCCATACACCCGACTCATTACCTACCCCATAAATATGCCAAATATCAAAGAACAAAATATGATATATTGTAGTGTTGAGGGATTTGCTGTTAAAATTATTTCTTTTAATTCATTTTTTCCTGTTTTATTATAACAAACTTGTTTTACTCCTTCAAAAACTATGCAAAAAACTATTCAAGAAATTATGCAATATTTATTTAAGAATTTCAAAATCCAGTATATGAC
The DNA here is from genome assembly GCA_013396695.1 of Sakesphorus luctuosus. Lineage (NCBI taxonomy): Eukaryota > Metazoa > Chordata > Aves > Passeriformes > Thamnophilidae > Sakesphorus > Sakesphorus luctuosus. Next base: position 51,313 of record VWZD01002470.1, read on the forward strand.
ATTTTGTGTTTTCATGCATATGCAGAAGAAAGAAAGAAAAGAAATAACCTCTTATGAAGCTCCCCCACTTCGAAAACCTTGGCACCCGCACCCAATGCTGTGCTATAGGAGAGAAAGTATTGATCATATATGTGACATTTTGTGATCTTCTACCCAAAACACAGACTCGTTAGTGGAGATCGTGTGTACTTGCAAACTTTCTCAGAGAAGGAAAAAAAAGACATGTCACTACAGAAATAAAGACAGCTTTCCTGACAAATGTGCCTGTTTAAATGAACACATGCATAGAAAGACTACTCTTAAAAGTCAAAGATGTAGTAGTATATGCAGCAGTACTTTAACTTTGTCTTTGACTCTTTCTGGTTATGTCTTTCCTGTCTTGTGACTGTTATTAGCAAGTGTTTAAAAGTCTTCTAGCAGGGTGAATGCTGTGTATTTCCATATGTGAAAGAAAAATCCTGTTCCCCAGAAAGAAATACTATCTTCACTTGAAAAATCACTATTAGGTATGACTTCTGGGATTAGCAGAATTATTGCAAATTATAATTTATTAATAATTATAGTAGTTTATGAAAATTAATATTATGCTCTTTCACCATTTCATTCAAATATTTTATGTTTAGATCAATGTGACTTCATACTTCACATTTTCACTTTGAGTTTCATGAATCTGAAATCTTTACTGAAAATCAGTCAAATTCTTTTATGCAAGTGCTCTGACATATTTATACATGGTGGCATGGAGATTCATTTTCTGTATTATGCTTACAGCAACTGCGTTATAAATGAATGGGAGCCTTTAATTTTTGAAGATTGTTTTTTATAGTTTGAATTTGACGTTTGCTAACTCAAATAATTCTGAGCAAACAAATATATTTTCTAACAGAAACAGTCATGGAAATCATTTAAATGGAAAAGAAACCAAAAATTCGTGAAAAAGTGGATGTCATATTATAGAAATTTAGAGTTCTTTTTATTAAATTTGCTTTTATATGCAAGCACACATATACTGCTGGCATTTTATCAAAAATGCTGCTCAACAACGTATCAGTGTATTGTTAGTAACTGTAGAAAAATGTTTTGTTTTGTTTGTTGGTTTGGTTTGTTTTTTTCAAATGATAGCTAAAGAAATTATTAAAAACTGCTCCAGTGTGAACTCTTCTGTGGCGGCCAAAGTTCCTGCCAGGAGTCTGCTCCTGCATGGGCTCTCTACAGGGAGCAACTTCCTTCAGGGCACATCTACCTACCACAGTGTGGCGTCCTCCACAGCCTGCATCATCCTCACTCTCCTTCTCTGACTTTGATGGCTGCAGGGCTGTTTCTTTCATATTTTCTCATTTCTCTCTCAGAGCTTCTGTATAAAGCTGCACTTGGGTTGAGCTAGCAAAATGCCAACTGCCCAATACAGAGTCAAAGCCTCTCTCCCCCTGCTGAGAAAAGGAAGAAAGGAAAAGAACCTGGAAACTCAAAACAGGATTACATATTTATACAGAAAAAAGAAAATTAAAAGAAAACTACAATATAACACACACTTACACAAGTTAGAAATAACAGAAAATAACTCCCCACTCCCTGTGGAACACAAATCCCACCATTCTAACTACAAATCACTCTGGAGAAGTCAATTCTCCAGAGACAGACCCAAGCAGAGAGAAAGACTAAGAACATGCATTTTATTTCCCTAAGGTAACATGGTGGTGATCTGGTGCTGGGCCTGGTCCTCCCGTCCCTCCTGGGACAGCACATTTCATCCTCCTAGGACCACAGCTAGGAAGAAACTGCCCTAAGTCACTCCTACACTGGCTTTTATATTTTGAGATGTTGTCGGAATATGGTATGGAATGGAATACCATTGGCCAGTAGTCAGCTGTCAGCTAGCCCAGCCCAGCTCAAGTCAGATGATAGTCTGAGGCCTACTCTGAAATCTAAAGCCTAAATTTAGGCCTACACCTAACTAAACCCATAACAAAAGCTTAGCCTTACTTAGCTCCATAAAGAAAATATGGAAAATATGAATCTAGGAATATATTAATCCTTTCTCCTCATCTGTTTCACAGAATAAGTGCCTAATGGGAAAAGAGGATGATAAAGAGAGTAGTGACCGTCTTCTAACACAATCTCCTCTTCCCCTGCCTTTCCTTCACATAATTAGGGGTTCGTTTGACACAGTGCTCAGCAGGTATAAACTTTGGAATTTAATCTTCTTTGGCTTAAAATGTAATATATCTTTCTGTTGCTTTTTATGATGTAACCAGAAGGGGAATTCATGGATACCAGGGTGTTATGATCTGATTACTAAAATCATTATAAGTGCCTTTGCCGGAAGTAAGGATCATATGCCAAAGTCAATAATATGGGTTTCATTTAATGGTAAATGTGAGGCAGAGAAAGAGAGATAGAAAGAAATAGGAAAAAGGAGAGAGAGAAAGAAAGAAATTGACAGAGAGACATTAAAATAGAAAATGTTTCACCACTGTGGAATCCAGCAGCGTCCTGTTGGTCCGGTTCTTCTGGTCTTTCTTGGTCTCACAATACATAAAGTCCAGTGAATTCAGGATATGCCCAATACTACCCCTGGGCAGGGGAAGCTTTGCAGTCTCTTGTTACAGGGCCTGGATTTGTTACCTCACTTAGGTTACATGCAGTCCTTTGGGGGTAAAAGGCCTCAGGGACGAGTCCTGGGGGCACTTTGGGAGTCTTTGATGGTTTGAATGACCCTTCTCAGCTGCCTCTCACGTGAATGTCCCATGAGTATGTGATCTCCCTGGTGGGAGTCGGCAATTACTAGTTTGGTTTGGTGTGGAGAGATTTTGCTGTCACACTCCCCAAACCCTTCTGCCCCACCACTCACTGAGCTAAGCTAGGGTGGATTCTTAACACAGATACATTCTTCCCTGAGCTTAGTTTCCCTCTCCTCAGATCTGAGATGATTATACAATAGTCCTACCTGAAGTCCCCAATCACAGTCCAAATTCCACTCAGGAGGCATTAGGAGGGGGGTTGCCTTAGTGGGTGCACACAGGGAGTTGCTTCCTTCCAGTTTGATAAAAGTTTTTCTGTGATTCTGACAATGCTTAAGACATTAAAAAACATTCAGTCTGTCACATGGGATAAAAAGGAACCTGACTTGTATTTTATGTGAAGAAGTATGATTTAATTTCCCTGAAAGATGTAAACACATTACCTTTCACTATATAAAGCAGAAACTAGCAGAACCTGGAATTCAAGATCCTAATTCTATTTCTGTCACCTACCTCAATAAGAATGGCTTTATTATGACTGAGGCCACAATCCCATTATCCTTATCACTGTCACAATTGCACACCTATCAGTGTAAAGAAGAAGTGGAACAAGCTGTGGTAATGTAACCCAGAAACGCCCTGCAAAGTGAAGAAATCTTATGCTGTCCCTCAGACTGAATAGGGCTTGTATATCATGTGGAGTACTGAGAGCAAACCTATGTTTTCCAACTTCTTAAGACACTGAGCACATTTTAGCAGTTATTCACTGCAGCTTACACTTCAGAAAAGTTGAGTGATAGGCACTTCTGCAGCCAAAACAGATACTTCTGAGCATGAATGTATGCCTGTTGTTATGTTCCTGGGAGATTTTCATGCTAAAGGGAGAGGAATTCAAATGGTATGGTCCCCTACAGGTTAGTCAGCATTAGAAAATAAGCAGATTGAAATATTAGTGAGTAATCATGACAATTTGGCACTTGAGTCCTTGCATTGGCAGAATTTTCATGAATTAGATTATTTTCCTTTTTCATGTGTAAACCTTTCTACCTAGCAGGCATATTTCTCTATTACCCCTGTGTTTCCAGTCAAAATCACTAACATTTCATGATGACTAATAACCTATTACTTTTATGCCAACAAAATTAGCAAGTTGACATAGTTCATCCTCTTAGAAAGCTTCCTTGTAAGTACTAGGTTGAAGTAAAAGAAGATTAAAACTGCAATAACATTTCATTGTTGTAACTTTTGAGAAGTTTTAAAAAATATACATTACTAAAAACCAAGAGGTTAAAAACAGATGAATTATCATGTAAACGACAAATATATTGAATTTCATAGAAGTATTAACATGCATTTAATAAAGAGAAAATAATCTGCATGCTGTATATTTTGTAGTAAGTATTATTTTCAATTTCATTGAATCAGAACAGAATCAATGAAAAATATTAATATTGTTGGGTTTTGATGTTCAAGGTAGGAAAAAGTAGAATACTAAAACAAATGAGGAAAGAAACATATCTCGGCAACAATAACTCAGTCTTATGAAATTTCTCCCTCAGTAAGACTGCAGACAACACCAGGTTGGGTAAGAGTATTGATCTGCTGAAGGGTAGGAAGGCTCTGCAAAGGGATCTGGACAGGCTGGATCAATGGGCTAAGACTAATGGTATGTGGTTCAACAAGACCAACTACCAGGTCCTATATTTTGGCCACAATAATCCCATGCAGTACTACAGGTTGGGTGCAGAGTGGCTGGAAAGCTGCCCAGTGGAAAATGACCCAAGAGTGCTGGTTGACAGCCTGTTGTGAAAGGAGTGTTTTAAGATCATTCAAAAATGAGCACTACTCAGATCATAGTGCAGTCTGGGGAGGGGTGGTGGGAATGCATCACCACACTGCCTGCTAAACGTGATACATCAGTGTGCCCAGGTGTCCAAGAAGGCCACTGGAATCTGGCTTGTATCAAAAATAGTGTGGGCAACAAGCACAGGACAGTCATTGTCCCTCTGGTTTGGCACTGGTGAGGTTGAACCTTGAGTAGTGCATCCAGTTCTGGGTCATTCATTTCAAGAAAGACATTGAGGTGCTGAAGTGTGTCCAGAAAAAGGTAACAAAGCTGGTGAAAGGTCTGGAGGGTAAATCCTATCAGTGGCAGGTGAGGGAGCTGGGCTTGTTTAGCATGGAGGAGAGGAAGCTCGGGGGTGACACTACTGCTCTCTACAACTACTTGAAAGGAGGATGTAGTGAGGTGGAGGTTGGCCTTTTCTCCCAGGCAACTAGTGACATGAGATGACATAGTCTCAAGTTGTGCCAGGGGAGATTTAAGTTGGACATCAGGAGAAATTTCTTCATGGAAAGGGTGGCTAAGCTTTGGAATGGACTGCCCAGGGAGGGGGTTGAATCACCATCCCTGGAGTCATTGAAGAAATGATTGGACCTGGCATTTAGTGCCATGGTCTAGTTGGCAAGGTGGTGTTCAGTAAAAAGTTGGACTCAATGACCTCTTCTCCAACTCAAATGATTTTGTGATTCTATAAACAAATATATTATACCAATAAATCACATTAATTAAACTTTACATCTCTACATCTGAGTTTGTCATCTTAGATTTTCTTTATAGCAAATTGAAACAAACTTAATGATTGCCAATCATTTCATCTTACTATAGATTATTTAAGGCAAGTAATTTCTGACTAATTTATCTTCATTAGCTGCAAAGACAGCCTACAACAACTTGCTCAAATGTAGATATCTTTATGTTGACACCTCAGGGTTGACTGAGTTGCTAAAAATAGACACCTAATGTAATTTAAGATGCTGTGGGATGCAGAAGACATCTGCACAAAGCTGGCAGATATGGCAAAGGACTTATGGGAGATCTGTTGTCTTCTAGTTTAGTAGCTGGACATAAGGGGACATTGAGTACTGCATCTCAAACAGCAATGAATTTAGATTAAATCAAGTTCGTAAATCTAAGCAAGCTGAATTCACAATGCTTCTGTCATAAAAAATAGGTAAGACTGGAGGTAGTTTTATAACTCAAATATTCAGATAAAATTAATTTGTTTGCAACTCTCTGTACCTATTTTGTTAAAGAGTGGGTTATCTCAGTATGCCTCCAGGTGTGCAAATGGTCAGCTATGGTCTAAACATACACTGCAGTGAATGGAAATGTACTTCAGTAGATACTGTGGACTTACTCAGCTCATCTTGAATTCAGTCCTTAATATTTAATTCAGTTGCTGCACAGAGGTATGCAGTACCTTCCAAGACAACAGCTGTGCTCAAAATAATCTGTACACAGCCAGTAACTTTAAACCTAAGCATCCAGGCAGTGTGTGTGATGCTCTTGACAGGAAACTGAAAGCCTGGGATGGTGCCCTGGAACAGCCAAATGAAAATAGATGCCTGTGTGCAGACAAATGGAGCCCTCAATGTCAAGTTACTGGGCTCTCCTCATTTTGGGGGAAAAGGAGAGAAGGGAAAACAAGGAAATAGAGAGGGAAAAGGGAACAGAACAAAATGGAGGGGGAAAGATGATGCAGTAAAATACAGTTAATAGTTTAAAGGATTATAAGTTTCAAGATCTAATTTATCCTGTATCTTTGCAAGTTTTCCACTTATGATTTAAAAACTCTTTGGCCAAAATTATATTTATGGGAAAAAAAAAAAAACAAAACAAAAAAACGAACAAACCACAAACAACAACCAAATACACACACATACACACACACACACAAAACCCCTCAACATGCTACAAACCCAAGGAACAAAATACCTTTTTTTGTATTAATTTTTCTGAGAAGCACTTGTTCTCCAAGACATGTAATTTTCTGTTGGTTTTGTTTGAGTTTTTTAATAGCCTTTGTTCTAAAATGTTTGCATACTTTCTAGAATGATGTAGCTCTGCTGTTAACTTGGGGGTTTAATTTTTTTATGAGGATGAGCTTTGTATGTTTCATTTATATTATATTAGAAAGCTGAATGCACTTTACATTCCATGGGATATATTCACAGTCACCAAAGTTTCTTCATTCCTTCGTTGAAGGATTTGTGATTCAAAACATGTTCAGAATTCACAGAGAAGTTGAAAAAAATTCAGGAAGGGACTGATTCACTGAGGAAGTAGAAGTAAGAATTCTAAGTATGAAAGATGCATGCCTATTTCTCTAACTGCATTCTGCTACCTACAGAGTATGAAGAGATTGATTTCTCTGTCTTGTCTCTGCTCCATAGAATTTGTTCTATCTAGATCAAAGCAATGGGGGGGGGAAAAAAATCAGTCTTGGTTTAAATATATGGCTCTTGCCTATAATTAAGAGATAATCTCAACTTTATGTCTTAAAACCTCTGCAAACTGAATAATGGGACAGTACCTAGACTTTTTTCCCCTTCAAAATAATAGGACATAACAGTTTTTGTTATTATTATAGCCTTTGCAAAAGCTACAAAGTGTGTGCATTAAATCTAAAAAATTATTATTTTTACCTTTTAATCACAAAGTAGAAGAGTGATAGCCTAAGGCCAGAGCATCTAACAGTAAGTTTCTAAACTCACTGAACACTCTGAAATTCATAATATTTCAATAATAATCCATGACCCAGGAATTCTTATTCCTGTATTTTTGCCTCTCTCAGAATTTAATAATTTATTTTAAAAAGGGAAAAGTTTGTTATTATTTATGCATATAAGATAAGCACATATATTTTCAGAATGTTCTGGAACAAGAAAATATGAAGTAAAATTCCTAGTTAAATCACTACCAATTATTTTTTGCAGATTTTTTTGTCTGAGATCCTTGGTGACTTAATAAATAATCCCTACAACATGAGTCCCTTCGTGTAAGATTTATTCAGTTTCAGGTATACAGAGAGATCATCACCAACAGGGAGTATGATTAATATAAGCTAGTAAAAAGAAACAAATATGAAAAGAATAAAATATCAGCAAATAATATATATCCCTTTTCTGGAGAATTTCCATTAAGGGAATTTCCTAACACCTCTGGAAAATTAAAGGATTTTTTTTTTTCCTAGCAGTTTAAATGCAGTATATATTTATGCAAAGAGCTAAAATTTCTTGCCTTTGATGTTTTAAGTTTTATAGTTTTTAATGTCCTTAACATTCGAAACTTTACAAATCTTCTTTGATTAGGACTTCTGTTTCAACTGTATAAGCCATGTAATAATAGTTCCACAGGAAAAAAAACAAAATCCTCACTGAACTGACTTTATTTTGTTTGTCATTGCCAGAAAACAAGTTTCAGATTACTGTACTGTAGTTCTTTTCTTTTATAGATAATATACATTTTTAACTGTAAAGAAAATGTCAGTAGAAATTAATTTTCTGACAGGTATGAAATTATGATTTTCTTTTTTTGTGAAGCATACTATATTGATTATTTTAAAAATCATAATGTTCAGCAAATTTTACATGGGTTTTATAGGTAGTATAAACCAAACAATTAGTGCTCCTTTTTAATTTATTTTTATGTTCCTATTATGCTAATAGTTTAACAAAGCTCCTTTGTCACAAATTCTTTATAATGCTTCAGGTTTTATTTCCTAGACTGTCTTTTCTCCAAGGGCTATAAATTGCTGCAGCTAAACATTTTACAATGAAGCAATTAACAAATGATGTGACATGACCTGAACGAGACTGACTGTGTGACAAGGCAATCATTAACTAGCAGGTTAACAGGGAGAAACAGCAGATATTTTGGCTAGGTTAACACATTCTTGAATGAAATTAATTTTAAGGATATAATGTCCTTAAAAAGCTTTTATTTTTTTTTTTCTTCTAAGACTTCACTCCAAGGTTTCAGCTAGCTTTTAATTATGTCTACCTACATACTTGAGTATCTACAAGTATTCTAGCATCAGTACCTGGAATATTGTTAAAGTTCAAGGAAAAAGTGTTTTGTTCTCTCAGGTAATTTAAAAATTAATACAGAGTTACAATAATAGTTATGTTTTACATAAACAGTTATTTTAAAGTTAACAAAATATTTGATTGTTTGGATTTTTTTTTTCTCAGCTAAACAGTAGCCTATCTAGAAGTCTGTTGACTTAATGATTGGTGATTTAAGTTCCTCAAAACTGATTTTTTTCTTTTTGCTTTTTTATTTTTTTTTCTTTTGAATATCTATCATATATCCTACTAAAGAAAATTACTGATTTTTAGTTCTTGATATGAATTCTTACACTGGTCAAAAAATAATATGTGCAATACTTATGGTTTTAGTGTTTTTTCTATATTCAAAATATTTTCGTAATCAATCATAACTGATACAAATGAAAATGTTCTGGTCCCTGTCATAGACTTAACAAGTTGACCCTCATTTGAAATATCAGGAATATATGTCTTCTCTGTCTTATTTATAATATTTTTTTAAATTAAAATGACATAGTCAAAATGTATTTTGAGGATGGTGATCTGGGAGAAGGAAAGAAAGCAAGAAAGAAGACTGGAAAAGAGAGCTTTGGGGGTGTTGTGGAGAAATCACACTTCTTCCACCAACTCTAGAAAGCTTAGTAAAAAGGTGGTTAATTAATAAAAACAGAAATGTTGAAGTGCAGTTTTTCATAGTACTATTTTAAAAGTGAATAAATCAAGAAGATGTAAATTAAAGCTCTCTACGTATGGGTAGGAGCAGAATATATTAACATTACTGACTGTTTCTGATGGCTATGAACTTTTAAAAATGTGTCACTTACTGTGTTTAAAAAAAAAGTTATAATGTCTTCTGAAAAAGCAACCTAGGGAATTTATAGAGGACTTTTTTTACAAAAAGTATGCAATTTACCAGATTAGGGCTTTTTAAATTCCTAAATATCAAGTTAAATATCTAAATGACTAAGGGACAAATAAATAATTAAACATTCTATAAAACTTGCTCGGTTTCCTCTTATTTCCCAAATGAAATAAATACAACCATGTAAGCTTCATCACCATGGCTAGGTTTCATGAACAAAGATTTGGGAAGGGCTCTACCCATGGCTGCTGCAAGTGTGCTGGTGGCTAAAAAGGCCGATGTGGGATAGGCAAGTCCAGTTGCAAAAGGCACAGCGGAAAGTCTCCTTTGGCGATATTGGTGAGGAACAGTTATTTCTGTGTTGTCTTTTCTCCTCGAGACTGACTCTGCGTGTGGTCTCAAAGGAAGCAGCAGCGTCATGAATGGTGTGTCTCCATGAATTTCGATAGGAGGCCAGAGTGGACCATTGGTGGCAGTCAATATGGCCAAGGCTGATGTATTGTTTCAGGGAGTCCTTGTATCTCCTCTTCGGGGCTCCTCTCCTGCAGCAACCAGTGGCAAGTTTACCAAAGAGCACTAGACTCTTCTATGGAATTGGAGTTGTCCTTCTCCTAGGATGGTTGACAGGAGGCTAGTGAGCCCATCCTGCCCATGGACACACTTTGTCTGGCCCTTCAGCTGAGACCTGTCTGGCATGGGAGACCCTACTGGAGGCACATACTACTACCAGCATAGCTCCCAAGCTCATGAGGGCATGCAAGCTTCTCCCCCACAACAAGGGGGTGTCCACGGAGAAGCATGAAATCTTAATGCATCTATAAATACCCTGGTGTAAAACCACCAGTGTAAAAGTTGGAAGAAAACCTGCACAAGTGTTGGTTAAATACTTCAATCTTATAAGATTCTTTAGCTTCAGTTCTTGTGAGAGAACAGTTCAGTGGAAATTCACACATGAAACATGAGCCAAAACAATTGTAAAATCCTCATGTTATCACAGATGTTTCTCATTAGCCATTTTGAGGTAAAACACTGAAATCCTACAGATTTATGCAGTGTGAAAACAAACAGACATTTCTGGAATCTTGAGTTATGTCATTCTTCCTTCCACAAAATGATGTGCCAAATCAAAATATGGCAATGAATTAGCAAATATAATACTAAGAAGAAAAGAAACTTTAGGCCTACATCACAGTATGTAATGAGTGAGAAAATGTCTTCAGACAGAAGTTAAGTACTCTGGGAATTTTTTGTGCTGGGACAAAGGTAAATTTTTCAATTGTTCATAGAATCTGTTGTAAATGAGAGTGATTTGTAGAAGAAATACAGATCATGATTTTCAGTAGGTGGATGATCAGGAAAATTAAGACATTATTTGTTTAAAATATACAAATCTGCCTTGCTTGTAATAGGAAAGAACCTATAAGAAATGAGAATGGATGAGATCAGAAAAAAAAATGAAGACCCTGTGATGTCACTCAACATCAGTCCTAAGTGTCAGAACTGATATTTAGTAAAGCAAATTGGAAAATACAACACTAAACCTTAACCTTCTTAGTTATGTAGGATTTCTATATTTTCTGCTAAAAACTTCCCCACAAATTTATTCTTACAATCACTGTGCTATGGATGACGTAACCACCTAAGTATTCAAGCTCACATGAAGTCAGAGTATGTATCTTCTCAACTAAATCTCATGGAAGTCTTGACTCTGTCTGGATGAATGTAGCACAATGTGCTTCCATGGTTAAATGTCTACTGCTTGTCTAACAAATTTGTGTCTGGATACCTTATTAGGTAGTAATGGTGGAGCTGGATGTGTCAAATACATGTGCAGTAGCTGTTGTGGATCAAGATTACTGATGACTTCTTCCTGTAGCTGAGTAACTGTGCCCATGTCATCCAGAACAGGTCAAGGTGGAAAGAAAGATGAGGTAAGCTCATATAACACACCTTTATTGTCCTAAATTGAAGTAAAGCATTCAATATAATCCATAGAGGTCCCTTTACGCATCCTAAAATATACAAATAAGCAGATGTAGTGTGGATAATTCTTATTTAACTTGAGCAGCCAGAGGTGTCCCACAGCTGTTTGAGAGGAGCTGCATCAGGAATCTCAAAATGTTCACATTTTTCCAACAAAGCATTTTATTTTTTTATTGCGGATGCCAGTTATATAGATGAAGAAAACTGATCTTTAGAGTTCACTTGAGAGCTGAAAAAGGTCTTAATTATACAACTAGTTTATATCTAAATTTAAGAAGCCCAATTTGCCAGGTTTACTTAAATTTATAAGAACTTTCTTGTCTGTGTTAACTTTCATAGGACATAAGATGCTCCTTTTGAGATTTTTTTTTTTTAAAAACAGTTTCCTAAAATATTGATTAAAATAGGCCTCTAGGTTAAGCAGATGTTTCCCTCAGTGTAAAATGAAATTACTGAAGTAAAATAATGGTGATAAAGATGACATGAATGTGTAGTATTTTGAAAGTATTTGTGCTTTCAAATACTCCACCATTATTCAGATTTCTAAATTAGATTTTGAGGCTATTAAGAAAACTGAACTTAAAAAAATGTTGTGGTTTATGAATGGTACTCTCGAATTCAGTGCACCCACCGACACACTCTCAAACCAGATATTGCTCTCTCTTACTCTCCTTTTGTCCTTCTTCCTGCTGTGGCAGGATGGAGTTGGGAACTGGAGGCACAAAAGGCCAAGATCCCAGGTTCAAATAAGAACAATTTTCTGGAAATAGCAATGAGACAAGATAATGAACAGTAACAGCAACAATGTTAATTAAAAAAAGTGTACAAAAAGATGCACATGCAAAATGCTCACTGCAGACCCCATGAAAATAAAAATTACCTTACGGGTCTCCTGTACCATGATTTTTCTCCCTACAAGCGAAAGTCCCTCTCTTCCGGCCCTGACAATGAAGTGACGTGTTGTCAAATAACACTAGGGTCCTGGCCAGGCACCCTCTTGGCTACTGAAAAAATAAACTCTGGCCTGGTTGAAACCAGGACAAAAAAACCCCACCAAAAATCTTCTCCCCACCTGAAGCCACAAACAAACAAAGAAAAAGAGATAAAACAAAATGAAAAGGAAAAAAAAAATGAAAAAAACCCACTCTAAAAGCAAGCTGAATCCTCTCACAAAGGTATACACATTTGTTTGCATAGGTTTCAGTTTTGACAGCTATCCACATTTTTACAATATGCTGTTCAGTAAATTTTTTTTGAGGAAAAAGAAAATATTCCCCTTACTTTTTTTTTTGAAGAATGGGGGTTTCATGAAAATTACGAAAGAAAATGGATTTTCTCCTTATTCCACATAACTTTCAGTCTTCATTGAAGTGAATTTAATAATTCTTGAAGATTAATGCACTAAGATCAACATATTTAATTTTGCATAATGGTTTTATCTAAATCAGACATCATGGAAGATGGTTTCCTCAGTGAGCATTGTTCTGATACCAGCAGATGGAAGGCATTATATTTTAGTTAACGTCTAAGCTTTGAAACTACATCTGCATTTTTACAGTAATTATGTCACTCTTTCTACCAATGCCTTTCATGCAGTTTGATTGCAGCAGAATATATTACCTTGTCCTCTACCAGAGCTTATCAGAAAGTCAAGCAAAGATATGAAAAGCCTAACAGTTACATTTTTTAACGTATAACTTCACATTTGTTTACCTATACATCATTGCATTAAACTAAAGTAATGAAAAAAAACATGAGTGTTTTCATAAAGAGGACAACTCTCCACCTAAATTCCATTTTTTTCTACAGTTGCATATACCTGAATGACTTCTGCTAATATACTTACATACCTTGATGAAAATGAAACATAAAATGCCACCTGTTCTTTTAGATAAACTTTCTGTTTTCCTCTTTGAATATACACACATATGGTAAATTAGATTAGTATGGAAAGTAATAAATTATCTGATGAAATGTAAGGTCAAAATGGGGAAGTTCAAAAAGGATTAGTAATGTACTTATTTTTGTTTACTTCTTCGTGGGAGGAGGGATGACTGGACACTAAAATTCTTTTTTATTAGAAGCCTTTTTATGTCCTGTTTTGGGCATGTTTACTTAAGTACTATGATTGATTTGCCTTTTCATATCAATAACCATATTAATTGATTATTTAAAAAAAATTAAAAATAACAAAAATCCCCTTCACCTCTGTGGAAATTGATTGTCCCTAAATGGGACAAAATAGCAAATAAAGGACATCAAGCTACAAAAACAACAACGATGAAAAAGAAAACAAACACCCTAAAACTCCCAACAAACTAAGCAACCAAAACCAGCATTAAATGTCATATATAGAGAAAAGATACGATAGTTCTGTTGGCATCGGGGGTAGTTTGTGGACTGCAGAACTTTTCCTTCTTCATACTGTTCAGAGGAATTTTATCTGTGCAAATTTTTTTTCTTCTTGTTGTAGCATGTTTTTCAAACTGCAGTTCTTTTTGTGTAAACACTTGTGGAGGACCACTCAATCTCTTTAAGAAAGGAGATCTGTTCCCTCCTTACCTGTTGCCTGGCAACTGGGAGCTAAATCCAGTGCTCTATCTCCTGCAAACCCCTGTGACTGCCCTGCAGGGAAATGGCTTTTTATAAGGGCAAGTTTACCATTTTTCATCCTTAGCTTCAAGAGCTGTCAATTGTATGGGATTTAACTAAGATGTTCTTCCAGGAAACTAAGAAGATACTGGTCTTCTTACTAAAACCGCTATTTTCTCACTCTGAAGCAAAATGGCCAAAAAGGATAGTGAAATAATAGTTTTTAGTGATTTGATTGTTTAATTTTGCCTATTTACACAGACATATTTTTCTAGTTAACAATTTCAGATTCTCTCATAGCAATGACAGAACTGAGGATAATGTTAGCAATTTATGAAGTTTAACATGCCACTTACCAGAGACTTATAATTGTTGTTGGCTCCCTTGAACAGATATGAACAGTCTGTACTGTCAAAAAAGTGTTGTCAGTAGATTTATGAAGACCTTTAGCATAAGTTAAAAGTGCATCAGATGACTCCTGCACACTATAATGTTGTCTGAAGCAGTCCTGGGCCTATATCCTAGAGCCAGGTGTAGTTCTTAATAATACTCTCATTGAGAAGGGGAGAGAAAAGGAGGGGAGAAAAGGGGAAGGAAAGGCAAGGCCAAGGGTAAACACTGCGAATGTCTACTTGAACTTTCATCCATGAAATTTAGAACTTTACATCACTGTGTTTCTTGCTTTTTACATTACGGCATTTGTTGTTTAAATGTTTCTCTTGCTTTAAAATAACATTGAACCACCTCACCATTTCTTATGTACTGTACATCCAAAGACCCAAACAGCAATGAAGGTAAATCACAATCTGATATTGAAGTTTGTAATCTTAATTTTAAAAATTATGGATTTTCTAAAGCAATTTCTTGAACTACACTGCCAACTGGAAGTTAACAGTTTATTTATTATTTATTAAATGGAGCTTTTCACATAGGTTTGTTTTTTTACACAAGTTTTCTAGGTAATGTGGATAAAATAATCAGTGGCCTTTTTTCAATCTGTTTTTTATATTTATGGTACCATCAAATAACTTTATAAACAAATATTTTGTAGCAAATTGAATTATGCTTATGAGTTTTGTGGGATTCTGTACTCTTTGTTTAATCATTTCATTTCAGACTAAAAAAATGTAAGAGCTCACTTATAAGCATAGTAAGTATAGTTAAATGTCATGGGTTTTAAAAAATTGTAAAGTTGATAATTACTTCTAATGACATCAATACTTGTTTAGTTTATTCAATGGTTTAGTAATCAATGGAAAAATGCAGAATATGAAATACATATTTAAAGTTACTAAGAGGAATTATAATATTCTTGAAGTAAGAACTCAAAAATTACTGATATTTGTTCTAGTATATGAGTATCCTGAGAAATATGTACCTTTTTTCCACACTACTAGAAATTTTCAACCTTTTTCCCCTTATTTCTTATAAAATGGTATGAAGATTCAGTATGGCATTCCATCTATTTGTACAATAGCTGGTTCCAATTAAAAAAAATTAAGAAATCTGATCTCCTGACTGATCAAACTAAAAACAAGACACTGTTGTGTTTTATTGGTTGTTTGGGTTTTTTTTGTTTTTGTTTTTTGGGGTTTTTTTTTCAGTAGGGGCATATCTAATAACTAAATCAGGAAAACTAATGACTCTTACCTGCTTGTTGTAATAGTCTGTTTGGTTTTGCATTCCTAGTAGTTTTCTCACATTGAAAATTGTATTTCATGCTACACTTCAGACCAAGCAAGCTTGTAGAACAGTTCCCAAAAACTTTCTCCTTTAATATAAGCATAACGATTTTGTTCCTATTACAGCTATATAAATCTACCTTCTGCTTAGCCACCTGTAGAAAATGACACCTAAAATTATGCAGAAACGTATTGCATTGAAGCTTGAAGACTTGTACTCTGACATCCAGCTGGAAATTCAAACTGTTCTAAAGCTGAGAAAATTTCTAAATAGTCAGTACTTGAAGCCAATAAAGTGTTTGGTCAAACAACAAGAGCAACAAAAAAGCAGGGGTGCACCTCTGAGGGCAAGAAATTAGGTACAAATGCTGTCTGCACAAATTAGAGGAGACAGAGTGGCTGACTGTCTTTATTCCTTCAAAATAGAGTAAGAGGACATCAAAGTTCACTGGAAAACAATAATTAGTTCTGTGTCCAGTAACTACCCTGAGATACATATACTATACCCTTTTATCCTTTCAGGATCATATTAATGAGTTACAATGCATATGTGCTTGCGTATTATTCCATATTCCATCCAGAGATAGGCAAAGTTACGTCTGAAAGACAACTGCTAGGTTTTGATTCCTGAGTCTTCTCTTTTTGCCATGCACTCCCATCCTCCATAGACATTAAAGACTCAGTGTGAAAGGTGATGCTTAGGTCCATAAACATTGATGCTACTGGACAGGCTTTTCACCTGGATGTTCAGGGTTGATTTATAGGGCAAATTCAGAGTGCCATGGTGAGCAACTGACATTTTACTTTTAGCTGTCATCCTGAAATAAACAAACTGAATTTACTACCATGCCACTGTGATGCCTTCATAGAAAATAATTTCAGGCTTGTAAGGGAAAAGCTGTCTGAATAAACATGGTATGATGAGTTTTAGTGAATTTGTTAAATCTTGCCTCAAGATGATTATAGAATAACCTGAAGTGCTACAGCAATAGCTATGTTGAGGACTCCTGGTGGCTGCTCATCACATTTTGAAAAGTTAAAATAATGTGTGAATCAAGAGGAATCAACACTGGTGTTTTAGAACATGGGTTGTTTATAACTACCAATAGAAACAAGCCCAAATCAAATTAAATATAGTGTACTGTTCTGTCTCTTGCCAGAAAAGTTATTTTGGTCATACTAATGAGGAAACTACTGATCAGTGTAGTTTGGTTCTTTTTGTCTAACTGAACTTTCTTGATAATTTTTCACCAATTGATAATTTTCTCACTGTTTTGTTAGTAAATGATATGCAATTTTGGCAGAATGGGGTTTTATTCCTGCCTCTTCCTCTTAGCTTGAAATAAGAAACCTTTAGTTCCTGTCATGATACTGCATTTAGTATATATTTTATTTCCTTCCATGATAATGAAGTCAACATCTGGGACAACCGTTTTGTTATTGTTGACTACATAGGAGATTTCTTTATCTGGACAAAAAGGTTGCAAGGTACCTTTTTTTAGGTAATGATCAGGTGGCAAAATTAGAAGAAAAAAATCACTAAAAAGCTAAAAGCTTAAACAAGTTATTAAGTTTCACTTCAAAACTTCTTTGTTAAACTTCTTTGTTAAATTGGATCAAAAGCATTCTGTTCTGCATTAGGGTGTTCCCAGCAGACAGCCAAGGCAAGTAATCCTTCCACTCAGGGGATGCCACACCTGGAGTGTTGAGTCCAGACCTGGGCTCTCCAGTACAAGCAAGAAAGTAGGTAACAAAAGTAAGAAAATGAGCAGTCAAGCAAGGACAAATATCTCTAAAAGCAAAGATCATGAATTTCTCTAAAAGTCATAAATCGAAGGCAATAAACTACTATGACTATGGTACAAGATTTTTAACAGCTGATACATTGATAGGAGTCATTCAAAACAACATTATTAAAACATCTCCATAATAGGAAAGGCATCCTGAAGACTTGACTTCATTAATTTGTTCTAAAAAAACCCAAAACATAAAACCCCCTAAATTTCTTCAATACCCAAGACCAAAAGAGTAAAAACTCCAAATTGCTCCACTACCTAAAAAGTGTGATTATTTCTTTTAGAGCCACAAAAGCCTACATAATTTTCCCTAGCAATTTAAGTAATAAATATGGAACTACGATACAGTATAATGAAAAATGAAATATTTATTTTATTCAAATGTCTTAACTGTTAAAGTTTGAACCATATTATTTTGACTGAAACTGTTGAATTTACAACATTTTTTTATTCAAACAGCTTAGCTGAATTTTGTAGGGGACTAATATCCCCACTCCTCCTACAAAAAACCCCACCCAAATAAAAACCATTCCAAATTATAAAGGAGTTAAAATCAATCTAAAATGACATTTCTGTATTTTGTTATTTTTATACAGAACAGTGGGATAGATTGGAAGACTAAAATTCAGCTATTTTTTTATTCTGGAAAAGTATAGGAACAGCACAGAAATAATTTTTTTTGACACAACTCCATTTGAGCCTTTCCTGAAGATTGTCACAGATGAATTTATGGTAGGATAGATGCTGGAACAGAACTACACCACCCAATGATATACCATGTCTTTTTTTACCACTAAAGATCATTGTATTTTCCTCTCCCTAACTTGATGTCTGTCCAAAATGTGTCCAAGTCCAACAGACTTTAAATGAAATTCTATGTTTTCTTTCTATCAAAGTCAGAGGGTTAATGCTGCTTCTGCAAAAGGTCAAATTAGCTAATGAATAAACACTTTGAAAATTCTAGTCTTAATAGTAGAATCATAGAATAATTTGGGTTGGAAGGGACCTTAAATATCATCAAGTTCCATACCCCTTATACAATTAAGCACACCTTTCACTAGACCAGGCTGCTTAAAGCCCCATCCAACCTGCCCTTGAACAGTCCCAGGGATGGGGCAACCACAACTTCTCTAGGCAACCTGCCTCATACTGAGGAAAGTTGCACAGAAAAGTCTTGAGCTATGTACATACTATAAATTTTTAAAACTTTCAATATTATCAGTATCTAAAACTTGTGCTACATAAATTACTTTTCACTCAGATATCTGTATTTAATAATTTTGTGAGTATACACACATACCTTGTTCAGCTAAAATTTATAACTTCATTTATTTTTTTACTCCTACTATAACATTTTGAAAGAACATTACCAAATGTCAATGTCAAATATAAATGCCCTGTTCTGTGGGTTTTTTTCATGTGCTGTAATATTTTGAGTGAAAATATAACATTCTATAGAGTGTACTTAATTTAAGCATACTAGCATTTACCTAATACTCCTTGTAGTTCTTAGGAAATACAAAATTAAATGTTGTAAGTGGAAACTGCTAACACTCATCTTGGAAAATGAAAATCAAATTTTTTGCATACATACATTTACAAAATATAAATTGTATCCCAGAGGCAAGAATTGCTACAATACTGTCTAAGCCACATTAGGGGCCTTAATGTTGGCATTTAATTTGGTAAAACATCTTGACTTCATATTCTGTGCTCAAAATGATGTAGCTCTCTCTTGGAAAATCAGGCAAAGAAACTCTTTCATATTCTTTCATGTCAAATGTGAAAAAATACAATCTTTACTGCAACTTGGAGAACAGCTAGTCCTGAATAACATGGACTTGTAATAAAGTAGTACAGGATTTGAACTGTTACACTGTCCTAGTTCAGCAAGTGGGACCAGTTGTCACTGTATGGGGGTGGCCAAAGCTATGTATTCTACCCCCTCTATTCATTCCCAAGGTCAATGGCCCATTTGCAGCAGCTTCCCAGGGAGTCGTTAGCACCTCCACTCCCAGCCTGAGGGGGCGTAGGTGCTAATGGGCCATCAACAGTCCAAAAATAGCCCATGACTCACAGAGTTAATCACCCATTGTGTGAGTCCCCGCCCCACGGGAGGGACTGGATGCTCCCTGAAGGTACAAAAGGGGGTGGGTAAGAAGACCTGGGACCCTTTTTTTGGACCCAGAGGAGCAGCAGGACCTTGACAGGAGGAGACCACCACTCCGGACCAGACCACAGCCATCACCTGTACCAACAGGTTTTTTCACTTCTTTTTTTTGCTTTGGACTTGGGGGAACCACACAGGTCTCACACAAGGGCTAACAAACCCCTTTGGGTTTGTACCCCAGGGCACTGGGTTACACAGCTGGGTTCTGGGAGTTGACAGCAATTCCCCTTCTCGTCAGGGTATTTACTGTATTATTATTATTAAATTGTGGCTCTGACTCATAATCTCTCTTGTGTTGAGTTCATTTCTCCTGCTGGTTTACCTCTAAACCAGCACATACACTCAAGAAGAATTTTCTTTTAACTATTATGTAATTGACAAGAAAAAAAATAAAATAAAAAAATTGACAATAAAAACCTCTATAATATTTTTCATTTCTTCTGAAAGAAAATGGACACAAATTTAGGTACTTGGAGAAAACCAAAATAAAACAGAAAAAAAGTCTCCTTTTGATTACTTCTGGAGGTCATTTCAGCCAACCTCACTGCTCAAGCAAGGTCACATAGAGCCAATTGCTCAAGACATGTTTGGATGGCTTGTGAATATTTCTAAGAAGAAAGACTCAACAGCCTCTCTGGGTAACCTGTGTCAGTATACTTGGTCACCCTCACGCTGAAAAAGTTTCCTTATATTCAGAAGGAATATCCTGTGTGTCAGTTTGTGCATATTGCCTCTGGTCCTGTCACTGGGAACCATTGAAAATACCCTGGCTCTGTACCTTTTGCACCCTATCTTAGCTTTCTCCAGGATAAGTAGTCTCAGGTGTCTCAACTTCTCCTCACAAGAGAGATGCTTCAGACCCTGAATCACATTAGTGGCAATTTTCTTCAGGACTCTTTCTAGTATGTCCATGTCTTTTTTGCACCAGGAACCCAGAACTGGACAGAGTATTCCCAGTTGTGAATCACCTGTGCTGAGTGGAGGGAAAGGATCATATCCTTTCACCTGCTGGCAATAGTATTCCTAATATAGTTCACAATACCAGTAGCCCTCTTTGCCCAAAGGGTATGCTGCTGGCTCAAGTTGAATTAGGTATCCATAGGACCTCCAGATCCTTTTCTGAAAAGCCATTTTCCAGCCAGTAAGCTGCCAGCATATTCTGGTGTCTGGCATAATTCTTCCCTGGCAGTAGGACATTGTTCTTTCCTTTGCTGAGCCTCCTGTCACAAAATTCTTGTCTTATAGTTCTGGTTATCTTCACAAAAGTTCTTCTCTGTGAAGGAGCTCACAGTAGGCTGAACCACATAAACTCTCCAATGGAGGATGTGCTCAGGGTCCTGTCAGAAACATTGTATGTGTTCCATTTCAGAAGCCCATTTATGTTCTGTGTAATTTTCACAATTAGATCAAGCAGTTGTGATACATTTATGCTTGTCAGCATGATTTTCACCTTAAGTTTTGCTTTTTAAAAGATAGACGTATAAAAAGAAACCCTAGACACATTCTTTTACTGAAGAAATTTATGTTTTGCAAAGAAATATGTGAGGGTATTTTTGAATATTTTTTAATTTTTGCTTATATATTATTGATAATTGTAATCATTTTCATTTTTTATCTATAAGATTATCATGTTTGTACTAGAGTTAGATATGTAAATTTATGAATTCCTCTTCACTACTGGAAATGTTAGGAAATATTAAAATTGTCTGCATTTACAAATAATGAACAAGCAATTTGACAAATATTTTCAATATTATTTAAATAGTTCAGTTATTTGATTTCTACTTCAATAAAATTTCTCTGCTTAAAATGTAATTCAGAGTTTCTTATATGAATATCTTTCTATATTAAAAGTTTACTTCAGCAGGACTAGAAGAGAATAGAATAGCTTCAGTTGGAAGGGAACTACAAGAATCCTCTAAGTCCAACTTCCTGAACACTTGAGGGCTGACCCAAACGTAAAGAATGTTATTAAGGACATTATCCAAATGCCTCAAACACTGACAAACTTAGGGTTCGGACTTCCCCTGGTGCAGCTTTGAACCATTGTTCCCATGTATCCTATCCCTGGATCCCAGGGAGAAGTGATTGGCACCTCCCTCTCCACCTCAAGAAGCTGTAGAGAGCAAAGGTTACCCCTCAGTGTCCTGTCTAAATTAGACAAACAGAATTACTAAATTGTAGTTGGGAGATGTACACCTTTAATATCAAATAGTTATTAACTACATTTTGTAATTGCCATTTTAAAAACCAGTAAATACACTGTATCAAGCATTACCTTTAAAAAATAAATCTGTATTTCAAATATCCTGATCCTGAAGCTGTAAATCAACTGCTGGGCTGCTAAAGAACTATTAGAGAGATCCTTTTGATCTGCATAACAGACTCTTACATTTTTTTCACTCTGAACAGCAAATGAAGAAGGACTTTATGGTAAAGGAGAATGTGTTTTACATGATGTTCTCTGAAGAAGAGAATAGGTGTGTGGTGATGTGATGGATGATATGAAGTAGGGATCCCCAGGCTCTTCTGTCTTTGCCACCTGGTAGTTCTCACACTTTGGCTCAACTATACTTGGCTTGGTAGGAAGCCAGAAGCTGTCACTGTCACCACTGATTGAAAGCACTGCACCTAGGTTTAGCACATTTGTCATTGTTCTTGATTGTAGTGAACACTTTTTGTGTTGGATATACCCACAGAATTGTTCCAGATATCTTTAATAACTTTAGTGTTTAATGTGACATTCACATCCAAGCAGTTACCATCTAGGATACAGAAACAATGAATAAACAGGAGGTAACAACTGGCTAATGGGTTGTATCTGATGAAGGTACAGCCAATGTAAATATAGAAAAAATTATATGCAATAAGATGTGTTCAGTTAAAAAACTTTTGTGTTTGTCTCTTTTAAGGAAGGTTATGTATTTTATATACATGCATTTGTCTTTGAAATAGACCCCACGGGGAGAACTACAATCACATTACAAAGGCTCTTCCTTCTTACATCATAGACAAAGGTGTTAGATAGAAAAAAGGAAATACTATACCCATTCTTTAAAAAGGGTAGAAAGGAGGACTGTGGGAACTACTGATCTGTCAACCTCACCTCTGTGTCTGGGAAGATCATGACACAGACCTTCCTAGAAGCTATGCTAAGGCAAATGGAGGACAGAGAGGTGATTCAAGGTTGGATGAACACATCCAGAGGGTGGCAGTCAAGGCTTC
This sequence comes from Sakesphorus luctuosus, assembly GCA_013396695.1. Classification (NCBI taxonomy): domain Eukaryota; kingdom Metazoa; phylum Chordata; class Aves; order Passeriformes; family Thamnophilidae; genus Sakesphorus; species Sakesphorus luctuosus. The sequence goes on from VWZD01002470.1 coordinate 74,256, forward strand.
AGAGTCCTGATGGACACCAGTGAAAAGTGATGTCCCTCAGGTGTTCATATTGGGAAAAGTGCTACTTAATATCTTCACTCATGACGTAGACAATGGAGTCAAGGGCATCCTCAGCAAGCTGGCAGATAACACCAAACCGAATGGTGTGGTTGATACATCTGAAGGACGGGTTGCCATCAAGAGTGACCTGGACAAGCTTGAGAGGTGGCTCATGGGAATCTCATGCAGTTTAATGAGACCAAGTGCAAGGCGACTCACCTGGCTCTGGGTAACCCCCAGCATCAATACAGGCAGGGGATGAACAGACTGAGAGCACTGCTGCTGAGAAGGACTTGGGGGTGCTGGTGGATGTGAGGTTAGACACAAGCTGAAAACATGCACTTGCAGCCCACAAAAGCCAATTGTATCCTGGGCTGCATCAAAAGAAGCAACCTGAGTTAGTGAAAGGTGTTCCTGCCCATGGCATTGAGGTTGGAACTAGACAATCTTTAATGTCCCTTCCAGCCCAGCTTTTAATGTAAAGTGGTCAAACTGAGAATATGAATCTCATGAGATATCCTCTTGCTTGCAAAATTATCTAAAATGTTAAAAGTGATGATTAGCATACAGAGAGAGTGAAGAAATTAAATAAGGGGAGTAGGGAGGAAGCTACTTGAAGTGTTTCTTAAGGATCAGATTTGGGATAAGTTGAGTTTCTCTTTAATGGTCTTGGCAGAAGAAATGTAAGTGCTGATGAAATTTGCTGAGGTTTGATCAATACATAAGGAGACTGAACATCACAGGTAGAACTGGATGATCTCAAGAATAAGAGGAATAGAAATGAATGGAAAAATGAATGGACAAATTTAACAGTGCATAAAAATGGTCCTATATCCTATATTAGGGAAAAAATTTAACATTTTACTCAAGTCTAAAATTTTTCTTTAAGAATTACTAAGAAATAGGTATGTTAGCTGATCCTCTTTGAGATGTGGGAACACTTCCCAGTTTCTGAAACTTGCTGGCCATAGAATACATTGAAATCACAAATCATGACATCGTTTATGCAATGCACCTAAGAAAGGCAGAAGTACACAACTAAATTTTAGAAGATAAATCTTCCAGTAGCACTAAAATACTAATAATGATATTATGTAATCTCTAAACACAGTCTCCATAATAATATATATAATTCTGACTGCATTTGTGTAATACCTTTGCTTGGCAAACTTTTGTTATGGAGTTGCTGCTCTGAGAATCTGCTGGAAGCTTCTCCTAAGTCTGACAGAAACACTGCCAGTTGGCTCCTACACATACCCTCAGCTGGGTGAGGCCAAGCCCATCAGCGATGGTGGTAGCACCCGTAGGATAACTTAACAAGGGAAAGTTACTGCACAAGAGCAAATTGCAGCAAGAGAGAGGAGTAAGAAAGAATATGTGAGATAAACAGCTCTGCAGACACCATGGGCTGTGAAGAAGGATGAGAAGATAATCCAGGGACTGGAACAAAGATTCCCCTGCAGCCTGTGGTGGAGACCAAGGTGAGGCAGACTGTCTCTCTGTAATACATAGAGGTCCATGGTGGAGCAGAGGTCCACCTACAGCCCATGGAGGACCCAACACCAGAGAATGTGGATGTCTGAAGGAAGCTGTGACCCCATAGGAAGCCCAGGATGGAGCTGATTTTCTATCAGAATTGGTGACCTCTTGGGGCATCCAGGCTGGAGCAATCTGTTCCTGAAGGAGCACACCCTGTGGAAGGGACCAATACTGGAGCAGTCTATGAAGAATTGTAACCTGTGGGAAAGACTCATTTTTATACCCTGGTCCAGAAGTCTCAAGCTTTACTAGGCATTTCATTTTAATTTGAGACTCCAAGAGATTTCACCTACATCTTCTCTTGCAAAGACTTTGGTTCTCTTATGCCTTGGGTTCACGTCCCGAGAAAGACCTACACACTTTTCTCTAGAAGATTTCTTTTAATTTAGTTAGAAAATAAGCAATTTAGCAAAAAGGTTTTACAGGAATAACATACAACCAATGAACAGATTCCACAAAAGCATTACACTTATTAGCTGACTACTAGGAATAAAAGTAATTCACTGCCTCCCTCCAAACAACATTATGAGCTCTGCCTCTATACCCTTCCAAAGGTTTTACAAGCCCGTGGGCATTCCTGGGGGAGTAGGGAACCTTCTTTGCACACACCAACTCACAACATAACTGAAATACCACTCAATCAGTTTTAAGTTATCCACAAGAGAAAAAAGGAGTAAAGGAAGAGAGATTAAGAAGAAAAAAGAATAAAAAGAGGAGAGAAAAATGTGGTTACCAGCAAGAGGTCACACATCAGCAGATTCCAGAAGGACAGAGCAAGATGGAGGCTGTGTGCGCCTCTTTTATACGGTTTGGCTACTGTATCCATGCCCTCCAGGTGGCACATCTGGTTCTACTGACCATTCAGCACTGTCCTGGCTGAAGGGAGGATTTGCCACAGCCAGTCAGAGGCTCCAGGGGTGCAGTGTGGGAGGGCCACCAGGCAGGCCTTCCTTGATGGACAGGTGCCCAATGTGACCTCCGTGCCATGTGCCAGAGGAGAAGTAAGATGAAGAAAACCAGTTCTAGATGGTTTATAACTGCTTTTACTAAAGTCATCCTGTGTCTGCAGTCCTCTCTTTTACTCTACATCTACATTGCAAATAAACAAAGTCAGTAAGACTCTGCAGTAGTCTCCTTTACTCATTTCCAGGGCAGGATGGAAAAACCCAATTTATTTAATTAGCTACTTCTATTTCTCAGAAGTTATGGAAAATAGTAAGTTAATTTAGTTTGCACTGAAAATATTATTTAAAAAATTCTCAAGCTTGTAAGGCTCAAGTCTCCAATACTAATAATGGTTTTGGTTTATCTTGCTTTAAAAGTTTTTTGCATGTATCTACTATATTCATATATAGAGTATGTGTGTTTATATCATGCACATCTTTGGCAGTTCATTAAAATCTATTATTATATTATATCAGTATCAGAAAGACATGCATGTAGGAAGTAAGACAGCTGGACAATGGTTGTTAGAGTGTGTGTAAGGCAGGATAGGCACCAGCCTCTCATTTTCTGTGTCAATTATACCTTGACGTAAAAAACCAACCAAACAAATAAACAAAAAAAAAAACAACTATAGGTTAGAAAACAGCACAGCATGTGTCATGTTTTTTTAATGCCATGGTTGCAAGTAAAACAAAGCCTGAAATTTCCTTATAGTCTTGCTGGTTTCATATGGTTTGTAAGCTGTGCATTATCCAAAGGAACATATACGTTTTTAAGTTGCTACCTTGAGACAAGCTCAGTTCATTAGAGCATAGTGCCAATAACATATAGAGGTTGTGAGTTTGATTCCTATATGGGCTATTCACTTAGGAGTTGGACTTGATGATCCTTGTGGGTCCCTTCCCACTCAGAATGTTCTGTGAAGAGAGCTTTCTACATAAAATGGTGCACTGTATCCCAAGTTAGGACCTGTTTACAGAAAATGAGCATTTAATGGTGAACTAATTTCGAAGACAAAAACATTAAATGACTTTTTAAAAAAAATGAATCTCAAGCAAAGAGAGAAATTTACAATATTCAAGCAACTAAAACTCATTGCATTCCATAAATGATGAAACAGCTAACCAAGTACCAAGTGAAACAGTCAGCAAGAGACACTGATTTTTACTCTGCTAGTAAAAGAGTGTCTGGGACACGCAACCTATGCCATTGATAAATACAGTAAAAATTGTTCGAATGACAACAGTGCAGATTGTCACTGTCAAAACCTTATGTAGGCTTACCTGAGTTAAATCTTCATGAGTTGTTTCCTTCACCCTAAGCAAGCACAGACAGTGACAGACAATGGCAGTACATATGCCAGCACCTAGCCTGGCATCACAACTGATGGAAGAAAGTATGTTGTCCTTGTGGTATAAATCTCAGATACATGCATGGAGGGCAGAGTGACTCCAGATTAACTAAAAAGGCACATTATTAATTAAAGTTAAACCATTTCTATAGAACTAAGTCACACAATGTTTTGAAAATACTTGGTTAAAAAAAAAAATTCAATATGATACAAAGGGTTGTAAAGTTTAGAATAGTTTGTAATACCTAGAAGCCCTTGAGTTAAAGCATGATGTAGCTTTACATAAAAAAAAAAATATACTGGACTCTTTTTTATAATTGTAGCATGAAATTTATGCACTTCAGTGTTGTGATAGTAAAGCAAACTTTAAAGCAAAGCACAAACTATCCAAACACCCAAGAAATCTACAATGTTTAGTTTGTAAAGCTGCTTGTGTACAGCATGTTCACTGAGGTCTCCAAGATGGTGCAAAACCAGTATTTGCTGGTAATTATGTGGATCTGTCACTAAACCTGTTCTAAGTACAAGGACAGTTTTAGGATTTTCCTCATGAAGGAAAGTGTCTGGTATGTTTAACCACCTTTATTATATGTGAAATGGGATTTCAAACCACAGATGTAGCATATTTCTACAGTTTACATTAATTCCAGTAAGTTCAGTTATCCTATTTTAGTGACTAAATAGCTCAAAGTTTAATTTTGATAGCAAAGCTCAAAGTCATTTGCAGGTCCTAGAGCTATATTCTTAGTCTGATTTTGCCAACTTTTACATGGACTAGTTATTTATGAACTTGCAGATCATTTATCTATTATTTTAATGCAAGAAACACAGAACAAAATGACTTGCATTTTCTTTTTTTATTATTTTTTTACAGTTATCTCAGAACACGGTAAAATAAGCCTCTTCAGAGTATCTACTCTTTTAGAAAAAAAAATAGGTTTTTGTTGCCCTTTTCTCCCCTAATATTTATTTATATTTTATTTTTATTTAAAGATCAAAATCTCTATACTATTATTCAGAATAGTGTGGCTGAAATATTTCTGTTACACATGGGAATATCATCTACCTGGACCAAACATAAGACAAAAACTAATATGGTTTGAACTACCATAACAGATATTTTGGTTAGATACTAGTAAACCATTCTCAACTGCATGTGCAGAATAGATTACCTAAGAAAACATCTGTGTCTTATTCCGTGGAGACTTTGAAAACCATGTTAGACAAAAATAATAGAAGTTGATTCTGGGTAGTTTATTCTATCATGCTTCAGGAAGATGGACTAGATAGACTCCCAAGGTCTTAACTTTTTTCAGACTTTTCCCAAGATTACTGCATGTGCTTTACATATATATAGCTATATATAGTTATATATAATTATGTAGTTATATAAAGTATTCCATCTGCTTCTATAGATAGATTTGAGGTGCAAGCAAAGCAATCTAGGCAGTTTTATTTACTACTCATTTTGTTTTTACCATACATCAGAATATCTCGTGTTCTGGAATTGTGATCATATCCAAGGCAGCTTATAAGAGAAATACACATCCAAATGGTTCTTGAATATCTCCACTGATGGAGACTCCACAGCCTCTCTGGGCTAGCGTTCAGTGACCTTAGCAGGCTGGAGGGATGAGCTCTCACAAGCCCCTTGAGTTTCAAGAAGGGCAAATAGAAAGCCTTCTGTTTGGAAAGGAAGACCCCCTTTAAGAGCCAATTTGTAAGTGGCAAACAAGCTTAAAGAAAGCATCATCCTCAGGATTTGCTGAAGAGTACTGTAATTTGGTATTTAATTTGCATATTAAAATTATTCTCGGACTCCACTAATGCTATGTTAAACTCAGAATGAGATTACATCGCTGTATTTCCCTTCAGCTCAACACAACAACATATATTCAGAATGAGCAGTGGACAATGACACCAAGGACAAACCTTACACAATTATATATTTTTGCAAGCTTTTTATCTTTAAAATTTCAATGACATTCACCACTTTTACAGATGAACATGTGTCAGCTTGTCTTACCCAAAAGTAAAAATATCAAACCAACCCACCACTAACAGCTAAAATCTGACCTTGAAAATAAGACCCAGTCTACACAGACATTACAATAATAATATAGCATAATTAAGATCTTTATGTGAGTATTCTTATTTAGTTTCAGAATAAACTTAATATTATTTAATTTCATCTATTTTGAAAATGAATTATGCTAAATCATATTAAGGTCACTTAATAGAAAAAAAAATCCATAAAGAGGTTAAGTAATTCAAATTAATTCATTTTCAGAGCTAATTAAAATTAGAATTATGATTTGCTGTTATTCAGGAAAGGCATGGCCATCACTGTACCTCTGAAAACTCATCATAGAGGTACCACTAATTCACATCCAACTTCTTGTAGTGTGGGAATGATAACTTTATTTTTTTCTCCCAAGATGCATGTAAGAATTCCATTACCCATGTATACAGTGCCATATGGTGTATTCAATCATAAATTTCTTATACACCATTTTCAGATCTGTTATGGATAATCCACAGACAGAAGCCCAAAAGCAAGTACCTGAAAGTGTCACACAGTGCAGCAGAAAAAAAGGGGCAATGCATTTGTGTTTGCATATTTTCCATGTAGAAAACAATTATTTCAATTATCTTAAGAAGTGAGCATTTTTGCTTATCATAAATTGAATGTTTAAGTCATGGATTTTTAATAAGGAAATATTTAATTGTTACTACTTTTTAAATTGTGGATATGACTCAATTTGAATCACTAGTCCAAATATTATTCAAGGACATTTGTTGGTACAATAAAATCAAAAATGAGCAATTCAGATCTGCGTAAGATCCTGTAAGACTGAAGCCAGCCTGCACAAACCGTGTGAGACTTAGCTATCAGCTAGAAGTAGCAAAGAGCTCAGCTGCTGCTGGCTGGTAGGGAGGAGGTTACTCCCCAAGAATTCACACAGAACTCTGCAGGTTCGTGGAAACAGCCAGGATAAGTTAATAGAAACATTGGACTTGTGAGATACGGGTTATAACCAATTAAAGGTTCTTGTGTGGTCAGGTGAGACACTTTTTAGCCAATAAGATGTAGTTCTAACCCTATATAAACCATATGCTCTGTGTAATAAAGGGTCTTCACTACAAACTTCATAAGCTTGTTGTGTGAAGTCCTTTCTCTCCGCTGAAAATTGTTTACTTTAGACATTGACTTTCCTTATATCTCTATATTAATGCACTGGGCTGCTAAGCACTAACTTGACAGTGTTTAAAGAGATTTTTACATTCACTGTTGATGGGAGATTGGATAGGAACCTCAGCGCTCTCATTATCTGCTACCAAGTTGGGCTTTTTTATGCACCACCTTGCTTCATGAGGCATTTTACAGTAGATTCAAGATAGTCTACTTGTCTGGCCATACTAGTCTAGCAGAGTTTTATGTCTGTACTGATTAGCTGTATTTTTATTTTAAATTGTTACAACTTCTTTGAGGATTTTGGTTCATAGCTTCATCTATGTATGATAATTCTTTCATTCCCTAAAGCCTCTTTCTTCAACTTGTAATTTAGTACTCATCTTCTGTAAGACACTTAGTTAAAGAAATATTTCATCTTACTGTAGAAAGGATTGCTGCTGTCTTTATCCTCCAGAGGCAGCATCTGGAAGTAGGAAAAAATTTGTTTTATTGTCAATAATACAGGAAACAAAGAACCACAAGCCTTCAGCAGAGTCTGGAGGAGTTTAAGTTGGGAACTGAAAAACTGCCAAAAACTACTGCCAGACAACTAGAAAGAAGTGGATTTCTTTAAAAAATATTGGAGAAAATAAGTGTACTTTATGAGAAATGGAAACAACATTACATAGTAGGAGATTTGTTTTTGTTTCATTTCTGGACTGATGCCGTGAGAGACCCCAGCAAGGCAGGACGCTGAGCCAAGTTGGTGTGGGATAAGATAAACAGTGGAAGTCCTTTAATATCAGGCCTAGGGCCCACAGGACTACATATTGACATGCCCCTCGAACACTGGTTTCTATGGTTTTTATAATATGGTCCACCCAATCCCCAGTTCACACATGTCTTGTTCCAGCCCTGTCCTGCCCCGGTCACACCTCCTCAGGATTTGAGTTAGGGGTCTCTCTTCATCATTTTCCTCTTCCTCAGCACACATAGGGCTTGGAGATTTTCCAGTGTTCTTAGACCCAAGGTTGTTGGCTCATGTTTATGTCTCATTCTGCAGGCCTTTCCGATATTCTTCAGCTTTCTTCCTTGAAGAGAGTCGAAACAGCTAAAAGAATTTGAGTTACTGATATGTGGCAGAGGTTGGCATGTATAAACATTGGACTTAAGGTGTTAGAAATATTAGCACACTAAATCTACATTTTACTACAGTTACAAGTACTTCTAAAGTCTATAAAAATCAGAAAATCAAAAACCCCTTAGGTATCCGGACTTATCATAAACCAGTGAGATGTGTTTTCTTCCTACAGATTGGAAATAAAATACAAAAGGTTATAAGATTGTTTGCCCACTTAAAGACATCATTAAAGTATGGTTTCAAATTCCATGAGGAAAATATCTTTGCAACTGAGTTTTGCTATAACCATTTAACATTTTTTCCATCCAGTTAGGTATAAAAAATTATTTGTACACCAATAATGATTGGATAGGGCATTGTGTGTCTTGTAACTTTTTTTATTAATTAAAAAATACTTGGTTTGAAATCTGAATTACATAGTATAGTACTTTGCTTTTTAATTATATTTCTTATTCCACAAGTTTTACTTTTCTGTTAAATATTTCACTTCTGAATAATCAAAGTACTACAGAAAATTTACTTGGTATAATTACAGGTAGGCAGCAGGGTTTTGGAAGTTATGGCTTTACAGGTCTTCTTTTTCATCAGTATTACATTTAATTATTTTCAGTTACTGATCCTCGGACATACAGTGTCCTTTAGTCAGCTTCTGTGACTGGTGATATCTACTGATACTGAAACACCTGTGTTCCTGTTTTGCTAAATGCAAGGATTGTTGACACAAGGGTAACTCTCCTGATGTCACATTCTCTGTCTTTAGGTAGAAATATACTTTCTTGCTGAAGTCAAACTGTCTTCCAAGGCAAATTCATTACTTTAATATATATTTGTTTACACACACACACACATATATATATATACACATATATATCTATTTGTTAAAATTTTGGAGGATTTTTCTCCTACATTTCTTTGCAAATTTCTTACCATAATACCTTCTCATCTTGTTAAGTAAACATCTAGTTTCAAAAACTAATGAACTTCATTAATTACTGTTTATTTTTTTTGATAAAAACCCCAAACAAGCAAAAACCAAAACCCAGTAATATATAATACAGATTCTTAAGCTTCAGAAATTGTTATGGTACTGATATTGTCACAGATTTTGTGATCACTTTACTCAAGAAATAAAAGGAAAAAATCCCTCAAAATATTTAATATATATTCTAAATAAATGCATAAGTATGTGCTTGTTACTATTGTTTGCTTATGCCAAGAGTATGGTAGACCTATAATATAAAATTTACATCACGAAGGTACAGAACAACACACAAGTAATTAATCTTTCATTTCAATTAAAGACAAACCTTTAGTGTAGTAATTGATGGAATAAAATATATCCAGGGATTTATAGAGGGTAATTTGTCTCCATTAAAGAAAAATCCAGAAGGTTTTCACTTTATGGAGCTGAACAATGAACTAGTGATGAAGTTATATCTGATGATTTTCTTGGCAAGTCACTAAAGTCATTACCCTCCTACCTGCATCAGAATTAGCTGTTTGCAAGGATTGATTAGTTGTGCAGACTGACTTCTTGAATAATCATGATTTTAAATATGGCTATGAAATTGCAACTTCCTTTGTTTTTCTTAAAGAAAGAAAATTGTTAAGAAAAGACTACATATAATTTACAAACCTTTGATCTTCTATAAGTGATTTTATAGTTACAATATGTCAAACATTTAACTTCAATAACAACTAAAATGCTTGGGTTTGACTTTAATTAACTTTTGAATTTGCAAACATTACTAACTGTGGAAGTATTGAATTTTCAGGGACTCCTTTGATGACTCTTTCAAGACTTCCTGACTTATGAAGGTATTTATCTAACATCACAATTCACAACTTCTTTGTGAGGGGAAGAGGAGGGAGAGACACTTCTTTGCAGTGACCAGTGACAGAAACTGAGGGAATGGCCTGAGGTTATGTCAGGGGAGGTTTAGGTTGGAAGTTAGGAAAACAGTCCTTCACCTAGATGGTGATTGGGCACTGGAACAGGGTCACCAGCGAAGTGGTCACAGCACCAAGCTTGACAGAATTCAAGAAGCATTTGAACAATACTCTTGGACATATGGTGTGACTCCTGGGGATGGTCCTGTGCAGAGCCAGGAGTTGGATTTGATGATCCTTGTAGGTCCCTTCCAGCTTGGTATGTTCTATGATTCTGTGAAAATGTAGATATCTGCATGTAATTGCTAATACGTACTTACAGGTCATAATTAATCTCATCCATAAGGTGGCTTCTAAAATACAGCAGATTAATAATTCTGTAGGGGTGTCTGGCTATGACTCTGCTAACAATTTCAGGTGTGCATATCTGTGAGCTGAATGTAATTCCTCATACAAAAACTTCTAATAACTTGAGATTAATCAGCACATCCCTCCTGAGGGAGGCTTCCTGTAGAAACTATGTCAAATCTATCAGTGCTATGTGGCTGTCTCAGAGCATTAAAAAGTAACTGGAATGTCTCTGTTCATTTAAGTTTCCAGATTAAATTCTCTAATTTAGGTTTCTAATCATGATCTAGATCTCAGCCTCCCACTTACAGATTTTATCAGTATGAAGAATGGATTTTAGAGAGCAAATCAAGTGATCAAAAAGAAATTTGTACTTCTGGTTCAAGGTGAACTGAAAAGTTGACCAAATTTGCTTACATAAAAGTACCTACAGATAGACAACAATTTTTCTTCTTTTTTTCTTCCTTTTTTTTTTTTTTAATCTTTTAGGCTGAATTACATCCTCTGGATGGTGTAAAATCCTTAAACATGAACATTTAGTGCCACTTGGTATCCTTTCTTTCTGTCTGGTATCTCAGAAAAATATCAGTCTCTTGCAAGTCTTGCATCCTCCATCTCTATTGAACCTGTGTTTATATTCAGATACATATTACATGTCAGATGAGGCTGGATAGATAATACTAGTCAGCAGAATATGTATGTCTTAGATATTGTCCAGATACTGAACATCTGGGCTTACAGACAGTTTAATGAGAAGAGGAGATTATTTTATTGCAATCATCGATGATTCTTGATTCCATAATACATATCATGAAAGATTTAATGCTTCCCATTTATCAGTCATATATTCTGTAAAGACAGTCAGTAGGAACCTCTGGTATTCTGAATATATAATGTTGGATTTGTGGGTATCCAGAAACATATCTCAGTTCTCTGAAGTTTACAACCAAGTATTCTGAGATAGACTTTTGATGGAGTAACTGGGGAAAAATTTGCAAAGTTTTGGCCATGAAAGAATTTGTTAAAGAAGTTGGATGGGGGGCTTAGACCTGTGCTGTAATAAAGGATTTGGAGTGTACTGGATCACCTCAAGCAAATTGTCAGAGATGCAGAAAAAATACTGAATTTTGATGGTGCTGTTTTCCATCCTTCCTCATGAAGAAACTCAGACACTGTGCATAGAGAAATAAAAAGTCTTTCTCTTTACTTTTTTTCCCTAAAAGAATTATATAAAAATTCCTGAAAGATTATTAAAACACGGGTAATTCAATTCCTTAGATCCTTTCAGGATTTTATCCATGTCATTACTCCTCTTTCAATTTATTTTTCCTTTTTTCATAATTGATACATTCTTTACCATATGATGATTTGACTTCAGTGACAGTGAGGGAAGGATTACCAGTTAGCCCAAAAATTGTTCTAGCAAACTTGGAAACTAGGTCCTGGATTGAAAGCTTTGTTTTAGAACTCAGATCTCCAATGAACTTAACTGATGTTCTCAACACTACATTGTTATGGAAAGGGCAGATATCAACATTACTGACCATATTTCAAAATAAATAATCTCTACAGATAGTGTGACTGAGGCATATTTAAATATATAATATGAAGGGAAATGAGTTATGTACATGTCCTGAGTAGACAATAGTCTGCCCAAGAAACCTGTGCTATCAATAGAAGCAAAGGCAGAGCAGACAGAGGATCCTACATTGCTTGTTAAACAATTTCTGCTAATCTAACACTTAGTACTATGATTTTTTTAAAAATTTCTCTTTTTAGCAGCAATTTGTGGAAACAAAGTGATTTAATTCAAGTAAGTCAACACAACTCCTAAATCCAAAAATCCACAAAGCTTTGTATAGACATAGTGATACAGGAGGGAACAGTATTATGTAAAACTCACATGACCTAAATTGCAAGACATACCCATATCCAGCAAACAAGACAGAGATGTGAACCACACAGATAAGCTTATGTATTCAGCATAGGCCGTTCTTTGCCATGCAGGCACTCTGGTGGGAAAATAAAGTGTCATATTTTGGCATGTCTCAGGACAGTTCTGAGGTAATAGAAGGGCCAGCCAGGAAGTATTTCTACTACAACTTCTAATATTTAGTTTAGACATGTGTCAGTTACGTGGTATTTAATAGAAAAGTCATTTGAAATTTTTCCAGGTTCATGTGTTTGAGTGTTAGGGAATGAATTTCATGGCCATTGACTACTAGAAATAAATAAATAAATGTTCTAAATCTAGCTGAATTTAAATGCTAACAGAGTTTGTGTGAGAGATATAAAAATGCTTGTGATGTCTTTTTTCTTTCTTTTTTTCTTTTTTCTTTTTTTTAAGTTAAGAGAACCTTTTCCCTAAAATCAGTTTAGGTATATAGGCCAAATACTCTGAAATAGAGTTTACACTTTCCTATAGACTCAAGTAAAAATCAGCCTTTGGATGGAGTAGTCCTTATTATTCAAGGTTACTATTCCTTAATTACCCTTTAGTTAACTGGGTGTTGTACAGTCCTCTAGAACTGCAATGCATTGTTTCACTATCAGTTTTACTATAATTGCATACAATGATGATAATGTATTTATACCTACATACAAGTATTCCATTGATTGTTCTACCCCAACCTTCCTGATGGTGCAAAACCTATGAAACTCAGACAAAGTGGTCAATGAAATATTTACATTTTTTCTGTTTACACTTATGTATTCAGTTTTATCTCCAGGTAAGTGTTAGTCAATTTAAATTGTTGTTTATTGGGAATATACAGAATTATTTAACATTTGTTATATATTCTCTGATAAATCAAGCTAAAATTCATGGAGAAAGTCACAAGCTGACTTATTGAGAATTCCAGATTTTATGCCAACATATTTGAGTCTTATAAATGAAAAGGTTGCCTGTGTTTAGGCTTGAACCTTTCTTCAGAGATATTTCTGAAAATCTGTGTTTTAGTTTTTCATACAATAATCTCCAAAATTCTTTCATGAGTTTCTATTCTGTGTAAACAAATATTTTCCTCATGATTACTCTTGATTGGAACTCTGTTCTATATATTTTGGGTTTCTTTGCTTCTTTGTTTGTTTGCTTGTTTTCTCATCATTTCTTTTTTTGATAGTTATTTTATGCAACAGACTGTCATGGGATATGTTGAAGACCAGAACTGGCATTTACATTGTAAGCATGTTTATAACCAGTTTCAGATATATCCTTGGGGTAATTTAGGGCTTAGTTTTAGTTAGGTCTAGGGTAGGCCTTCATTTTAGTAGGTCCTGATAGTGTTGTGCAGATTAGGAGGGAAAGGTGTCACCTGACTTAATCAACCAAAGAAATATTTCATACTAGATGAAGCAAACTGGGATATAAATACAGTGGAGGAGGAGGAGCTTGCTTTTCTGATGGCTGTGGTGCAGGTAGATGTGCTCTGTGCTGCTCTGCTGATTAGGCCCAGCACCACCTCACCACTATATTATCTACAGGAAAGCAAATATTTATTCTTTGTTGTATCTCTGCTGGGGTCTGTCCATCGGATGATTGAGTTCTCTTGGGTGGTTTTGTAGCTAGAATGGTGGGATTTGTGTTGGGAAGAGTTCAGTTTTCTGTTGGGTGGGGAGATGAAGGAATTATTTGTTATATCTAACTTGTGTGGGTGTATGTTATATTGTAGTCTACTTTTAATTTTCCCTTTTTTGTGTAAATATATAAGCCAGTTCTATTTCAAGTTTAAGTGTCCAGGTTTTTTCTCCCTTTTCTCGGCAGGGCAAGAAGGCTTTGTCACTTTGGTTTATCCTTGGCATTTTGCCAAGCTTTCAAATCGAAACAATCCTGCATTAACTAAAATAAAAGTCACTATGAAAGAAAAGCCTACAAAAACAGTTGTTCCTTCCTTTAATTTGTTTTAAAAAGATAGACATAAAACAGTTTGTATTGATGTCAATCTTAGATTTTTATTTTATTATTTTCAACATTAATTTGAGAATTTGATAATTTGAACTCATTGNTTGGGTGGGGAGATGAAGGAATTATTTGTTATATCTAACTTGTGTGGGTGTATGTTATATTGTAGTCTACTTTTAATTTTCCCTTTTTTGTGTAAATATATAAGCCAGTTCTATTTCAAGTTTAAGTGTCCAGGTTTTTTCTCCCTTTTCTCGGCAGGGCAAGAAGGCTTTGTCACTTTGGTTTATCCTTGGCATTTTGCCAAGCTTTCAAATCGAAACAATCCTGCATTAACTAAAATAAAAGATAAGTCATTATGAAAGAAAAACCTACAAAACAGTTGTTCCTTCCTTTAATTTGTTTTAAAAAGATAGACATAAAACAGTTTGTATTGATGTCAATCTTAGATTTTTATTTTATTATTTTCAACATTAATTTGAGAATTTGATAATTTGAACTCATTGACCTGTTGATTCAGTCTTTAATATGAACTAATTTTGACTTTGGTACTATTTCATCTCTCAATAACTTCATAAAGCTCTAGTAAACCACAACTAAATGTTTGTTGTACTTTGCTATCAGATCCTTTTTAAGAAAATCCATATACAAGCCTGTACTGTGAGTTTTAATGAAAGCTCTGAGGTAAATAAGACACCCTCAAGCCATTTTATTTGACTTGTTGATTTGTATCATAATATTAGGTCTACAAGAATATTTCATATTGCAGCAATCATACACAAAACTGTATTTAGGGATACTTTGAGGACTGCAAGAAGAGGCAGGATCCACCTGGCCAAGAAGCAACAAAGCATTTTGCCAACAAGGCAACTTACATGGAGAGGACAGCTTTAAAGTAGGAACAATACAGATAGGAGATGGCAAACATACAGGAGTGTGGAAGTGGTGGACAGTACTAGCAAACCGGCTAACGGTGATATTAACAAGAATAAATTTGTATTCAACAAAATAAGGCTGAAGGGAAACTACCTTAAGAGTAAGGAAGTGATGAGAGGACAGCATGATGGCAGAGGCTCTCTCATATTTTCTGGGAACTCATCGCTACTGCATCCTTCTCTGAAATGCCTGTGTACTCATGCACAACACGTAGGGAATGTGGAATTAGGAATTTGATGTCTGTGGACAGTTGCGGGGCTATTACCTCACCAGAATTGCAGAGATGGATATAGAATTTTTACAAATGAAAGACATCAGGGGAAACTAACCCTTTGTTTGAGAAAGCAGTGAGAATGCATGAAGCTTTACCCAGGGATGGAGTTGCAAACCAGGTAGAAGTTTATAGGTCAGGATTAGTGCACAGCCCAATGTGGGAGTCATTGTGATAGAAGTCTGCTAAAGACTGCCTGGTCCAGAAGATGATGATGCTTTCTTCCAGTAAAAGGAAGAAGTCTCACATTCACAGTATCTGATTCTCTCCAGCATCACAGTTTTGGAAACAGTTGTATTCTACATATATCCATTTTGAGAATCTGTATTCCATTCTGGTAGGTCCAGCAACAAGTTGGTCTCACATATATTTGTCTTTCAGCTGTAGGAGAAAGAATACAATATAGCCCAGATACATTAGTGCTATTTCAGCCATGTCACAAGTACAATTATCAAGCCTTCCTCTCCTGAAACATACCATTGTATGCTACTTTATTGTGCTTATTTATTCTTTGTTTCTTCCCCTTGTTTTTAAAAATAACATTGTCCACTATTTCCTCTTCTTTTTTTTTTTTTTTTTTTGTCAAGTTTCTTAGAATTCTTTCATTATTTTCTATTCACCATTGAGATATGAAGGATAGCTTTCATATCTCAAAGGAATTCCAAATTCTTTGTTCAAATTTTAGGGCATTTTACCTCTGTATTGAGGTCCTTGTATCCTTCTTTTGGTTGTAGTATTTGGTTTGTTTATTCTGTTTCAGTAACATTTGAATGTTCTTACATGTGTTCTACAAGGTCATAAACAAAACAACTCATTATATACTGGTTTTAATTCTGACAAGATTTATCCATTGATTTTATTTAAAAATAGGGATAAACTCTGAGACCAAATTTGTCTTAATTGACATAAGACTCCCTGATTGAATTATAGGTTGTTGGTTTGAAGGTGTGAAATGAATTCCTGTAAAGGCCACAGAGACCTTTTGTCTCTCATTCAGTACGGAATTGAAATGCAACATTTTAGTAAGCTCAGCTCAGTTGCTAAGGCACATAATTTTAGACAGGAAAATGTATTTCATATAATTTCGTAGAGCAACATTCAGCCATGGTTATCTAAATTTCTACACGTTTGTTCTACTGTGATTGAACAATGGCAATTTGTTCCTGTCTGGCTCTCCTTTGCAAGGCAACTCATTTGTCTGTATTGGTGTTTATTGTTCTAGAGTCTAATATTTGTTTTACTTTAAGGCTCAGGTAATAGCTGTTTATTTGGTTTTATGAATGATAAATTATTAGATTCAGAGAATAAATTAATAATGATATGACAAATTGTTATTTTTAAATGTTGGCACCTTAACAAATATTTGGAAAATCCAGTACACTACCCTGTTCATTTTGGAAAATACACTTTTAATGTGGAAGCTTATTTTAATCCATTTGTGAAAGACACTTTTTTTGATTTAATGTTTTATGCTGAGGCTTTGAGCCACTTCCTGGAAAGCAGACCCCCATCACTTGTAACAGTTATGTGAAAAGGTAAATGTCATAACCCCAAATGTCTCCACTTCCTCCTTCTTTCTCCCAGCTTTTATTGCTGAGCACAACGTCATATGGGATGGAATATCCCTTTGGTCTGTTGGAGCCACCTGTCCCAGCTCTGTCTCCTCCCAGCTTCTTCTGCACCTGCAGCCTACTCATTGGAGGGGGCAGAATGGGAAAAAGAAAAGGCTTTGACACTGTGCAGATGTTTTTCAGCAATAACAAAACCACTGCTGTTGTGATCAACACTGTCGTAGTAATGTATCCAAAACACAGCACTATACAGGCTACAATGAAGAAAATTCACTCCACCTCAGCCATGCCTGGTCCATCAGCTCACTTTAAAATAGTCATTAAGGCTGAGATTCCGCTGTAAAAGCATAAGCATGTAGTGAAACTTAAAATATCTGAGCTCATCATGAGTGACCTTCTACTTGCTGTTTAGAGTGCTGAATGTGCCCATGAGGCTCTCAGCTAGTGCTGTGAAAATATCTGATATAATATCTGAAATTTCACCAGATGCATGTTAGGTAATTTGATCTCACTGCAGGTACCCATTTTAGCAGATTGATCAGGAGGTGCTTTTAGACCACTTCTACTCTGGACAGTAGAAAGGTGAATCACACATCTTACTTCCTAGACATTCCTTTACATCCTGACTTTATTGATTGATTCTAAGTGCTCGCAGACCTAGTTACATGTAGATGAGAGCTTTAGGTTATGAGAAGAATATACCTGTGTTAATGAAGTGACCCTTGCTCTAACTAGAATTTTAATATTAGTAACTTAATCATGATGGGTTTTTTTTAGCATTTCCTTTTAAAAATGTGGTCTCATTCAGAAAATCAATGCATATCTTTTATTAAATTCAGGAGTCATTTCAGGTTGTTTGGGGTTTTTTTAGCTGGTTTATAATCTGTATTTCCTTACAGAAATTATTCAGCTTGCCTCCAATTTTTTATTTTGTTTGGGAAGAAGGATGGTGAACTTATTTTTACATACATGGTTAAAATGTTGATGTGTCATATTTTCAATTTCTGTGTCTGTAAATTTCAGTCAACACGATTTTAATTTTAGTGTCTATTATTATAATTTGTCAGATTTTTAAGAATACAAGACAAAAAGAGACCTTTTTCACTATAGTAAAATAACATGGAAGAATAATATACTGAACTTCTGTACTATGATTTTACAATTGAAAAAAATAGCTTTGCATTAAGTCACTACTGAGAGCATTTTATTTCAGCTTAGGAATTATGTTTTATTCATTAAAAGCTGATTTACATACAGTGAAAACACAAAGTAAAATGCAAAATGGCTGGGAGATAGTTCTACTTCCTTGAATCCAGTTGGATTAAAAACAATGCAGAAACAGAGTATAGACAGCAATTAGAGGACTGGAATGTTTTACATAATTGGGCATTCATGTCAACATCCCTTACTTTTAGTCTGAAAAAAATTATGAAGACTACAGAAACAAGCTCACATATTTGGATCCTAGAGTTCATATACTAGATACATATGACAGAAATGAATCATTAGATCTACTGCTCTACCTAGTAGAAATACAAAGATATGGATTCAGATACAAATGTCACCAGCTGTTACATGCTACCAGCCTCAGTAGGAATTAAAAAAAAAAAAAGGAAAATTAAGCAAACAAAAAACAACAACAAAAAACCCCAGAGAAGCAGTAGTAATTACTGTATTTAAGTTTCCTAGATGAGACATTTAGAAGTCTGAGTTACATTAGGGTAATGATATGTTACAGATATGTAACTCTGACTTACATATCTATGAGTATCTGAGGTCTGTAGGAGTTGCATTCTGTAATCTGTGATATTAAACAAAGGCTGCTCATGAGAGCTGCTTCTGAAATCCAATTTTCACTGATGTGGCAGGATTCTTCAATAAGAACATCAACAGGAGCAACAAAACTAGTCCATGACAGGGTTGTTGCTGGCCTTCCTTCTCTCCTTTCTTTCTACAGTGTAAACTCCTAGGTACATTCTCTCTGGTCTTATCTGAGGCTCTTGGTCTGTGTAGCGAGCAAAGGAGAAGGTTTGTGTTGTGGTACCCACATAGACATTTGCTTACTTCCCCTATGCACAATAGGATGAGGGAGAGAATAGGAAGAATAAAAACGAGAAAAGTCATGGGTTGAGATAAAGACAATTCAAGAAGTTAAATAAAAAACAAAATAATAAAAAAAAAACAAAGTAATTTTGCAAACGTAATTACTCACCACCTCCCACAAGCAGACTGAGACCCAGCCAATCTCTGAGCAACAGCAACTTTGGAAGACAAACACTCTCTACGTCCCTTTTATTCTGTTTCTAAGTATGGCATGGAATACCCCTCTGGAAGGGGGCGGTGTGAGAAATTGAGGAAACCTTGATGTTATGAAAGCACTGGCCCATATAGTATTCATATTTTTTAAATTAATAATAGCAAAACATTGGTGTGCTATCAGTACAATTTCAGTCACAAATCTAAAACTTAATGTCATGCAGCTTGCTATGACAAAAGTTAACTCCATCCAAGTGAGATCCAGCACAGTTTGAAATTTGTATTCTCTTAATAATGAAGCAATTTGAACCAAAGTAAAGTATTTCTTTTATGAGTCATTCTTGCCATCTTTCTGCTGATTGACTTCTGCTGATTATGTCTAATTTACCTTTTTTTTTTTTTTCAGAGCTAGACTGCCATGTAGCTGTGAGTTGCAGAGCTAGATCTAGATGAATAGCAATCAAATATGAGTGAGATTCCAGGCTAGTGAAATAAGAAACTGCCTTATAGATTGTTATATATTCACTGCTTAGCATATGTGCTTAAATAGTCCTACAAAGATTATTTCCTACAGTATCATTTACTGACTGCTTAGTGTAAGTGCAAAAATAACAGGAAGAAAATAAATTAATAAGGATGTGAGGGCTTTTCGTTTGAATTGAGCTACTAATCAGCAAGATATATGAAATTCATGAATTGGAGACAATATAATTCATTTGACTATGAAGATGGCAATCCTATTCTCTGGTCTAAACAATGCCTATGTGTCATCTTCTATACTTTTTCTTAAAAAATGAA
Source organism: Sakesphorus luctuosus (assembly GCA_013396695.1). Lineage (NCBI taxonomy): Eukaryota > Metazoa > Chordata > Aves > Passeriformes > Thamnophilidae > Sakesphorus > Sakesphorus luctuosus. The sequence continues at coordinate 94,417 of VWZD01002470.1, forward strand.
AAAGTTATGGAAGGAAAGAACAAGATCAAGGACTAATTTTTTTTTAGGAGACTGCCAGAATGATTAGGCTATAGGGTCACATTTTGTTTTCTTTGATGTCTTTTGATCCATTAAGTTTGCACAATTTGTACCTTATAGCTGAGAAACCACAAGGAAGTTGAAGCATCACTCTTTACACTAACACAGTATTCGTACTTTGACAGAGCCTCAGTCAGAGGCTCGACAGAATCACAACACTAGAACTTCTCAGGTGCATATTTTGGGTCAAGTGAATTGAACTTTTAACTTAATGATTGAAGTATTAAATGAAAAGTTTAACTTTGAAAAATGCAGAAATGTTTGAAATTATGCTTTTTAAACACAGATGACTTACAACAGTCTATATTCTGTAGATTATCCCACACATCTTCTCATTGATTCCTGTCTTAATATACTAGAAAATTGCATCCCACCATTAACAGTGCTACTAACTCAAAAGTATGTTTGTAAATATTATCTATATTGGAGATACATGAATTAAGAGATTTGAATTAAAGCTTTTCTATTGGAGTTGGAATACAAAATTTATTTTGTTCAAGAATTGTGTCTTTATTCTGTTACCTAAAGCTGAGTATCTGGTGCTGTTTGATATTTCTGTGGTTAATTCTCCTGGACTTCCAGCTGTCAATCCTGAAGCTTTCATATCTTTCATGTCATAATTTTTAGCCTCCTGCCGTCATCTCAAATGTGCTGAATTATTTCATATATCATATAGGGTACTTAAGGTAAAGAATGAAAAACAGAAAGATAATATAAGAAGCTATGTTACGGTCCATTGTGAATCATGTGACAAAATTATTTCCTGTATGCTGACAATTATCATTTTTGCACCTGCAGAGTTTGGTTAGCCAACCTCCGGTATGATACTGCTATGATGTATTGTTATCTGCACCTAAATGCTTATATTTGCCAGAAATCATTTAGGAGTCTTTAAACTGCAGCATATAATATGGGATGAGATGCCTGTGAACCTCACCCTTATGCGGAGGGATATGAGTCCCACACTTATGTTCCAGTTATCATCAAAAGAGGAAAAAAGCCACTTACACATTTAATTTCACTAGGGACACAAAAAGTTAATTAGCTAGATGCTGTACTAAAGGCCCTGTATTACTACTATGGCAGTAGAAGCACATCTCATTTTAATACTTAGAAAGCATTCAACATGATTACAGAAAATATACACAAATTACTCTGACATCTTTACATGAATATTCACTGAGATGAAAATTGTGTAAACCAGTCAAGGAAGTTCCACTTCAACCAAAGTTCCACACTAGGTGTTCATGACTAATACAAACATTCTGTGGGATTTGGGGGGATTTTTATCTGTAATTTAAGTGCAGACCAAGATAATTTTATGGATATAAAACATTAATGGCATTAATCTTGGGATTTAAACCAGATTTTGAACAGTTTGTGTTTGCCACTAAAAGATTCCACAATGTAGTACAGTGAAGTTCCCAGATCTTCTCTGCAAGCTTAATAGATAAAAATCTGTCTGAGTTTTTTTGTTCATATCATTCCATGTCTGCCAATTTTATGAAGGATTTTCTTAAATACCAGTACTTACAGATTTTACTTGGGAACATAATTTCTAGGAATAATATCTTCCAGAGCTACAAAAGACTGAAATTTGAGTTATTTTTGAAAAATTGGAGAGTGAAATTATTTTTTTATGTTGTGAAGGATTTTTTCTGTTTCAAACTGCTAAAACCTTTAAAACTCAACATGATACTTTCACTGACCCAGAGGTATGAACCAACAAAGATCTGCCTTGGCCTTTGACTTCTTAGAGGTAGGTTCAGAAGAAACCTGGAGCTGCAAGCATATTTAAGTATGCCTCCTTTGCTCACCACATCCAGGAATCGTTATAAATCCCTAGACTGTGTCTTTTGTTTTTTTGTTTTATGTTTTTTCTTGTATACAGTCTACCATCAAAATTTTAGGAGTTCGGAACTAAACTGGTCAAAACTTGGATGTTTACATGCAAGGATATTTTTAACATTCTAGTGCCACATGCAATGTCTTAGAATATCCAGGACATAAACAAAGGTCTAGCAGAGATGGGACAGAGCACTATGGGTCAAGGCACTATGCAGCAGGAGTGACAAGTGAAGGCTAAGCAGGACATTCAAAATGGTTTAAAACAGTATTGAATATCTCCTGAATCTAGTCCCTACATTTGGGAAAGTTATTTTAGGATCAATTCAGTTGCCAACCCGTAGATGTCCAATGTGGATTCACAGGGCAGGTGAAGTGATCCTGGACCTCTCTATTAGATGTGAGAAATTTATTAGACTTCTTAGAACTTTATGAGCTTCATCTTACCGTGTTTTGTTTATTTACTCATTTCCCTTAGCAATTTCCACATACTACTATGAAATAAGTGGATAGTTGCTATGATTGTATAATACTAAACTGTGTTTTGTTCAAAAATGAATCAACTATTATACTTGTATATATTTAATATTAAAACATAGAGATTTCTGTTTGTCCTTTATTAACTTAGAGACAAGATGGTATTTTAATAAAGCAGGGTATTGGTGGCCATTAACTCTATATTTGGTGTAGACCTTGTTGCACATGGATGAATAAACTGAACTGCAATAGACCATCCTTTAAACTCAATATTAATCCTAACTGGTTTGTTTAATCTCCTTTGTGGAAAGTTTTGCACATCACTCAGACAGGTACAAACTCTTTCAGTTTTGAAGTGCATAAGTGTTATCAAAAAGGCAATAGTGAGGTGGACTGCAGTTTTTTTACTTCATAGAATCATACAATCGATTGGGTTGGAAAAGACCTCTGAGATCATCAAGTCCAACCCTTGGTCCAACTCCAGTCCATTTACTAGCTCGTGGCACTCAGTGCCACATCCAATCTCAGTTTAAAAACCTCCAGGGATGATGAATCCACCACCTCTCTGGGCAGTCCCTTCCAATGCCTGATTAGTCTCTTTGTAAAGAATTTTTTCCTGATATCCAACTTAATTTTTCCCTGGCAGAGCATAAGCCCATGTCCCCTTGCCCTAACTGCCTGGAAGAAGAGACCAACCCCCACCTGGCTTCCTTGTTGCTGCAGATGGCATTATCTCTCTCCAAACAGCTGTCCCTGGCAGAAAACATTAAATGTCTCACCCTACATATGTTATACAACTGATGCTATTCTATCAGCTTCTAGAGGTGGTTTATCACCCAGAAATTAAATATGGGATAAATGGAATGATTGTGGAGATGACTAAATAATCTATGGTTTTCAAATATATTGTTAAAGAAAATAGAAATAACCATTACCTCTTTCCAAAAATGGGGATCAAAAAGGGGTGTGCTCTTGACTGGACATATATGAACTTCATGTTTTTGGTTCACCTAGTGAAAGCGAAGAAGCTGTGTTTTTGTATTGCTGTTCAGAGGATTTATTTTTTTATTTCAAATCCTATTATTTGTGGGGTGCTTGAAAATGTTGTAGAATAAAAGTGGCAGTATAATTCTGCATACTGCTTTCCTCTTCATAGTAAATGCCTCTATTCTTGCCACAAAGCTTTGTGGAGTTTCAGGCTCTTTTCAGTCTTATTTGTTTGTCATGTACTAATTAGAGGACATTACTTATACGAGATAGTTTATTCAAACCAAAAAGGGCATAAAGCAATAAAACAATATCAATAAATATATGAAGGATATTCATCAGAGTCTAAAACATCTCAATGTTTCATTAGCAAACATTTTTTTGACTAAATTTATCCAGTCATGACTACTGCAAAGCAGCATTGGGAAGTTATTAAATATATGATGTAAATATTTTTATTTATTAATTTTCAGTGAAAAATAGCTATTGAATGATGAAATGACAAGTATTCAGTTAAGAAATTGTCATTTTAGCATACATTTACAATAGATACGTCAGCTACCTGTTTCATCAACAGACATAAGATCAATGTAATACTATATATATAAAATATACATATGATATAGGGTGGTCCTGTGGTGTAAAGGAGAACACTCTGGACTCTGAATCCCAAGGACCTGAGTTCGAGTCTCAGTGTGGACCGTCCCTGGGCAGTTAAATGCCTCCCTGCCATCTGATCCCGTCAGATCTCGGATGCTAAGCAGAGTCAGCCCCGGTTAGTGCCAGCTGCTGTAGACATTCCTGAGGACTTCACAGTCACTGTCCAAGCTCAGTCAACCATGGCAAATGGACCTTAGGACCTAAACAGTGGGGCCAGTTTTGCACACACTGTGCCTCACCTAAAAAATCCACTACACAGGTTGGAAAGGCACACCCATGTGGGGAGAGCCCTTCCCAAACATTCGTTTGCGATGTTTGGCCATACATACATAAAAGATACATATAATATATAATAAACACTCCATTTAATATAATAAAAATAAGACAATAATTTACATTTCATTTATAAGCAATTTAATGAATCCTTTTCCCAAATATCAATAATTAATTCTGATGAATACTGTGGAATGAATTTTAAGTAAGGGTTGAACTAACAACAGAAAAAGTATGAAAAGCTATACAAAAATGTAATGCACTTTTAGTTTTCTGTTTCTGAAAATCCTTACACAACCTGTGGTACTATTGACAGTTCTGTTTTTTTAACACATAATTAAATATAAGCTCTTAGAAAAAGTCTCTTTAATTCTGAAAATTTTAGTTTTGCTTTGATACTTTCATTAAGTTGTTTACAGCCACAGCGTCACGTGTTATGATGTCTCCATTTGAAAGTGGATAAGCAAGGATATTTACACTAATAAATATAAATGTTGTTAGTGATCTGAGAGAGTATTGACAATAATATGTAACCTGCTGTTCACTTATATGGGAGATTCTTGATGTTGCAGGATGTCTTAGTTTTTTTTTCTCTGAACAGTCTCTCTCCCATCTGAAAGTACTAAAACACATGTTATTGCTGTCTATAGAAATAAGTATCAGGAAAATCACTAGTCTTTTAAAGTATTCGTTGTCTCTTTCTTCACTTAGTTGGAATGATGAAACATTAGTGAACGCAACAATGTCTTGGAACTTATGATGACTTTTTTATATCTGCTGAGCTATCACAGTTCTTCTTGACATTTGTTGCTATTACTAAATTCAGGAAAAAAATAATTTTAGCAAAAAAAATCTATTGGCAGAAGGGTTAGAGGTGTCTATCAGAAAGCTTTCTATCAATAATATTTTTTTGTTTGATGACAACCAGAAGGATCACTTCAGAGAAGTGTAAGCCTTTTTTTTTTCCTCTCTGAAAATCTACCATTAGTCTATCTGCAATTTTTTTGCATCATCTCTCAGGTATAGTGGCCTTATGAGATATACCTGCTACAGTATCAGCAAGGCTCAGGAGCAGGCAAACAAAAGAAATGCTTCAGGGAAATATCAGTGTAAAGCTGTTGAAATCAAGCAGGATAAAAGTGCTATGGAGTAAGTGGGCCCTGTGTGTCTGTGTACCCTAAGGAATTATGGTATATTGCACCTGAAGCAGAATATAGAAGCACTCATAGAGTGTAATTTTTATCATCACTTTAAAATACTAAAGCAGCTGACGTGATGACATGTCCATAAGTTTTGTTCTCTGATTCAGTGATATCTGAATCATTCACAGGAAATTACTCATTCCTTTCTGTGAAGCTTCATATGCTTGAAAGCCTGTTCACTTTATGGCATTAGCTATTGTCTGTATGTTTGGCAGGAAGAAATGCTTGGTACAAGAACCTAGGTAACAGATCTTCCAAACTTAATGAGAATGGTTTCTCCAAAGAGATATGAGATTATTTTCCATGAAATTTCAAAAACTACCAGCCCATATGCCATAGTTTTCTACAGAGCAATTTCTGTCTGTATCTTTGTCAGCAGGACTTCTTTCATCCACTAAACTCTGAAATGCAAAGCATGAACTGTCTCTGTAGAAGCAGAAGTCAAGACAATATACTATATCATAAAGATAACATTGTTGATTCTCTCACACTTGGAAGATTTTGATGCCACCAGTGTCTGCTATTCTCCCACACAGAGAAACTCCAACTGCCTATAAGAGTCGAGCATTTCTTCCAAATATCGAATAGTGTAGATACAAGTAAGTGGAGTAACTCTCTTGGAGGAAGGATGCTGAAGGTGTCTGTGATGTTACTTGAAGAATGGGTAAGGATGACCTCAGACTCTGAGGGCAAGTGGCATTATCTTACCCCAACAAGAATAAGGCAGACTGATGATGTCCATATTATGTAACATTTGGTCCTGGATTATCTCTAGACTCCACGAGTGCTCCTACAGCCCATAGACATACTTCCTATCTTCACCATTTTCAGAAAGCATATTGGTAGGGGCTTTTGGTTATTTCACAAAATTGTCCACAGCCATGGTAGAATGCCTTCATTGGCAATGAATAACTGAGATTTTTTTCCTCATTTTTTATTTTCCTTTTTTTATTATTTTAAATAATCTGATTCTTTTTTCTTGATTTTGTTTTCCCTTTTTTTGTAGGTTACTAGATAAGAGCATAAAGTAGGACATAAAGCCTATGGTAAATGCCACATGCCAATATGCATCTGTGTCTTCAGGACATGAAGGATGCTTAAGGGGAGGCAATACCTGCTACAAAATTTCCCAAAAATCTTCAATATGAAGTTAGTCAAAGGCAGTACAGTCTAGTTACTTTCACTTCTTTTCAAATCAGACCCTAGGGTAAACTCTCCCTCCAATTTATGTTCTATGGTTCTTATTTTATGGCTTATAGATACCTTCTGTAAAGAATCTCTACTCACACCAGGCAAGGTGCCTTACCCTTTGGTCCAGCTGTGGCCAAGTCTCCCTGTGGCTGAGTCCTGGCTCATGCTCTGGTTTCCACACATAGCAGTTCCATCGTTGGGCACAACCTTTTGCACTGTGTTGAAAGTCTTGTAGCTTTTTTCAAACATGGAAAAACTGATTGCCGTTTTCACAGCTTCTTCCTAATATGGTCATGATTTGCATTTTAAAACATGGAGTCTCCTATATTTTTCATATCTTAATGTATAAATAAGGTATTAAAATGAAGTCTTGCCGCATGCTTTCTGAGTTAAAGTATTTAAAAAAAATATTTCTCATTATACTGCTGGGTAGCACATTGACATTTTCCCATCTCCTTTTGGTTTAGTGTCTCTTTTAACTTGAAAAAAAATTTCTTTTTCTCCTGAGAAGAGTCCTGCTGGACAACAAATTGAAAATGAATGAGAAATGTTGACTTCTTGCAAAGAAATGCAAAATCAGCTTGGGCTGCAATGGAAGGAGTATTGTCAACAGGTTCAGGGAGGTGATCCTTCCCCTCTACTCAGCACTGCTGAGGTCACATCTGGAGTACATTGTACAGGTCTAGACTCCTTCATATAAGAAACAAATGTAGTACATTATGCAGGTCTGGATTCCCCCATTTAAGAAAGACATGATCAAGATGAAGTCAGACCAACAAAGGACTATATGGATATTAAGACCTTGAAACATCTGGCAAATGGAAAGTATGAAATGACATATTAGATATATCATTAAAATTTGCAATGACAGAAAGGAACTTTCATAGAGTGAAACAACTTCAACAAAAGTACTTGGAGGTTTCCTTCATCAGAAACTGTCACTTATCATCAAGTAAAAGGTGTCTTCTACCAATTATTACTGTAACTGATAACAATATATCTTACCCAACAAAATAGTCAATAAACATAAACCCAGGATTCAGTATTTTAGTACTTAATATTTTAGCACTCAATATTTTAGTCAGTGAAACAATACAAAACATTTACTTGCAAATCTTTCCTCTACACTGAGTGCCTTGTTTGTCTATAAACTGACCCCTTCAGAATGAGAAATAGAATTTTTTGTTTATTTAAAAGCTGACAGCTATTCTTCTTTATACAGATAAATACTGGGTATGTAAAAGACATGTTTTGGAGATATAAATATCCATTTTCTTTATTTGTGATTCAGCATTTTTTCATTCATTAATCCCCACTAAAACAACCAACAAGTAGTTGGTTCATGAACTGAAATTAATACTAAAATAGTGACATAATTGATCTGAAATGAACAGTTTAATTTAGTTATATCTGCCCTTTTTGTTTTTGAGTGGCAACCTTTTTGAGCCAAGCTAATAATTTTCCATCCATCTACATTTTTTTGCCATGAAATAAAATGAGAAAAAGACAAGTAAATACCTACCTTTCAGTGTTTTAACTTAAACTAAGTTTAAAGAGCTAATGAACTTAGCTTTTGCTATTATTTGAAGAAGCTTTGAAGATTAATGTCTATATGAATAGGTGGTAAACATTTTGCCCTACAGATTGTAATCTAATTTTGATTAAAATTTATTTAATTAGGTCTGCAACTTCAAGTTTTTAATGTAAAAAAGCCTAATGTATAAAAGTGCTGTGATTAATAAATCACCCCTAACCATTATATCAAGCACTTGGATAATTTTCTGTGTTCCAATGAAGTACTTATAATCCAGAATCACAATATACACTGGAAAATATCTGCCTAGATTTATTCAACTAGATTGATAATTAAGTCACACTAGTTTTCTTTGCATGTAAATTGTAGTATTTCTGAACTACATCAGTAAATGAGTGAAGGATAGTTGTGTTAGGTATTTTTCAAAAAGATGGATACAGAACAACAAGATATAATCTGCTGCTGTTCTAAATGTAGCACATAAAAATACTCCTAATAGTTTTGTCTGGATTTCTTCAATACTCTACAAAAGAATTTCAATGATGAAATCTCCTGTTGGAAACAAATGTTACCCCTGGAATACAGATATGAGTGAGTTTTCATCAAAGAATATAAGCAGTTTGAAGATGATCATGGAGACACAGGATAACCTTATAAAATACACTTGACAATGACATAATCTGTGAGTAAGAATTTTTTTTCAGGATAAGCAATTTGAAACTGTCCCAAACCAGCAGTGAAATATAAAATCAAATTACACTCTGTGTATAACTACTAGACTCAGAGAAAAGGGATGATGTGAAATTTTGGAAAAGATAGCCAGATATAGCTAAACTACTAGAAAAATAAATTCATGATGAAAAGTCTAAGAATGCTGTAGTAGGTTACAAACTAGTCTTCAGATATTGAAAAGTATAGGGTTTTTTTCAGTGGGAATGTGGTTAGAAATATAGTCTATCACTTACGCCCACAGTGAAGCTAACTTTGTGGAGTCTGTGCAGACTTTAAAGGCAGTGAAAAACTCTAACACAAAGCAATTGGTTTTCAAGGCCTCTTGACACAAACAGAATCCTTAACATTACACATTGGATGGGGCTAAGAAGAAATTAAATTCCTTTCTGCAGATGCAAAACTTGCTGCTATAAGAAATTCAGTGAAAATAAATTTCTTGTTTGGTATTAACTATGTGAGGTAACTGGAATATTGCAAATAAGGAATACCACACTGATGTTATAAAACTATAACATTTCATTATAAGGAGTTAAAACAGTGTGAATAATACTACAGCCACATGAGAGAAACCTTGCCTCCCTGGGCTGAGTGCAGAGGCATGTGCAGAGCAGCCCTGGCCCAAGTGATGCATGCCATGCCTTCCCACAGCTGCTGGCACCCTCCAGCTCAAACTTCAAGCAACCTCTGTCCCACAGTGAGGTACACACCAAGCCTGAGACCCACTGTGCACTGCATGTGGGTTCGTTCTCACATCAGGAGCAAAAGAAGATCATAGTTTAGAGAAAAACAAGCTGTTCTCTGGCAGAACAAGGAGATGAATATGGATGACAATAAAAGGAGAATACTTTCTTTTTTCCTGAAGAGGTGGAGAGTTAGTGACAGATTGTTTGTGGAGACGTCATGTGGCTTCAATTTTCTCGTAAGTTTACTCTTCTACAGCAACATTACTGTGATACTGACAAGAATTTCCAATAGCAAAAGAAACACTGTAGACACTTTATGTGTCATTAAGTTAAATCTGGGCTTATTTAAAAAAAAAAAACAACTCCCACCACAACTAAGCAACTTTTGGAATCCTTCTTAAATAAATCATTTTCTAAGAGTGAAGGGGAAAAAAACACCTTCTTGAAATATTTGGTATTAAGACCTACTCATAGGGATGTAAGTCTGTGTTCCTGGAGCAGTTCTGTCTTACGCAGCTGTTAGTGAAGCCAGAGCAGAGATAGTCCTTGTTTTTTTCTAGTTCGCTTCCTTAGCTTTAAATGTGGTCGACTAATTAGACATATGCTGGGTTTAAATTCATAAGTGACATGCTTTACAGAACACTTGCCAAGCTTTATTTTGTTTATTTGCTTAGACAGCATTTGTTATGCAGTTTTGAATAGATGAAAAATACTGGTTTGGATGAACAAAAGTGGGGAGATAGCACAGCAAGGTGAGGGAGATAGGCTCTGTAATTCATGAAAGTAGAGGACAGAACTGTAAATCCTAAATTTGGACTGGGAATTGCTGTAAGTATTTAACAGTAACTGAAATCAAATTTATTCATTCTTTACATCTATAACATTTGTAGAGCTGTATGCAACTGAATAGAAAATAAAACACATAATCGACACAAAATATTCAGAGGGGATATTACCCATGTGACATAAAAACTAACTTAAAAAAATCAATAATAATCAGCAACCCACTTTCTGTTAGAGAATGTTTCAAATAGATTCAGTTTTTGCCTATGCTGGTCCAACCATCCCAAACCCAAGAAAAAATATATTCCCTTCCCTACATTGAATTTTGAAGTATCTAGTAAAAACATGCAGCTGAATCTCTTAAGTAGCATTGTTGATATTTCATGGAGAATTTTTATTTCATTCTTATTTTGCCTACTTGTGAAATATTTTTAGTGTAGAATGTCATGCATACTCAGTTACTTGCAGTATCCCATAGCCATAAATCTAACACTGTGTGTTAAGTCTTGTAAATTGCAAAATTTACATTGTCTTATGCAATTAGACAATTCCTTAAGTCAATGTTATCAGATAGTAAAAATTAATATAATAATAATAATTGGAACATATTAATGAACAATGAGTACAGATTAAAAGTGTGTCTTATTATAAAATCTATCAACTATAAAGACTGTCTAATGGTTATCTTCTACATTTGCTTTCCAAGAAATTTATTTTCTTAGGTTTTAATGATGTCTTAGTATTTTTCATTGAAAGAAAAAATCCATTGACAGATAGACATCTTCTATTCCAAAATTGGTAATTACAAGAAAGTAAACAAACGATCATTTTCCTGGGTCAGAAATTCATGCGTATACTTTAGTAACACACAGTTTTGATTGAGGTAAACACAAAGAGCTTCTTTTCCCCCTTTTGACTACTACATTTTTATAAATCTGTAGAGAGAATTCTGTCAGGTGAAGGATCTCAATTTTTTTTCTTTTTCTGATGAAACTGAAGCGTGAAAGATACATTGCGGTCACACAAAATCATACAAGAATCCCCACTGCAGAAATCTATATTCACAAAGAGTTATATCTTTCGTCAAATTGAAAGGGACAAGAACTATATTAACATACCTATTCTCGTCTTGGAATTTGGGTTTTTACTACTTCCATTTTGTCTGCTAAAGACTGTTCACAAAAATTTGAGAGAGGTTTCTTAGTCTTCCATATCATGCAGATAATCTGTAATGGTAAAAGTCCTTCAGTATTACTACCCATTAAATAAATGAAGACATAAGTCAACATGGATGAGTGGACTGTCTCCAATCAAGGTCTTAAGGAGAAAGCTGTGGCAAAAGATCAGGTTAGTGTTTATGCCTCTAAGTCACTGTACAACTCTCCATTGCTACCCTTAATACTTATTCAAGAAGTGACCTGATTTCTGACTGTAAAGGATAGCTAAGTTTAATTTCCTGTCTTGACAGCATGAATAATTTTGTGCCTTTGCTACAACTATATTTTATTCCTCATTAATGCTGAACTTTTTGAATCTTACTCATACAGTTTCTGATGTGGTGAATTTTCAGCAGCTGAGTGTCTGTTAGAAAGCCAGAAGCAGCTTTTTGATTTGCTGCCCAGTGTTAACCCACCGGGGGCTGCTGTAGACTGTGCAATGGACCATTCACCAGCTGGGAATTGCGGGGACCATATGCCAGATGGAATTTTATTCAAAATGCCTATTGCAATGAGATAAGCCTGTTGCGTATTTCTCTGTAGCTTAGCCAGCCACTGGAATTCATGATCTTTTGTGACCTTGTAGTCTTCAAAAATGCTCTGTTATGAAAAATACTGGCTTTGGTTTTGTAATATAAATATTTCTAAGTATTTTGTTAATCAAAGAAAGTCCTTCATTATAAATGTTATTCAAAATGTTATTGGGTAGGAAAAAAAAAAGAAGGAATTGTTCAGAAATGATAACTGAGAAACTTCTAACATTGTCACATTTTGAAAAACAAAATACTGCCTAGGTAGTAGTTTCTGAACAACCTTTTCTGAATAGGCTGTGTTGACATTTGCTGATGACTTAAATTCTTGATTTTTTTAAAACTTAATACATATTCTTCCAGAGCCATCTATCATGCAGCTGTCTTAAATATGACTTTATTTTCACCTTTCTGAACTATGGTCCATTTCCTGCAAATTGTCCGCATAGTAGTACCCAAGGTTCTAAAAGGTAAGAAAACAGAAAATATCTATTTACTTCAATGTGAGGGGGGATAATTTTTTCAGAACTGAAAGCAGTTTAGATATTTGAGAAGTAGTGTTTTTAGAAAGAAGTAGTAAGAAAGTTTGCATAGTAATTTTAATTTATTAGCAGAAGCTGTTGCAAATGTATTGTATCGATCATCAACTGCTGCAGTCTACCATTTTTTACCCTTAGATGGCAGCTAGAAGCCTTGATAATGCAAGAATAAGGCAACTGTGAAATTTCTATGACCTGGTATTTCACTTCTTATTATAAGAAAAGATATGAAGAATTTGTAAAGGTCCATTAGTTTAGGAAAATGATTTTGAAATCAGTGTCATCAGGCACTTCCTTAAAAACATAAATAATTGGCAAACAGAATTAAGAAAGTTCCAAATTAAAAGACCAATAATAGTATCATCAATGATTAATGCATTTCTTCCTCAGTTCAGGCAAATGGATTTCAGCTTGCAAATTTATAACAAAGCAATAATGGGGGGTGGGGGTTGGTGTTTGTTTGTTTGTTTGTTTATGAATTAGTCCCCGATTTTTGCCAATGCAAACAATTTTATCTCAGGTACTGTTATTTACCAATTATATGCTAAACTATGCCAGTAGATTCTCTTTCCTGTGATTCATTGGTTGTGTTACAGTGTTCATGGAGTTTTGGACTAAAATTTGGCTAGCTTCAAGACATTGTAAAGGTTTAATTTAAAGTAAAAATATATTATCCTAAACAAACACTTCAAATTTACAGTGAAACTCATTGGAACACAGTTCAAATTTCTATTAGTTCCATGTTTCTATGTCAGTAAAAAACACCAAAAATATATTTTACAATAATATCATGCTAAAATGTCTAAACATACCTATAAAATATACATTTTCTGTATTTTTGATTTCAGAGCCTGATGCACTTTACTTTTTACTGTATTGGGTTTATGTAGAAAGATTTTGGTAGAGAGGTAGGAGGACTGCATGGGTGGCTACAGTGAAAAAATATTAGAAGATCTCCCATGTCTGAGAATGTCGGTTCCAGCTGGCTCAGAGACAGACCTGCCACTGGCCTAAGATGAACTCATCAATGACAGCAGTAGTGGCTCTGTGATAACACATATAAGAAGGGTAAAAACTGCTGTGCAGCAGCAGCTGGGACAAAGGAGGGAAAATGTTTAAGAAAACAGCCCAACAGACAACAAAATCAGAGAAAAAAAAAAGATGGGGAGGAGGTTCTCCAAGCGTTGGAGCAGAGATTCCCCTACATGGTTGATCCCCTGCAGTCCATGGAGGTCAGTGGGGGTGCAGAGGTTCATGTGCCACCCGTGGAGGACCCCATGCATTAACAGGTGGATGCCTGAATGTGTTTGTGACTCCATGGAAACCCTGTATTGAAGCAGGCTCTTGACAGGATCTGTTAAACCATGAAGAAGAGCTCACCACTGGAACAGGTTTTCTGTCAGGATCTGTGACCCCAAGGGAGACCCAAGTTGAAGCAATCTGTTCCTGAAGGACTGAACCCTGTGAGAGAGAACAAGATGTTTATGATGAACTGAAGCCCATGGGAAGGATGCACATCAGGGAAATTTATGGAGGATGGGACTCTCTGCTTGAGCAGAGGGAGAAGTTTGGCAGAGACAAAGTGTGATGGACTGATTACAACACCCATACCTCATTCGCCTCCTTTGCTTGAGGGGAAAACAGAGAATTCAGGAGTGAAGTAGCACCTGGGAAGAAGGGAAAGTGGGGGAGAGGTGTTTTAGGATTTGATTTTATTATTCTACTCTACAATTAACTGGCAAAAATTTAAATTATTTCCCAAGCTGAGTCTGGTTTTGCTGTGATGTTAATTATTAAGTGACCTCCTTGTCCTTATCTCGATCCATGAGCATTTAATCATATTTTCTCCTGCTATTCTATTGAGGGAGAGGAAAGATGGAGCAGCCTGGTGGGCAAGGTCAGTTTGCCAAGGTCAGTTTGCCACATTTAGAAGGAAAAGTTATTTTCTTTCTAGCACATATTATTTTTATTGTTATTATAAAAATAATGTTTGATTTAAGTTTTGTCTAGCCAATACATTGATGGAGATCTCAGCCATAAGTCCAAGAACTGACCAGTATGGGAACAATATTTACTACTGACCAGTATGGGAACAATATTTACTACAATAATCGAGACTGTTCGGAAATGTCTAGTTTCAAAGCAATACAGTTTTTCCTGAGTCAGAAAGAAGGACATTATCTTTTCTAAATATGCAGAAGACACGTGTATTGTGCCTGTTCAGGTTACAACAGCTGAAATTTTATCAAGTGTCACTACTCAGTGAACCACAATAGGTAACAAAAGATAGCTGAAAGTCTTAGGCATAAGCAAGGTGAAGGACAAAATTTTTCAGTAATAAGAGAATGCATCCTGACTGACCTGAATTTCTATTAGAAATACTTCATGTGTTACTTGATCCAGTCAATCCATTGCTGTCTAAGTGCAGACAAATTAAAAGTTCTTACAGTGGAGATCAGGAAATGAACCTGTAAAAAAAGCATAATAATTTCCTAATGGTAACCAACAAGCTGTTACTGAATTATTCAATGGTGTTTTATTTCATGCAGTAATTCCTAGTGGATACAGTTTATGGACTGTCTCCCCATAAATTAAGAAAAGGAAAGCAAGATATGAGAAAGATGGAGTAACAGCACAGCTTCAGCATGAACTGGAGGAGTACAATGATTTCGTTTGTCAGAACACTTCTCTTGAAAAGGATGGAGCCTATTTTCTCATGGAGCCTGAACTAATGCTAAAAAACTAATGCAAAAAAGCTACAGGAAGCAATTGAGATTTCTGGTTTCAGTCAAATATCCATAGGTAAGTGTGGGCATTGAAGATGCCTTACCCTGAGATACTACACAACTTATGTATGCTTAAACAGAAATTGTAGCAAGACATTTTTTTTGGCAGCAGGCTTGTCTTCTATGCATATTATTCTTATCTCAGCTTCTCTCCATCATGATTACTACAGATCCATAGTGTTATGGTTACAAGCCAGGGGAAGGAGCTATAGTGATAAAAATTCATGCCATTACATCATTTGAAAGGGGCCATCTTGTTCTCCTGGTGCAGGGAGTTCATGAGAGGCATTTCACCATGGGTCAGAAGTGCTCTGGGGTCTCAGTTGCCACTCATGACTTTCCCTGCCTTGCCAGGGCAGCAGCAAAGCTGGGAGCCACTGCCTCACTCCAGCACTGCCACCACTCACCTGGAGCTGGAGGGCTGCCCAGGACTGCCGTTGCTCACTCCCTGCTCGCCCGCTGCCAGACGGCTGCCCCTGCTGCTTACCCATTGCTTACCATGTGGAACCACTGCCTCTGCCGGAGCCCCTGCCACCGCTCCACAGCCCAGCCAAGCCAAGCAGGCCAGCGCGCCATGCTAGGGGTAACATGTGGTAGGGAACAAAGAGACTCCTAACAAAAAGAGACTCTTCACTATTAAGACCTGAACCTAACTGGGTGGCGTGGAGTGGCCAGTTTGGTAGTGTGGCTCCTTGTGACCAGTACAGTTCTCCTGGTTTTGTTTTGCCTTTTCCCCTGTTCTCCCACTGTTTTCTTTTGTTTTGTTGGGCAGATGGGAGTGGTTGGCAGGAAGGACCCTCAGCCATTCTCTTTCTCCTTCGTTCCTGAGGGGCCACGTGAAGTGGTGATCTCCCTTTTTTTTTTTTTTTGTGGGTAAGCTATTTCCCTTGTATCTTTGTGTGCTATTATTTTAACTTGTTTGTAAACTGTTATTTTTCCACTTATAGCAACCTTGAATTTTTTGTCTCACTTTCTATTGGGGGGACATAAAAGTGGTGGGAGTTCATTTTATTGATGTTCCCACACTAATATTTGTCTTTAAACCAAAACACATGGATTCTCCTCCTGAAAGCTGCAGGCTCCTTGAAGACTATTGGGTGTGTGACCTTCTCACTTTTACTTAATATTCTTCTAGCTATATCAACAAGGGTTATTTAAAAAACATTTTCTCATTTCAAAATCAGGGAAACAGTGTATTTTAATTTACCAGTGTTGAAACAGGTATTTCAGGGACAAAAATAAACCTCAAAACCCAATTATAAGAAAAAAAAAACATAAGATTTGCTCTGATTTTTGTTCAGTTCTGATGCAAATATTTCTGTATATGTAATTACATTAAGTTAAAAATTTACACAACTCCATTAATTCATTCATTCATTTACATACTTTCATTCACCTATTCATTCTATTGCCTGTCACAAAGCTTTCGTTTAGTGACTTATTTTCATGTATTTTGACTTCTGCAATGTACGTAGCCATTCAATCGAAATGGAATCATCTCAATTTTATATTTGAAAATTCTCCTGGAATTTCAAGAATTGTGTTTGTTTTGTTTTGTTTTGTTTTTTCCCCTGATGATGTGATCTACATTTAAAATACAATAAGAAATGAATGTATGATTTCTAAATCTTTTACTTCTACAGAATTTGCCATTCCATGAGTTGAGAGTACACAATACAGACTTATTTATTTAAAATACATATCAACACTCAAAACCATATTTGATTCCAAATGTTTTTATCTTTTTCAATTCACATCTAATGCTGAAGTTAGCCATTGATAGCTATAAAAGCAAATGACAGATACATATATTTAGTATACTGAAAAATCAGAAGTCAGATATGAAATGTAAAAAAACCCCAAACTTCATCTGCTCTGATACGCTGAAACAATATACATTCTTATTACTTTTTTTCTTTTGCATTACATGCAAAACTCCTGGGGGTTTGCTGGTATTATTTTTAAGAAATTAATGTGAGATAATTAAGGATTCCTTCTTTTTCATAGTTGCAATTGCAACAGGTTTCACTGGTTAAACTTACTCCTGCAACTCTGAGACAGTAGGAATAATTTTAGATCATAGAGTAACCCATTTCTGCAAAACATGTCTTGTCCCCAGCCACAAAACAAAACACATCCTGTATTACACTCACATGTTGGTGAACTGATATTTTAAATTCTGCCCTAGTAACCTTGATGATATTACTTAATGTTTTGAAACACAGCAAATACCAGAAACACACATAACTCCAAATTTAGGTATGCTTTTGGACCAAATTTACTTAAATAGGTGCTTTCAAAATTCCCTAAATTCATCCATCTCTGACTTTCTAGTTTAATGAAGCCTCCATGACTTTGGCAGTGACAGAGTATGCAGTTTCAGAATTAATAAACTGAATATAATGCAATCCTTTTAAAGGTAGATATGCTAGAATTTTGGCAAAAATAAGACTGATTAGGTAAGTTTAATCATATAAAATTTTACAATATTGATTTTCCTTTTCAATTGAAAACTGAGGTAAAGGGCATGTTTACACATTGATTTATGAGGGTCAAAAACTACACCATTTAGTTATGGAGGCAAAAACTCAATGAATTTATTAGACACACAATTTGCAAAAATAAATTCTGTAGGCAGGACATGCAAATAACAGGGAATACTTATGCAAACAAGGTAAGAACAAAGGAGCTTCAGACACTCTTGTAACATCCTTGGAAAACCATTTCTTATCTCACAAGGCAGACAGGCCTATAAAGCATAGTAAGGTTTTAACAAACACGTTTCTGTTATACTTCCTTGGACCTCTCTGTTTCAAGGTCTGAGCCTGGATCCCAACACTGATGGCTTATACTTACAAAACATAAAGGAAGACTTTTGTTTGGTCAAGGAGGATTGGGTTAGAAAACATCTAGGCAAACTTGACATCTATGTCAAATTCATTTGTTTGTCACCTTAATTCCAAATTGATTCTCAGACAAAGTACTCAAATTCAAGTGGTCTTTAGTAGGCTTTATCTAAGACACAGTAATTCCAAATGTCTTTCTCACTTCTCAGTTAGTAAGAAACCACATAACCATTTATTCATTAGTTCCATCTTCCTCATTTGTTTTTCACAGTGGTTACTAGTGCTACGAAAGAAAACTGAAACTTTGACAAAGTCTTTGCTTTAGGAACCTCTGGCAACCAGTCTAAGCATGTTTCTTTGTATACTGGCACTGGAGAGTTTACAGGAGGTTTTATAAAAAGCAACGTTAAATTTCCATTTTTTTCTTAGCTGATTGACTATGAAGATGAGAGGTTCAGTGTTGCAGAAAGTGAATTTCTGAGCAATCCAAACTGCTCTAGCCATGAGAATTCTGCTGATATCCCAGCAAAAGTGGATTCTGCAGATATGGCAGTAAAAGCAAGGTCACACCTGCTGTTTGTCCGTTAGGCCTCAGTTACTCCCTACGAGCTCATCCTGGGGAGTACTCCCAGGCCTGACTCTACTCCGGACACAAACCTCAAAACATCAGGATGAGATAATGTAAACATTGGGCTTGTGAGATATAAGCTTGTATCCAATTAAAAGTTCTAATGTGCTTGGGGCAAGACCTTTTTAGCCAATAAGATGTACCTGTAACCCTATATAATCTGTGTGCTGTGTGGAATAAAATGTCTTCACTTAAACCTTATAGGTTCGTGTTGTGAAGTCCTTTGTCTCCGCAAACTTTGTTTACTTTAGTTCACATACCTTCTCTACTCTGCTTCTGCATGATCAGCTGTCTCCTGAGAAAGCAGCAGGACGAAAAAGATCTCTTCCACTCAGTAATGAGATAAACATATTGTGAGAACCCCATTATCATTAATTTAATGTACCTTTTTATATACAGGTGGAGGTTTTTTTCAGATTAAAATCACTATTAGAAAATCAGTTCTTGATTGACTTCCTTAGTCAATACTTCTGCAGTCATCAGTGGTGAGAAAGGAAATAAAGTTGCACAAAAATGTAGCAGTTGGAGCTTGTGAAGTGGCACAATTTATGCAGAACTGTTATTAGAGTGTAAATATATGGATCATTAAGTTGGAATGCTTTTTTATTTACTTGTTCAGGAAATGTTCATCTTAATATGATGGTTTGGTGAGAATGAATTGAGCACACTTCAGAGCTGTACACTTGGCTTTTGCTGAAATAATACAATCATTCTAAATTTTCTGGCAATGTGGGATAATGGAAACCCTGAAAACACTCTGTACATGTTTAACTTGATTTGTGAAGAAAAATGTGTGGAAAGCAATGGCCACAAACAACTTCTCAACATAGGTATTTATTCCAAGGTAATTTACCTAGAAGGTTGCAAATAACAGGCCTGGGACTGGACTATTTTTTGGAAAGCCAGAAGAAAATTGGAATAGCAAATTGACATCTCTATATCTGGTTGAGTTCCAGGTAGAGAATATCAAATTATATCTTCATCCAGATGTCTCAGATAAAAGAATTAATCATATGCTGCTGGTTTGGATGAGTTTGTTTTTGTTACTTTATCCCTTTCTAATATTTCATAAACTCTTTAATTCCTTCTTTTGTTTCTGCATGCATATGACTGATTTATACAGAGTGTGAATAAGTGGAAAATTTTCTCCCCAGCATTAAATCATAGCAAAGCTTGCAACCCTCATTTGCAGACTTCAGTACACGATGATACAGGGTCATATAGTTTATGGCATCACAGATCATTGCATGTCAGAAAGTCTTTACCTTGGCACTCATATGTCAGTTGCTTGAGAAAGCAATTACAGAGGCCTGACAACCTAAGAGCTTCAATAAGAACAGAAAACATGGCAGGCTTTTGGTAATCCCATATGCAACTTCAACTGTGTAACAGCCTAGTATCATTGGATAAAAGAAACAGAAACCAACATTACATATTTGTAATAAAATTTCCAAAAAAAGCCTAGGATAAGCCATATTCCTTGGGATGAACCTGCACACAGCAATGTTTGCATACATCTGGTGCAAACAGAACCACAAGCAATCACACAGTGAATGCCCTGTCACATATGACAAATGTCGTTAAGCGGACCTCTATGCATACTATGCTGCTCAGGGGCTGACTCCCACAAATACGAGCCAGCTGCAGATGATAAGCTGAAATGTCTTCCTAAAACATGTCCTGACAATTAAAACTCAGCTACGTCATTGACCTGAGGGCATTATTTTACAAGACACTTCACTCCGCTTTAACTCAAAGGTGATGTTGCAGGTAACCATGGTAATAAGGGTATAATATGATTCATCCTAATCTCTGCCTTCCTACTACTGAATAGAGAACTACAGCCTGGGATCTGCTGTATGGAATGCATACATTATATACTGATGTATAAATTAGCAGACTTTTAACAACTAGTCTTGAGATTTAAGGAGGGAAAGAACTAATTAGGAACGAAGGTTGGATGCACACCAATCTGTGAGGGTGAATTTGTCAGAAAGTTCCAAAGTTTATTTCACTGACTATAAAATCTAAAAGAACTCTTCACATATACATATATATGTATAAATGTTTTACTTCTTCCACGGTGTCCATGAGCACGTATTTGTTTTCCAAAACAATTCGCCCTTGTGATTTGTAGTTATTGAAAAAACTGATAAGACTTAGGATCGCTCTTTGATCATAGACACTTTGTCAAAGTCTTCCACAGTCAAACATGCATGCATGAAGTTATCCACATGTGAGCCAAATACCTAATGCCAAATAGCTAGAGCAATATTCATTGCTGATATAGTCAATGAAAAGGTAGTCAAGGAAATTGTCATGACTTAATTCAATTGATTAAGCATAAGTCTATGGTGCCACGTGGGAAGTCCTATAGCCAGTTCTTCACTTGCCTGTTCCACAGGGTTTCATGTTTACTGGCCCTCCTTTAATCTCTCAAGTAGGTTAGAATATTTCAAAGAAGACTAAACATTTGTGCAGGCCAACTTTTCATCTTATGTCCGTCTCACCACTTCTCTTTTTCATGTAATTAGCACCTAATACACCCTGCCTCCTGCACTTTAAAAGAAAATGGACAATTTTTTCTAAGCAGAAGTAGACAAACAGGATACTATTTAGACAATTGAGCAATCAAATTATTTGATCTATCAAGTACAACAATCGCGACATCCATTTCAGTTTGAATTGTAACATCTACATATTTCACGAGGTAACAGCCATTCTCATGCTCAGTTTCTGTAAAGCTTCACATATTCAAGTAATTTTTAGATGTTGATTCCTGTTTGATTTAGCCATTTTTCAGCTTTCTTCAGTATTGCTCCTTTGAAGGTGCCAGGAACAATGCAATGCACAGCTCTGAAACTCACATTTTTTCACTGTTCTTACACAAATGATCTTGATAGGAAACAAAAATCAGGTGTCATGTAGATGGTTCATAATTTTCCCAGGCCTTTTAATAGATAAGTTTTAACTTTAGGTACAGGGAAACTTTCAACAGTAAAGGATTAGATATTCATCTGTCTATGGAGAAATGACAAAGTATTCATTAAAGAGTATCTAAGTGTCAAAAGCTCTCTCTCATTTTTTTTCACTTTTTTTTCACAATGTTAACATATTGCAAATTGTATAGTGTTTACTCAGCTGCTGACCACAGGCACAGCTCACATTTGAAATTTTTGCTGAGTTCTAGATCCTTTGTCTTTATACATATATATATATAAATTTTTTATTGTGAGGAATTTTTCATTTATTTTTCATCACAGATTTTTGTGACCTAAAAAGATAATTACATTGAACAAAAATCTTCACAAGATCAATCATTTTGATGATGCTTGAAATGTACTGTCCCAAAGTTAATTTTTTTTTAATTCAGTGTGGAAGTTCCAGTCCTTTATTTTTTTTCCCATATTTTTTCATTGTAGAGTGAGCTTGAAAGCAAGGAGGCAGAGAGAGCACCATTGGCTGGACAATTTCTCATTAAAATCTTGCTAAACATGTAAAAGTTAGGAAATGTTTTCAGTAATATTTTTTGTGTAAGTTTAATTACTGACTAGTTTAAAGAGTCTGTTATTTTTCCATTAATCATAGTCCAAAGAATTAATTCCTATTTATGTTAATTATCTTTTCTTCTGGCTGTCCTGGATTCATAACTGTAGAATGTCCCTGTTGGGCTTTCCCATTTCCTGAACTGATGCTTTTCTAGGACTCATTTGCTTAATTTTCTTCAGTTTTCAGGATATCTTTTATCTTACTTAGTTCCTTTTCTGCTTCTTTCTTCTCCAGCAGCATCTCTTGACTAGTGCTGACACTGGGCCATCTGGCCATCTGTAGATATAGTAAGGGGCCAAAGGCAAAATAACCCACTTCTCCTTAACACATCAAGCTGTTAAACAGAGACATTACCACTTAATTTACATTACTACTAAATTAGGAAAGTTAATATTGTAGCTAGTGTTTCACTTCTTTGTAACATTTAGAATTCTTTATAATTGCGTTTTATACACCATGTTCACTTTGATAAAATCTTATTGAAGAAAACATTTATTTGTTAGTTATTGGTTTAAGAATGTGTGGTTTGACACACCTCTTACAGCCACAAAATTGCAATGATGTAAGACTTTGTGACACAACCTGTCAGCTTATTGAGACATACTGTTGATTTACAAGATAAAGTTCAATACATCTTTATGTAGGATTTTTCAAGCAAGAAATTTTAACATAATATGGTCCAAGGAATAAGGAATACTGAAATATGTCTTGTGAACTCTATTTTGTTTGTAAAGCCCAATAGCTCCAACAGGTAAATTAAATACCTGAATTAAAATTACAGATATTTCTATATTAAAAAGAATTTTTCATATCACCTAATCTGAATTTTAAAGTAAGAATGTCTATTTATTACAGACTAGTACAAGAAAATACTTTAACAGTACTTCTCCATACCACCCTGATAAAAACAAATAAGCAAACAACTCTTGTAAAAGCAAGCAGGAAAAGAAGTAAAACATAGAAGCAACTAAGCTGTCTTATTAACCTCACACACAGTTTTTTTAAAAAAATTGTTTCTATAAAACCTTCATAGCATCACTAAAGCTCAGATTCAGCAATATATTAAATCGAATAGATCATTTGCATCATACTTATAAAACCCCCCAAAATATGTTTAGACCTTATGTTCATTAGGTTCCTAGCTTACTTACAGTTTTCATTTTGCAAAATGTACGCAGTTTTTTAGAGGTGATCTTTAACATTATTCACGTGCCTCTCCTAAATGCGACATGAAATGCAAATAAGAATAGCTCAGCAATACAAGCCGATGTCCGTGTTTCTCTTTATTCATATGTGTGTGCATACCTGACTGGATATTCACATATCATCTAGGCATAGGAATTACCACATGTTCATGTAGATCCATACTACATGTTTATATAAGCACATCTGTATATGTGCATACACAGAATCACAAAATTGCAGAATCACAGTATACTCGTGGTTGCAGAGCACCTCTAGAGTTCATATGGTCCACCCTCCTGCTCAAGCAGGATCACCAACAGCCAGTTGCTCAGGACCATGTTCAGAATATATTCGAGGGAGATTCTACAACCTCCCAGGGCAACCTGTGCCAGTGCTCAGTCACTCCCACAGTAAAAAGCTGTTTTACTGTGTCATCCCTCTAGTGGTCAGAGGGAGCCTTCTGTGTTTCATACTAGTATATGAAATTATTCTTACCCAGATGCAGAACTTGTCAGTTCTTTTTGCTGAACTTAATGGGGTTTCTATGACTGGGGTTTCCCCAGTCTGTCAAATTTGCTCTAAATGGCAGCACAAACCTCTGGTATATCAGCCAATTCCCAATTTTCTGTCATCAGCAAAGATGCTGAGGGTACGTTTTGCTCCATCATCCAGGTCATTAAGGAACATATTGAACAGGATTGAACCCAGTATTGACCCATGGAATACACCACTATTCATTAGCATCCAAATGGATTTTGTCCAGGTAATCACCGTCTTGGAGTATACTGTGCCTTCTTCACCCTCCTTGCTAAATCAAAATAGATAAGGAAAATAAATTAAGAAGTCTATTTGAACATGGATTTCTCTTAGATTTATTTGTAGGCATGTGAGAAAGGTACTTTTTCACTATAAGTCAGTCTCACAAGTTTATATGGATAGATACACAGTAGAACAAAAACAAAGATGTAAAATTAAAAAATGGGTAGGAGGAAAACACAGAGGTACAGCTCCTAGTATATAAAAATATTTTCTTACAATTATCCTGAAAGAAGTAAATAACTGAACAGCTCCAGTAAATCATTTGGAAAGATGATAGAAAAGGGGAGGAAGTTCTCAAAGGTGAAGCAATTTTTGTCCCTTCTTTCTCACTTCTCACTAGTCCCTCTGTACCTTTGTTGTGATAAATTTATGTTCTCAGACAATATTGCGCTGACCATTCTTCTCTGATATCTGAGAAAAAAAAAGGAAAACAAACAAAACTGTATAAAGTGTGTTCTTTTTCTCCTAAGGATGGTGTCTTAATCAAAAAATAACCAGAATATTCTCTTGTATTGATTTGTTCCTTTCATCAACAAAAGAAATGAAAGACTAAGGTTCAATACCTTATATCTATATGAAAATCCAACCCCCAAACTGCCACAAATCTGTCTTCTCACTATGGCCTATTCAACATATTTGGGGATTGGATATGGAGTAGAAAAATCAGGCAGTTTTTGTGAATATTGCCCCTTCTATTTGAATAGATACACATCACACATAAAAATTGCCAAAGGTACTACAACATTTTTCCTAAGTACCACACTGCCTCCTCCTCTTCTCACTCCTGGTTGATATCCTGGCTGACATATAGTTGGCCGAATTTGCAGTGATTGACATACCTAGAGGATATGTTCATAAGTAGTCAGACAATGAAGGCAAACACAATCATACGCTAGCTGATCCCTTATTTTGCTTGTGATAGAAAGCAAGTTATCATTATAATACAAAGTGATGTGTCATAAAAGAAATAAACAAAAACATAGGGAAATTACTGTTTTCCTTTGGTACAAAAAATCCTTGCCAGAATAAAAGGCTGAAGAAAATAAAAGTGTTGAATGTGCAATGAAATACTGAACTGTAAAAAATTTTATGTGAAAGTTTTCCAAGAACTGGCTGACTAATCAGGTGAAAAGCCAAAGGGCTGGTTATTTCTCAAGAGTATCAATAACTGACAAATCAAGGTAAAATGAGAAGTAAAAAAGTGTAGTCTCTCAAGAATCCTGTGACTCAGATCATATCTAAGGGGTAGAGAGGTGGGAGAAAGCTGCTTTATTGAGAGAATAAAGTCTGCATACTTGCAGGCAAGTTAAACAGAAGCAAAATCTTATGTGAGAGATCTTCCAATAATTAAAATTAAATTGTATGCCCATACAATCTCTACCTTCTAATCATATAATTGGGACTGGACTCCCAGATACTGCTGCAACTCTATAGTTATGAATAAATGACTTGTATGTGAAAGGCTGTGTAGTTTTGCCTGTGTATGTTTAAATTGATAAACTGAATAGAAGATCTTCTTAAAATTTTGTTGCTGGATTACATCACACTAGAGGACAGCATGATATTTTAGTTTTTGCAACAAATAACATAAAATCATAGAATCATAGAATCATAGAATCAGTTGGGTTGAAAGAGACCTCTGAGATCATCAAATCCAACCCTTAATCCAACCCCACTTTGATTACTAGATCATGGCACTAAGTGCCACGTCCATTCTCATCTTAAAAACCTCAAGGGTCAGAGAATCCACCACCTCCCAGGGCAGGCCATTCCAATGTCTGACCACTGTCTCTGTAAAGAACTTCTTCCAGCCTAAACCTCCCCTGGTAGAGCTTAAGGCCATGCCCTCCTGTCCTACTGTTGGTTGCCTGAGAGAAGAGACCAATCCCCACCTGGCTACAACATCCTTTCAGGTAGTTGTAGTGAGTGATAAGGTCTCCCCTGAACCTTCTTTTTTCCAGGCTAAACAACCCCAGGTCTCTCAGCCTTTCCTCACAGGACTTGTGCTCAAGTCCTTTCACCAGCCTCATGGCTCTTCTCTGGACCACATGATCACATGAAGGAGAGGTTACATACAGATAGGCTTTGCATAACCAGTTAGGCAATGCTGTTTGGCCTACCACAGACAAAAATATGAATTTCCTGTGAAGCCACGTGTAGTACTTGCTGTCTAACAGTGAATCTCAGTTTAGGGTGGAATAAATCATGCTTTGAAGGTACCTACATGCCTTTATTGATTAGGTAATGAAACACTTTTACTTAATCCAGGTGGTTAATTTTCAGACAGTTAATGTCAAGCTCTGTGAATCTTACCCTAGGTGCTCAAGGGAATTTTAAGTTAAAACAGTGAAATGCCTTCAGAAGTGTCTGCTGCTGTATGCTCTCAAGAGAAATTAAAATCAAAGAAAGGTTTTAAGAAAATTTAGATGCCTGATTTCAGCTTAAATCCTACAGTGTACCTAATAAATTTCTTTGGATCTTGTGTTACTCCTTTTCTGTAATGTAAGAAATGTGAATTCTTACAGACTCAAGTCTTTTACACTTTGCTCAATATTACATAATGTAGTACAGCAGTTTGCATTGTGCCTGTTTTCTTACTGTAAGATTGTGGTGAAGATGTTTCCCTCCTGATCTCATAATAAATTGCTTTCAATTTTACAACTAATTCACTTTTCATTTGAATGAATTTCACTTATCTTGTGGACATATTTAGAAATTAAATATTAAACTTTGTGTCAAAGCACCAAGTCATCTGATTGCAGCATTTTTCAGAACAGTCTAAGAAATGGTTGCTTTTACTGGAAGTGCTTACTGTTTTACACAGATCCTCCAGTGCAGACACATCTGAACAGGGGATGTGGTAAGATTTATTTAGTTAACGACTTCACAATATTTTGCTTCACCAGCACCTACATAAATTGCAGATGTCATCTCAAATTGTTATCTTCAGCTCTCCTCAATAGTTAATGGAAAGAACTAGCATGCTTTTTGTTATATATAATGATGAAGTATAAAAATTAGGCATATTTCATATTCATTTAATCTTAGACATTATTGCTGTGTGTTATTTACATATTGTATATTTATTACCATAAGAGGCAACATTATTGTACAATTCAAGCTACAGTGGCAATCTCAGAACATGAACTCCCTGGACAATATGGGTACAAGGCATGAATCTCAAAAATCTGTTTTGCCCAAGAGACCATAGTGGCAGAAGATGCCACTAATACTGCCATTTAGCCATCTGCATTTTGTCTCTGGTTCTGTAGCTATTGCCAAGCATATTTCCATGTATATTACTAATGGCAATGGCTTTGCATTTTTTAACTAGCATTCATTTTCTTCTTTTTTTTTTTTTTTATACAATAGTTCAACTGTTCCTGCCTGGTTTCCTGTAGCAGCTGCCCTAGCATCATCTCTGAATGCCAAGTCTGATTCAAAACAGAGCCAAAGACATGATTTCTGCTGCTTCTTCTAACTCTCTTTTTTTTCCCTTTTTTCTTTTTTTTTTTAATTTATTTTCATAGCTGTTCCAAAGGCATTTAACTTCCATTTACATAGATTTGAGCAAGGGAACATGGTGTTCTAGTTTACTCACTTCCTACATATGAAAAAAATAGGGAAGTGTTTGTCTTTACAGATTGTTTGCTTTTCTTCATACTAGATGCAAGGAAAGTGTAGTACACCCACAATCATATGTACATACACTGTCACCTTGGAGATTCACTATTGTAAGTTAGAGAGCAATCATGTACTAAAATTCAGATAATACACTTGGCCAGTGTCACTCTGACATTTTAAGTGTACATATTTGATGTGATTTTTACATATGTATTTTACATATGTATTTTTACAAGTGTACATATTTGATGTGATTTGTGTTAATTACCCAGGCTTTATGGATTCCTATTTCATCTCTTTCCACTGAAACTGGATGGAGGGAAGCTTACAGCCCATTCACATCCTGTAAGAGAGATTCAGACTAAAATAAATGGTGGGAAATTTGCCCCTTTTATTTTTTGCATCATTGTCTCTATAACCTTTTGTCCTCACATGGATACACAAGTGCTCCACTGTGCCATCTATGGGCTCCCACTTGTCTTCCCTTCAGTTATCAAAAGGGAGAGTCATATCAAAAGAATAATGTCCAAATCACATCTAACTTCATAAAAAGTAGGCAAACAGGAGGTTTAAGAACAGATGTAAATGAAGCAAAGAGAAAAACTTACTACAAGTAACTAGCTAGAAGTAGTTTATCTGAACCACCTCTGCATGACACAGTCATAAACTTGAGGGAAATTATCATCTTCAGTGGGATTTCCTGCAAAGAAATTACCCTGTTTTCATCTATAAAAATAAATCCCTCAGCTTCCTAGCCTAGAGGTCGAACTACTCAAACAGCCCATTATTAAACTTCCTTACTTGACAACATAAGATAGTCATATGGCAGCAACCTTTTTAACAATAGTCCCCATCCTGTATTAAATCCTTACCACTTCCCAGATAAATGTTCGGGAGAGTGCTTGTTGGCATATGATAAATATATTCTAGAGATCTTTTCTAGCAATATAATTGGACAAATAGTAGTCTTCCAATGCCTGGAAACTGCCAGTCAGTCTTTGATTTATTAGAATCTGCATTGGTTTTCCTTTATTTTATCCATTGCATGGGTATAGCATGTGAATCAGGTCTATTGTACTCAAATAGACAATTTTGCCTTAGAGCTTACCATACGTCTATGACAGTGTAGTGCTACACAAAGCTAGCACTGTGCTACACAAAGAGGCTATGTTGTTTTAGGTTGTTTGTTTTGTTTTGTTTTGTTTTTTAATTTATACTATAGAACCAAAATACAAAAAATATGTGATATCCTTACATCATAATGAGAAAGCATACACTGTTTGGTCTGAGCCAGTTAGCTAAGCCAAGAAAACCCAAAACTAGAACTGCCATCCTCTGAATTCTGCAGATGTATTACCCCAGTAGGACCAAGGATTTCCTTGGTCGCTTTTTATACTGCTGTGCTTAGTGTGGGCATTCTTTCTGACTTTTGTAACCCAAAATTTGCAGTCAAACTAGAATATGGAAAGTAAGTGGGAAAAAAATATAGATAGAGTTACACATATCTTATTTCCTAGATTGGTGCATTATTCTATGTTAAGTTTCTTTCTACGTTCTGTCTTTATTCTCTTTCTTACCTCTCTCTTTCCCTCTACCCTTCCTTTGGCTCTCTTTGTTACTTGGCTGCGTGCTGCTTCTCTGATGAACTACAACACTTTAGGAGGAAGAACAAAATTTTCTCAGTTCTGAATGCAAAAATTAATTTTGCAAAATTGTTCTTCATTCAATTGGACTCCTCAACAATGCAGATGATTTTAAATTTTTTTTCTTCCTTTAAAAATTTTAACTTTTTTGTAATTACTGATATTTCAGTTATTATAGCCCATTTGTAATGTGATAATTAATTTTTTCCAGGAAATATATGTGATGCATGATAGAAAAGTAAATGGATACAGCTCTTTTTTTTAATCAAAATAATTTCATTCTTAAAATGACAGAGAACTTATATATCCTATTTTTGAAACACTGAGCTACTGTACATATAGAGAACATTTGACTGAAATGTAGCATTATTTTTTTTTCACTAGAGAAATTATCAGTTCTTTATATACATCATGAATAGGAGAAAAAAAGTTGTTGTTTTTTTTTTCAGTAACAACACCTACAAGCATATATAAGAAGTAATACTTCAGGTACAGGTGTATACAGAAACGCCACACGCTTTCTTATACATTGCATTCATCCAGAATTTTCCATCATATAATCAGGCTAACCACAACAGTTTTAATAATTATTCAGGAGTTTGCCTACTTATATTGACTTATCATAATCTCTGTTCAAATATTTAAACACAACTCTTTTCAGCTGATGAATTGGTTGTTTTCATCCTGAAAGAGACTTCTTGATCACAGAATCCCTAATTTAGTTTTGGAATGTGGTACTGTTATAATCAGGTTCTTTAAAAGTATTAGAGAGGTACATCTACCTAAACTAAGGTGCAAACAAGACCATATGCTGAAGTCAATAGTACAGATTTTTATTTAAACAGTAAATGTGAGGTAGAGAGATATAGAAATAAATAGGAAAAAGAGCAGAGAGTGACAGGGAGACAGATTAAGTAAAAAAAATATCACCACTCTATGAAGTCTAATGAAGTCTTGTTGATCCTCTTGTGGTCTTGGTGGTGGGACTCCCAGTCTTGTCGAAGTGAGAGTTGCAGTCTAGATCCACAGAGGGAAGCTGAGGATGGTGAGGGAAGCCTGTGTGGTAAGGGAAGGAGCCCATGGTGGAAACGGAAGTCTCATGAGGTGAGGGAGGAAACCTGTGTGGTGAGCTATGTCTAAGTGTGAGTGAAGTGTGTTTTTATTATGCTTAGACTGGGTAGAAATGGTCCTAGTACCTCCTCTGTGTTGCAGAGTTTTACAAGGGATGATGCAATGCTGGATCATGGGGCATTTCAGGAGTCTTTGACAACTTCTAAGGGTTACAGCTGTCTTTTATGTCAGTGCAGTTGATTCCATTAGGGACCATTATGGCTCATGAGCAGTCCACAACATATCTGTCAGCATATTTGGAAAGGGGTGGACTTGCGTGAGCAGTTGCTGCTTTTAAAAATGTTTAAGCCATAAATCATTTCAGTCCCTCACAGGCACCTTAAAATAGTCTTCTCATGCCTCACTCATAACACTGTATCTTTTTCACCTAGCCATCTTTCACTGACTAGTAGAGTAGACGCCTTGTAACTTCCAAGAATATAGACTGAAAAACAATAATCTGAATATTAACACAAAGATTTAAGACTATTTGAGATTTCTTTCCTAACTCTCTCTATGCTGCTGGAATACACTTATAATATGTCTAATACATGGTGTAGACCAACAATTGCAAAAATACCCCCCGTATTTCACCAAAATTATACTGCAAAGAAATGCCTTTCATACACATATTATGAGAGTTATTATTACACAAAAAGTTTTCAGAAATATTCAGACCTTTAATGGTGGTATGTTTCTTGGATTTTTTAAGAAGAAACTTCCTTGTTTATTTATCCAGAGATATCCAGGACACAGAGAAGTAAGAAGACTCAGAGACTGTTGTGTTCACACATCTAACTTTGCAAGGAAAACACATGCTTTAAATAAATGGCCACATGGCATTTATGATTAAAAAACAAACAAACAAACAAACAAAACTCCAAAATCAAAACACACAAACAAAAAAAAAAAACAACCAAGAAGAAAGACCAGTATATAATTTGGGAAATTAGGCTGAGACCTGTCTATTTTATTTCACTTAACAACTTGTCCTGAAAGTCTTATATATAATAAGAGAGGGAACCTGGAACTCATTAGTTCAGATACTACAATTAACTTAATTATCTTCTATGATTATAGGGTAGTCATACCAGCTTTATTAAATTTGACATTAGAAGATGTCATTTTCAAGGTCTTAAAACATTTTCCACCCAGAAAATATTATTGACACCTTTTGAGAGAAGGTAATTTGTTGTAATTTGTTAGATTTAAACTAGAGCATCAGTAAAATCAAAGGACTAAGTTCTTTATTGCATCTATGGAGTTTGCCACTCCTGACAGGTGAAAGCTCAGAAGCAACTGCCCTCTTTCTGTTTTTAAGAAAGAAGGTCAACAGAGATTGAAGGGCAGAAAGAGAGGAATGTGAAACAAACAACTTCAGAAGTCTTCCAGTCCAAAACTGAAGCAATCCTGTTCATCCTTTCCTCTCTGTACAGGCATGGCATTCAAGAACATCCAAGTAATTTCTCTAACAGGCTTATTTTTCAGAATATGGTCTAATTTATTGTTACTGAAAAGTATGTTTTGCTTTTGTGTAATTTGGCACTGAGGTCAGCTGGGATCTAAACTAACTATATATGATAATTGTGCACTGGTAAACTGGTTTTAAAAAAAGGATGTATGGAAATGCAGTAGAAGCTCCAAGGAACAAATTTGCCATTTGGAGCTATTCCAATCTATAATGTATGTTGTAGTATTATCTTTATCACTCTTCCTTCACAATATTCTCTGTACTTTAAATTTTTGCAGATACAATACAGAACTTACTGATTCAGAAGAACTCAATGGCCTTATTCCGAATAAATACTTAGATTGCATAGTTAATTCAGAGAAAACGAGAGCAGCATAAAGAAAACTAATTTAAGCTTTAAAACAGTCTTCTCTGTAATAGTCAATATATTATTTTCACTTAGAGTGCCATAGAAAGTCTGATAAACATATAATGTATCTATGCGTGTGATCATCCCTTTGGTAAGATGCTTCTATTAGCCTCAGTGTATTTTTCTCCACATTTTTTAAATGCCTTGCATAGTTTGACGTAAAAAATGTAGCCCAAAGTCCTTGAATGTACTTAGGGCAGATAGTGCTCTTCTGAAGCTCTGTCTTTTTACCATTGTAACTTGATTTCAGCATTTTTCAGTGGCTGAGGTGAGGTCTCTTTAGATTTGTCTCACTTAGTTGTTTTTTTACAGTTTCATCCGAGATTATACTTTTCTAAGACTTCTCTCAAGAGTCTGAAATTTTTACTATTGAGAAAAGAGTAGTGTAATCTGTTAAGGCTGCTTGCCTACTGTTAAAAAAATCCAAAAAGCAAAGCACATCAAAACATAAATTAATCCTTTTTTGTTGTTTGCTATTGAGCAGGTTCTGAGTTTGTGTACCTTTACAATGACTCCAGGGAAGATGGGTGATATGACAATAAGTGTCTGTGAAGTAGATACCTTAGAGTGAGATAATAGCTCTAAGTATCCTTTACAGAGAGAAGGATAGAAATATGCAGTTTTAAGAAACAGTCCGTTCATCACTGTCAAAGAAGACCTAACTAGCAACCTGTGTTTTCATCACAGATGTCTAGATTTAGGTGAGATGTTTTTGTAAAAGTGAAATAAAACAAATAAATAAATATATATTTAAAATTGTTTCTTTTTCAAATAGCACTCAGTCACTTGTTGCTTATCTTGATTATCATTCCAGTGATATTTATGAAGTAATTACCTAATAAATTGAATTAGAGGCATATATGACAAACATTACTCATTATGAGCTTCCTACAGACTCTTCCTATCCAGCTTTAGATACCTAACAGTTAGAAAAATTCTATTCTAAACTAGGATTATAAACTGTCTGATTATTATGTATATAAAAGTACAGAGATAACACAGACATAACACAGACAACTTAAATTCACAGTATTTTACAGTGATACATGTTCTGCAAGTTCTAAGTATTTCTCTGGAGTGCTTAGCTTCTGCTTTTGTTATTCTAACTTTCAGGTTGCTAAATTTTGTTCAGGTTGTGAGCCAAGAACTTAAATACCTGTTTCTTAACACATACAGGAGAACCTCAGTCTTAAGAATTAAGAGGTTAAACTGTTCCCAGTCCTGCATCCAAGTCATTTATGAAGATGTTGAAGAGCACAGGGCCCAAGATAGAGCGCTGTGGAACCCCACTAGTGACAGGTCTCCAGTCTGATGTTCCCCATTCACTGTTACCCTCCATGCCTGACTCCTGAGCTAATTGCTCACACACCACATGATGTGTTTATCCAGCCGTGTGATGGACATTTGGTTCAGAAGGAGACTGTGAGAGACATATAAATTAGACTAATATATTCTTGATGAAAACATGAAACAGGATTTGTTATAGCAGTCAAAGCAGAGAAACAGAACAAAGATATTCCTAGTCTGACAGAATTAAAAATCTAAGTTTAAGATAAGAGATAACATATGGTCATAGACAGGCAGATATTCAAAACCAGGAAAGCAATCATGATTGCTTTTTGCATATCTGTAATGATTTTTTTTTAATTCATCATGGACAATAAGAATTTAGGGAAAAATAATAATAAGAGAGCTTTTCAAGTATTTATAGGGCAATATTCCCAAACATAATATACACAGAAAGACATAAATATTAGCTGAAAGTATAACATGGTTGATAGAAGCCACTTACTAAACTGAAAAGAGATATAAATATTATCTGTGAAATCAGTAACCTAACATAATCTATGTTAAGCCCCTATTTTCTAAAAAATTACATGAAGATGTGGGAAAATAGGGTCTTGATTACTTAATACTTATCTAGTTAGAAAAGTTTATCTGTCAATAACAGAAGTTATTATCACAGAATTATTATGGTGGTTTTGCTACAGTTGAGATATTCTGAAAAGGATATTGCTTCTGTCAGGTAGGGAGGGATAATAACTATTATTGTAAGCAGCTATGAAGGAAAACTGGAGTTCTTTCTGCAAGGGAAACAGAAACACCAGTAGAAATGGAGCTGAGAGTGTAGCATCCTTTAATAAAAACAATTACTAGGAAAAGGAAACAATAAAATGGGAATATGTGACTTACTCCTGGCATTTACTTTATGATTCAGATAGCTGAGTTTAACCTGGATATTTTTAATTTAATTTTTATAAAAAAATTATTAAAAATTTCAACAAAATAATAAATAATTAAAAATTAACTACCCATAATAGATTTGTGCACTAGAAATATAATATTGTTTTGGAGGTTATATTTTATGTTACAAAAATTTTTGCATACAGATCAATTTCAGTTGTATTATTCTTATTTATATGTAGAAGTGTTTCCAATTTGTAAGATCAAAAGTGTCATTTCATAAATAAAAATTTTGTAAATATGCAAATATATAAATTTTAAAACCTTGATTGCAATATCTTATGAATACTTACAATGTCAGAAAAGTTATAACTGCGATTTAATTTCTGCTTATAAGCATAATAAGTCACTGAGATGAGAACATTTGGTGCCAGGATGATGTGCAGCAGAGTGCTCTAATGCAGTGCACAAGGGATTTTCCTGAACCCAAACAGCCTCAACTTGCACCAAGGGTGTTTAGATTTAATATTAGTAAAACATTTCTCTACCAAGACTGCTATAAGAATTGGAACAGGCTGCCCAGGAAAATGGTTGAGTCACTATCCCTGAAGTTATTTAAAAGATGTGTAGATGAGGAACTTGGGAACAGGGTTTAGTGGTGGACTTGGCAATGCTACATTAATGGTTAAACCTGATGATCTTAGAGGTCTTTTCCATCCTAAATGATTATATGATTAGCAATAACCACTGTGTTGTGAAAAAGGAGATGATTTTCTCAATCCCTTTCTGTTTTATTTGTCTCTTGTCATCTCGAGAAAGCTGAGACCCTTGTGCCAGACCAGTCTACCAGTGTCCCATTACAGGGAGTCTCCACTGAGCAGCCAGTTGGATTGGAGGGTGGTTTGACTAATGTGTTCAAGGACATACACCAACCACATAAGAGAAAACCCTTCCCAATTCTCCACAGTCAAGTATGTCACCCACTGCTGGCAACTGCCAGTGCCCTTGAAGGACTAAGACTAATTTTAACAGTTTATGGAATAACACTATTATTAAACACACAGGTAAAAGAAATTTGTGACCACAATTCCTGTTAGGACTAGGGAGCAGAACAGCAAGACTTATCACCACAAATGCACAAAAGAACTGAGGCTATGTGTCTTTCACCATGGGTATGGGTTTTCAGGGTTTTTTTTTATTTATATCCCCTTCCATGCTGTATTTTAATTTTCTTCAAAATGAAAAGCATTTAATCTGTCAGTCAGAAGTAGCAGAGACAATGATTTGAGTGCAGCAGCTGTGCACATTAAAGATTGTGATATTAGAGGATATATAAAGTACTTGGTGAGTAGATAAACGACAGCTTTCATGCATGGTAAAAAAATAATATAGCATGACACTCAGGTTTAGGTTTATATGACCACTTGGGCCTAGAAGTCACTCATGTTTTGACTCACATGACATGCATATCCTGTCTTCCTTTGCTTCCCAGGGGTTGCCATTTTTGACTCCACCCTATACTATTTTATCCCAGAATACCCAGTGATTTGGTTGGCAGATTAAGGCACCCTTTCTAGTTTACCACAGAGGGAAGATCCTCCCACAGCCCAAAAATGTGAGCCCTTTGGTTACGGATACCATTTTGTCACATCTATGTGCCATATGACGTACAACTGTGTAATGATTCCTTGGCCACTTCTATGGGCACAGGAAACCCTGTAAATATTTCTATATATAAAAATAACTGTGCAACACAAATAATTGTATTTATGTATGTAGTTAAAGTACTCAGTAGGGACCGTCTCCCGGCAGTTAAATGTCTCCCTGACATCCGATCCCATCAGATCTCGGATGCCAAGCAGGGTCAGTCCCGGTTAGTACCAGGTGCTGTAGGCAGTCCCGAGGACTTCACTGTCACTGTCCAAGCTTGCCAAGCCATGGCAAATGCACCTTAGGACTTGAACAGTGGGGCCAGTTCCGCACACACTGTGCCTCACCTAAAAAATCCACCATGCAGGCTGGAAGGGCACCCCCACGTGGGGAGAGCCCTTCCCAAATCTTCATTTGTGAAGTTTGGCCATACATACAGGAAGTATACATTTATTTCTTAATATGTACAGCATGTACAAAACAGTTTTAAAAAATAATGAAATTAATAAAGTTATTTTATTGTTGCCTACTTTACTGGAGAGTCATAAAATGCAATGTCATATGAATAGGCACAATAAGGACAAATCTCAAAGGCTAATTGAAAAGAGTTTAAAACTGAAACATATGACACTTCTGATGAGAAATCCAGCCTGAATCCATTAGAAGACAAAGTTCAAGTGGCATCAATCAGCAGACTTATGAGGATAAGGTGAAAACAAACAACAAACCTTGCTGGATGGTGCAAAATAAATGGGAAAGGTGGAGAAGGAGGCCCTAGTTTACTACTAGAAAAGAAGATACATTTTACCAGGGATAGATTCCATCCCAAATTTCTTGAAAGAATGTGCTAAATTCGAGTTGAATTTGTTTGTAGTAATACTGCTGAAGACCAGCATCAAGGAAAACCTGTATATTTGAGATAATTCTATTGTCACAGATTCTGCATGTCTTGGCATATTCTTACTCTGGAAGGGAAAGGATTATATAGGCACAACATTCAGCTGTGTGTTTGCTGCAAGATGGGTCCAACCTGAATGACAGAGATTGATGCTAATGGGTCTGGTCTACTAAGTGCTGGCAAACATTTTCATCTAGCTGAACGTCACACTGGAGAACGAACTTATAAGCCAAAGCAGGAATTCTTACTCATACTATGTATTAATTAAGTTATTTCTCAGTTGAAGGTAAGACATAATATCCACACCCTGTTACATGAGTTTGTTTTATAAAGACACAGCCAGACAACAGGATTTGATCATGTTGGATGACATCTTTAATCATGTTTAGGCAACACTCTTCTCCAAAGGCTCAGAGTAGCAGTCTTGAATGTCATGCTGTTTTTCTAAGAAAACATTTTGTTGATTAGCATGGATGTAAAATTTAAGCTGATGCTCAGAAAAGACAGTTTTTGTTTGATGAACTCCTCAGCAGCAAGGTTGTATAAACTGGTTATCACCGTTCCCTCACTGTGAAAAAAGGTGCAGTGGCATCTGATTTTGGCAATCACTGCTGTATGAGGGAATACATGCAGCCCTTACATATGGCTGACAGCCATATGAAAGATCATTTCTTGACAGTTTTCTGGGAAACATTTGTCTGTAGGCTATACTCTGACTTTGACTAGTCTCTAGAACAAGACTGTGCTGATCATTGTGTCCTGACTTAAACAGTCAACCTGAAAGCAGAAATAATGTTTTTCAGAGGATTTACTCACTGTTGTTCACACAGTCAGATATATCTAGCTCATCTCTTCATATTTCTGAGTGATCTTCCCTCCCCTCATCCCACCAATATTTATGTAGATGGTTTTTGTGTCAGGGAAAAAAAAAAAAGCCTGTTCTTTGCCTAAAAGGCATTGCATTGATTTGTACAGATGAAAAGATATCCATATGAAGGCTTACTAGCACCTTTAGATGCTTTTTTAAAAGAACCATCTTTTCCAAGATTTCATATGTCTTGTTAAGGACAAAATTTGGTTCATAAATAGTCCCAGGGATTTTGCATTTGATTGAAATTGTGACTCTGTAACTCTTCAAAAAATGTACAGGCTACTAAGTTTTCAGTGATGCACATGCTTAGCAAAAGCTTTCAGTTTCACCACTCATACACACAGTCAAATAATTGATCACAACCATGTTTATTTTATTAAGCTTAAATAAGCTGGTTCCTATAAAAATGCTTCCATATTTCTTCCCCAAGTAGGATAAAAGGATATTTATAGAGCTGACACAGCAGTTGTCAGCAGCACTCTAGCACAAAATCAGAGAATCACCAAATCAGTAAGGTTGAAAGGGATCTCAGTGGGTCATCTGGTCCAACCTCTCTGCTCAAGCAGGATCATCCTAGAGCACATTCCACAGGATTGTGTCCAGATGGTTCTTGAATATCTCCAGTGAAGGAGACTCTACAACCTCCCTGCGCAATCTGCTCCAGTATGTGGTCACCTGCACAGTAAAGTTCTCCCTTATATTGAGGTGGAACTTCCTGTGCATCAGTTGCCCAGGGACAGCTTGTTGTTCACTAGGACCCTCATGTCCTTCTCTGCTGATCTGCTTTCCAGCAAATTGGTCCCTAGCCTGTACTAGTGCTTTGGGTTATTCTTCCCCAAGTGCAGGACTCTGCATTTGCCTTTGTGGAATTTCAGACAGTTCTCTGTCCATTTCTCCAACCTGTCAAAGTCTTTCTGAAGGGCTACACAGCACTCTGGGGTATCAACCACTCCTCCCAGCACTGTGTCATCAGCAAATTTGTTGAGAAGGAATACCTCTTCATCCAAGTCATTGATGGATAAGTTAAACAATACTGGGCCTATTATTAAACCTTGGGTTACACTAATGGAGACAGGTCTCCAAATAGATCCTTTATCACTGATTATGACCCTCTGGGACCTGCCCTTCAGCCAGTTCTCCATCCACATCTCCATCCACTCTTCTAGTCCACACTTCTGAACTTTGCCTATGAGGGTATTGTGAGAGACAGTGTCAAAAGCCTTGCTGAATTTAAAGTAGGCAATATCCACCTCTCTCCCTTCATTCATCCAGGTAGCTGTTTCACTGTAAAAGGCAATCTCAGCTTTGTCATTGTAGTGGTTTTAGCTAGACCGCAAATTAGCAGGCTCAGAGAATCTACATGGATTGGTAGAGACAGCTGTCACCTGACTGGGTAACCAAGGCAGTATTTCATTCCAGATGACGCAAACTTAAGATATGGGGCAGCAGTGGGAGGGGTTAGTTCAGTTTCTCTATGCCCGAGGTACAGACAGGACCTGGTAAAATTGTTTTGCTGTGCTAGGCCCTGCTGCTCCTGCTGCTTGCATTTTGTTTGAGTTCAGGGAAGTAGAAACATTTTGTTGTTACTCTTTCTGTTTCTTGCTAGGTGTCTTTTAGAGTGCTTATAAATCTAGAGTAATACACTTTGTATTAACTGGGGAGTGGGAGGTTATTTCTTGCTATATATAACTTGTGTAAGAGTGTGTGTTATATTGTAGTTTTCTCTTAGTTTTCTCTTTTCTGGATAAATACATATAGTTAGTTTCAGCATAAACCTAGTTGGAGTTTTTTTTCCCTGTCCCTCTTCTTTTTCCCTTGGCTGGTTGGGGGGAGGAGGAACCCTTTTTCTCTGTACTTGGGCAGTTGGCGTTTTGCCAGCTCAACCCAAGACAGTCATACAAAACAAAATAGCAAGAGATTATTGTTCTCCAGTCAAATCTCCAACCATGAACATGGAAAGCCCAATATGAAAAGCTGCAGGGGAGTCTATCAACATTTCCATTCAACATAAGGCTTTTGTTAGGTCTGTTCTTTTTGTTTACAGAGATGCATTTAACTTTTAAACTTTTAAACTTGTCAACTCACAAATATCACCTCTAGTGATTAAATCTTGGGCATCTATGAAATCAAAAAGCTGTACATATGCACATGTAATGGGGAAGAATGCTATAAAAATGTTAGTTTTGCATTCCAGTGTTATCATCCCTTACCATGCTTCCACACGACAGTGGCCACATCCTCATCAAGGAAATTGCAGGGAGTTGCATCATAAACCAAATTAAAGGAGTAAACATACAGATCACCTGTTTTTATTATCATGATGCTCTGGGAAAAATTAAAATCCTGATAAACTACCCTTTATGCACTCAGGCTGGAAAGCAGAGCCTTCTTTCTGTCTGAGATCACTGATAATTTGGGGTATCTTGTCAGCATCTGTGTACTAGGCAGGGTAACTTCAAGGTTTCTGCTTCTGGTAGAAGTACAGGTTTATGTAACCTAAAACAAAACAAAAAAAACCAAAGCAAAACAAAAAAAATCCAAACTAAACAACACAAAAAGGAAAACTCACACAAAATCCAAACCCAAACACTTTGGAATCTCTTCAAAAATGCCAGACTTCATAGATTTCACAGATATTGTATGTATTCTCCAGAGCTTTCTTTAATTCAGCAGTATTATATGTATCCATGCATTTTGTCTGTAGATGTGGTATCTCTGAAGGGTTTAAGAACATGTGCAGCACAAGAAGAATGGACTTCCACTTACCCTGACAGAAACCATGGGGAAAAGATCATGAAGTGGATAAATTTTTACTCTGAGGGTACAAAAATAGGCTGTCAAGTTGTCAGAATTGTCAGGTATAATTTCAGAGTTCCCAGGAGGATAATGTTTTATTTTGCTGCTGAAGGACTACAAGCTATTAAATTTCTAGGAAAGACATTTCCATCAGGGTTGTTTTTTAATATAAGCAGACTACTCTTGTCACTTAGAAGAGCAACACTAGGATTCAGCAATGTAGGCTTTTTGTTTATAAAAATTTTTCAGGTTTCCCATCTGATTTTATTACAATTGTCCATTCATTCTCCTGCACAGATGTAATATTAAAGTTCTCACTTTTTACATATTCTAATGTGGTCTAGGGTAACACTTGGTACAGATGTGCAATACCTTTCAAGCTACTGAAAATTACTGATGTGTTCTCCCTGCTGAGCAGCATGGGGGATGGAGAACAGGGGGGGTTTAGTGATTTATATTGGTTTGTCTCTGCTGCTCCTTGGTTCTCACACTCTTTGTCTGCTAAAACCTGGGCCCCCACCACAGGAGACAGTCTGGTTGTGGGTGAGGGCCTGCACGGTTTTGATTTTCAGCAGTATTGAAGAAAATGGAGAAATTGCTTTTCAACCCTCAAATCTCAGTGCTTTAGGAAAAGTTGCTTAGTTTTGCAGACAATTTAAAGCCTATGAAACATATATGCAGGGATGGGAACTTACACATACATGAATTCATCATCTTACATCCTTTGCAAGGTATCCATTTTTTCTTTCAAAATCTGTATAACTAAAAAATAGTCAGCATAGCCTTTGGTATTACACACTTATGTGACTGTAAACACAAAATTTTGCACGTATAAACAGCACAATAAAGACCAAAAGACAAGTGTCACCTTTAAGCTCTCATTTAGATTTCCTTTTCATATCTTCTTTTTCATCCCATCGTGGTTTTGGTGCTAAGGCTGGAGTTATCCTGTAATTCAGAACATAAGCCCCACTTTGTACATATATTCCAAGTCACAGAAAATGTTATTTTTCTTGTTTATGTTTTTTGATGATAGGTGTGAACCACTTGGACTAGCTTACATTTAAGATCTGTTCATAGCATATACCACTTTTTCAGTCTTTATATTCATGAAACTTTCCCATGTAGGCTTTACAAGTGTCACATGTATTCTTAGACAATCTATTTGGTTTTTTAAGGGTAGTTTAATTGCCAGGACCTACTCACACTGTAAACATTCTCCAGGCCTGTACACCAGTCTGTAAGCTGCAAACTGACAACAGGCAGGCACAGCAGTAGCATATATATCTATGAAAGTCTGACAAGTGTCCGACAAATTTAACCTTTTTTTTTTTTCCCAAATAGCCTTAACAACACAATACAATTCAACATTGACACCAGTCATTTGACTGATCTTCTCCTCCTAGTCTTTTTTAAAGATCTGCCAGAATGACAGCACACATTTTAATACAAAACAAACCTCAAACAATAAAATCAGTGTGCACTGATCACCCTACTTGTCCATGCAGCCCTTTTGCACTGTTTAGTAGTTCTGGATGTCAGATTCCTCAGCATTGTAAGACTTCCAGCATAGTATATTTGCTCTGTTATTTAGATCAGTTAAATATCTCTACTTCTAAAATTTCAGAATGGAGAACAGATCTAGGGTTCTGTGTATCCAACCTACACTACCTTTTACACACAGCAATGTGGAAGGTTTGACCAAAAGAGATTTCCTTTTTACTTTGTAGATTACTAATCAAGTTGAATAATTTCTTTGTATTCATACTGCTTAGACATATATAGAAAAAACATAGAGAGCCATGCATGCTGACACCTTCAAGACGGACTTCAACATAATCAATAGGTTCAAACAGCTGGTGTAAATCCTAAGTGTAGAATCGTTCTGGTCTACATACAAACATTTCAGAAGCTTCATGTAAAACACCCTATCGAAATTAACAAATCTGTACCCTTCTATACATTGCCTAGCCTTGAACCTCTAGTTTGGCCAATCCCATTGTTGCATATTCTCTAAGCTGCATATTTCACTGTCTCCACCTCCCTTGCAGCATTTGATGGAGAGAGTAGTGTTTGGTTATTTGAGAAGTCTTGGATACATCAACGTTTGTAGCACATAATGGCACTACAAGCAGTAAGTTCATCCACAGCTGTGGTCAAATGGTTTCTTTGTTACCACCCATCATCTCCACAGTGGTACTTATGTCAGCCTTCTGTTCGCAAGCTTCTTCTGTTCACAAGACCCTGTCCTAATGGGGGACTCCAAGCACCTCATCACCTGTTCAAGGGAAAATACAGCAGGATATAAGTAATATAAGAAACAGAAAGACAGAAGATTTAAACTAGATCTAAGGCAGAAATTCTTCACAGTGAATGTGGTGAGACATTGGAAAAGGTTGCATAGAGAAGTTGTGAATACCCCATCTCTGGAAGCGTTCAAGATCAGACTGAATAGTGCTGTGAGCAAGCTGGTCTAGAGGAGGTGTCTCTACTTGTGGAAAGGGAATTGGAAACATGTGGTCCTTAAGGTCCTTTCCAATAAAATTATTTTATGATTCAGTGTTTCTAAATCCCTAGACCATTTGTAATTTCTTCTGAATAATACAATTGTTTCCAGGATTTCATTGGCAATTTTTCTGTATAAAATCATAAGATGTTGTCTTCTTGTTCTGGATTTTCATTATAGTTGACAATGACGCCCATATTGTGCTGCACAGCACAAAACCCAAAGGTTTCCCCAATAATTTTGTATTCCCCAATAATTTCCCTCTGGAAGTTTGGAGCTGAGGGTCCCAGGCCGCCTTGTCAGACTGCCACAAGTGGTTTTCTTTTTTAGTTGTTTCATAGCTAGCCTCACAGTAGTCATCCCTTGATCCACAGATATATTCAGTTCTGTGTACGTCCCTCTTCTCTCTTCAATGGCATGATCCCCACTTAAGCTCACCATCCCCACCATATGTTTGGAGTTATTCCAGCCCTCTGAAGCAGTGAGCCAAAGTTGTCTTTTAACTTATTTGTTCTTTCTATCCACAGTTAAACTTCTGAAGCAACAATGAGATCATAGAACATTTGTAAATCACATGTGACAAGGTGGCATTACACTGCTGGGCTATGGAAGGGACTTGATGTATTTCTAGGGCAATCAAGAACATGCAACTTCAGTTACCATTCAATCATTAGGCATTCAGAGATCACATGGGACAAAGTGAGGCAGGTAAGCCTGTCATGTGATGGCAAAAGGGGCAGGACTTCTAGGCCCAGAAGGTCAGGTGGCTGTAAAGAGGGGATGTGGTTTTCACTTGGCATGGAAACATGATACATAGATATTACTGTTTATCTTGCATGATAGTTTCTGCTCCAGCAGTTTCTTTTGAGTAAAAAAGATTTTAAAATATATTGTATTGCTCCTGGAACTGGTCTGCAGCTGCATAAGCCTCTCTGTTACACATCATGATTTTTTCCTCCAGTATCAACTAGTGTAATATTTTAAACAAATATGAGAATTAACAATGCATGGAAATGGACAGCTTAAAAAGTTCTTTTTAATGAAAAATACATTTAAACGTTCACTTTAAAGAACTGTTTAATCAACATTCCCTCTATCAAACATTTCTGCTAGTTTCTCAGAATTCTCTTCCTATCATTTGCCCAAGGTAGCAGATTCATTTTCTAACCAGTAACTTGT
Source organism: Sakesphorus luctuosus (assembly GCA_013396695.1). Classification (NCBI taxonomy): domain Eukaryota; kingdom Metazoa; phylum Chordata; class Aves; order Passeriformes; family Thamnophilidae; genus Sakesphorus; species Sakesphorus luctuosus. The sequence continues at coordinate 139,302 of VWZD01002470.1, forward strand.
CGTGCTGTGATTGAAATACGACTCTATATCCTAATAGTGCTGATTTATGAAAGAAAATTTAATAAAGACATATAAAATAAGGAAGCTTATCTGTTTAATGTATTTTCTAAGGCAATATAAGTCATTACATATATTATGAAATCACATGCAAAATCTACCACACAAAAGGCTTTTATAACTTCTATAGCTACTTTCTGCTGTGATGAGAGGTTTGGAAACAGTAATGAATTGAGACAATGAACAAGCTTTCAGTTCCCTACGAGCTACAGATAATGATAAAATTTAATGAATGACTGCATCTGAAAATGTTAACTTTTTTAGGGTTTGGCTTTTAAGTGCAACCAACCACAGTGTAACCTGGAAGCTTGTGTGAGATGCGTAAACCCTTTTTACAATTCATAATCAGTTACATGCCTCTGGATTCAAGCTGTAACAGTGGCTGACTGAGAAATCAGCTGTAGGTAGCCAATAGGTGCTACACAGAGGCACAGTCTTACCTTCCTGGGATTTAATTGAAGAATATGAACGGTATTTTCAGGTTGGCATACAGTTATGCAACCCATTCTCCCTCTCACAAATTGAATGAATAGGTGCCATTTTTGGTTCCCGAATAGCTCCAATTCTGCCTGTTCTCTCACTTCCCTAGGGACATTCATCTCTGTTTTCCAGTTCAGAAAATCTAGTACTTCTCCCTTTGCACCAAAACGAAATTATTTCTTGTTCTGTGTGTTTGAAACGGTTTGAGAATTAATCAAACTGAGGATTCAGCTTCCAGTGACTCTATAATGGAAAATAAAAATGAAACAAATGCTCCCCTCAACTCTGTTAATTTATCTACATTGTCTGGACAGATGCTCAGCAATGTCCCATTTAGTCAGATTGTTCTATTGACAGTTTTTGCACCAGGATTATACTTTGATATTTTGTATATGGCTTCTGAATTCTGACCTGATTGTTGCATAGTAAATAGACCTGGAGTAGCAGAATTTATCACAGAATTCAGAACAGAAAAAGTAGGCATTTAGTTGTTCAGAAATCCAGAAGAAAATGCAGGGTCCAGAGAGCAGACTGAATACCATGTAAAATAGCTACTTATGTCATATAGACAATGACCGATCATGAAATCGTAAAAGGAATGTTTTGATTGTCCAAGAGACAATATGATGCTTCCAGATGAACTCTGAGACATTTTGTAGTGCCAGATGCCTGTCATACAGACTGGAACAGCCAACAAGTGTATTTCACTCTCTTAATTCAGTTTCAAGAAATGAGTTAATTGCACACTATGCAAACTGTGTTTTAAGCAAATGCCTATGGAAGAAGATGTTCTGCAAATGTACAGAAAAGGATATGGATGACAAGTTTTGAAGCCTGGTTAGAGAAGTATTCTGATGAGATAGAGAGGTGAGAGGAAATCCTCTAGAGAACATTTAACTATGACAAAAAAACCATGCATTATAGTTCAGAACCAGCAGCTGTGTCTGAAGTAACATCTCATAATGTTTGCGTTCCAAGATGGTATACTGCCATTTTGAAGTAGCTACAAATGCTGATCTGCCTACACAGAAAGGTAAAAACAGCAGGATGCAGTAGTTACTTGTATATGCCAGGAGCTGATAATCCCTTAAAACAGGTGATCATACTTGGTGTAACAAAGAGAAGTACAGCTCAAAGTGAAACAAAGGTAACTAACTACTAAAAATACTGGGAGACTGCTGAGATCACCTGCCTATAATTATCTACCTTTGGAAGCCATTTAAGCTCTATTGGCTCATCTTGCTTGTCTTCTAACTACCACTGTCAGAGGAAATGACTTCACATATGTTTTGTGTTCCAGCTGCCAGGCCCAAATGGGTAGTTCAGGTATTTGTCTAAATTGCTGCTCAGTAATTACGTTTAGACAAGTGAATTTGACTCGCTACATGTTAAAAAAGATGTTTTCAGGCATTGAATGCTTTTACATCTCCTGAACAACTTAATAAACACAAACAAAATTCATAAATAATAAATAATAATTTTAATAAATGCAGCCTTAATTTGTATTTATACAGTAGATGGGTCACACGAAAAATCTGTAGAAATTGAACTTGAGAAATTAGCTGTGTTTCTGATTAAATTTTTGTGTAAGTAGATTAAGCCTGGTTTGTTGGGGTTTTTTGTTACTTCATTTATGTCCACTAGCTGTTATAACTATGTAGTCTATTCTGGATACTGTTCATTTTATTTATAAATGAATGACTTCAAAGTAGCTGGAGAACAGGAATTAATTTCTAATCTAGTGGTAGGTTCTATAAAATGAACCCTAACAATATAAAATGAATCATTACTGCTCTCTGCTTTTAGGATAGTCACATAAAACCAGAGGAAGTTAAAATAAATTACCTTGTATGATGAATATCTGCCATAACATACACCAGCAGTGGAAGATGCATTTTCAAATACTGATGATAATCAATTCTGGTACTATACAGCAAGATATAAAGAACACAGCTTGATCCCAAATTTTGCCAGTCTGCTTGACATAATTTCATCCAGAACAGTAAAATTTTAGAGCAGACATAATAATGTGTCATATGTAATTTACAGAAGGCCACTCAAATGTCAATCATTAAATCAGAGGTTGATTTAGTTTGGAAAGGATTTTCCAATATTACCCTGTTCCACCCTCCCACCATGGCCAGGGACAGACTTTGCTACATCAGGTTGCTCAAAGCCTCATTCAACCTGATTTTAAATATTACTGATGGGGCACCCACCACTTCTCTGGGAAGCCTGTTCCCATCTCTCACCACTCTCATCACAGACAAGGTGGGAGGTGGGAAAACCTATTGCCGACAGCAAAGGGTCTCCCACTACTAACACTCTTCACTTCCTCTTGATGTTCTTGTGTGGCTCAGGTTCAGCTGGATCTGATTTTTGTTTTTAGAGTGGTCTCGGTTCCTTATCAGCTGTGAGGACAGTGAATATATTCTGTAGGTACAACTGTTCAGAGATAGCAGAAGCCCATCTTCCCTGTGCCAGATGTAACACCATAGTCCTGAAGACTCAAGCTTTACTGGTAGTTATATTTAAGACTCCAAGACTTCCCAATGAACTTTTGCAGACTTTGGTTCTTTAATACCTTGAGATTGCATAAAGAGAAAAAGCTACACACTTTTTCTCAAGAGAGTTCTTTTAATTTAGTGAGAAAAAAGGGCATTTTTGTTAAATGTTCTCAGAAGTAACATGCAACCAAGGCAGAAGCATTTCACTAAAGTACCCAACGAGCAACCCACAGCTTAACAAAATACAACCCATTGGTTTTAAATTATCCACAACAGTCAAAAGAATGAATAAATAAAGAAAGGAAGAAATTAAAAGAAGAGATAGGAGTAAGAAGAGATAGAAAAAACAAGTAAAGAAAAAGATTGGAAAAAGAGAAAAATGGTTGCCACCAAAAAACCTTCACATAATGACAGCTGGAGATGATAAATAAGGAGTTCTGCTGCTCTATTTATATGGTCTGTCCTCCATGGCTCCCCTTCCCAAGTGGGACATCCAGCTCACTGACTACTCAGTGCCCTCCAGGCCAGAGTGAGGGGTGGTGCAGCCAGTCAGAGGCTTTAGTGGGTGTGATGTGGGAGGACTACCGGTGGGCTTTTGATTGACAGGGTCTGCCACATGGCTCCTGATACTGCCCTGCATACTCAGGCTATGTGCATTCTGTGGCAGGCCTGACCACATGGACAGCAACCTTGCCCCTCCCTCAACACACAGTTGGCTCTAATCCAGTAAATAAACCAGTGACATACTAATCCATTCTCTCACACCAGCTACCAGGCTTTGCAATCATGAGAGTTTCCATTTGGCACCCTGTAGAAGCCCAGAGGATACATGGATAATATGTAAGTCTCAAACAGTGATAGACAGGATAGCCATAGAACTAACCAAGGACTGCTCCTAGACAATAACAGCCAAGGATAGTTGCTGATAACATGGTGTGAGAAAGAACAGCATATGGCTGGAGAATGGGGCCATATGGAGGTAGGGCAAGACTTTTCTGGGACAAATGTCCTTGCTCTAGTTCCTGGAGCTAAGCACAACACAATACAGTGCAAGCACAAGGCCAAGAAGTAGGCATAGACTGTGGGGGAATGGGGGGAACTAAGACCACCAAATACCCCCAAAGCCCTGTGACCCATTTTCAGAAAGTTTTAGAAGAATGGTGTATGCATGTAAACTAATTTTCTCTCCTCTCCTCTCCTCTCCTCTCCACTCCTCCTCTCCTCTCCTCNNNNTCTCCCTCTCCCTTTTCTCTTCTTTCTTGACTCTTCTCTCCTTTTCTTTTTCCTTTTCTTTTTGTCTTTTCTTTCCCTTTCCCTTCTCCATCTGCTCTCTCTCCCTCTCCCTTTCCTCTCCCTCTCTCTCCCTTTATCTCTCTCTCTCACTCTTTCTTGTATCTCCCTATTTAATTCTTCTCCCTTTTCTTATTCTCTCTATCACTTTTTCCAAAACCTGCTTTGATGTGCTTTTACTAGGAGGTCAGGGACTAAAATACTAATTTCCATGTGAAGTGTGTCATTTACTAATATGACTTTGTAAGCTTTTGCAGATGCTCTGACTTCTGTAGTTTTTTTCAACGACAAACAGCTATGAATCTTGAGTGGTCCCTTCCCCTTAAGAATGGGATGTCACACACCCTGAAAGGCACAGGCTCAGCCTGCTCCTCTTTTGCAGACGGAAGTTTGAGCTCATGAAGTTGCAGTCTTTCAGAAAAGAGCCATTCAACTGCTTTCTTTTCATCTCTGATGCTGCTCACTCTGCTGACCTCTTCCTGCAGCTCTTTCATTTGGTGGCACAGCTTCTTGACAACTGCACAGCTGCTACAAGCTGTAAAACCATCTGGGCTAACCTCAGTGAGATGTCCCAGGCACCCCCTGCAGCTTGAGATTTGTAGATCTGAATCCTCCTTAGGAGAATTTGTCTGGGTCAAGCCTTGGATGTCACGGGGACAATAGCTCTAAAAGCAGCAGGGAATCATGCCATGTCACCTGTGACATGTCAGCACCATAACTAGGAACGTGTTTGCTGTTTGGTACAGAGCTGCTGACTCTGGGCTTGTACCTTTCTGCACAAACTACTGCATATGTTAGCAGCCTCAGTTAGCTGCACACACACTGATGTGCTGAACTGAAAAGGAAGCATATCACAACAGCAGTACTTATCCCACAATGAGGCACCCTAAAGTAATTATTTAAAAATTAAACACTTGAGCCCAGCCCGTGATTCAAAGTGACTGACTTACATGCTTATCAACTTCTGAAGCAGTGTTCAGAGATTCCAAAGGGTACAACCAGATCTAGAACTGCAACTCACAGGTAACTAATGACATTCTAGGCACAGAGTTTTGGTGAATATTTTTTCTTCCTCCTTTTATGATTTCCTGATATTGTCCTCAGCATAGTTCTCACATGCCAAATTTGGTGTTTGATTTCCTTTTATATCACTTTTAAAAGAAAGTAAAGGAATAGATAATGGCTACCTGGAATTACTGATCTCATTCAGAGAATGAGAACGCAACTTCAATTTCACCCTTACTTGAAAGGATGCTATTCTGTGCAAGCCAAAATGTTTTACTTTTAGTTTTACTGTTTTTATCAAGCGAGTGTTTAGTGAAAGATGTATGTATTCTGCTACTAGACAACCTAATTTCAGCAAATATGCTATGTAGTTTAAAAAAACAAACAAACAAACAAAACAAAAACAAAAGACAACAACAGCCAAAAAAAAACCCCACAATAAAAAGACAATGGAATAAATCTCCTTATTTCTCTAGAAAATAAGCAAATTGAATTCTTTGATCTGTATTGATAACATTTCATCTGAATTTGGAAAGTATGCAAGCAGGTAACTTATCCTGCCACATATAGTCTATTAGTGTTGTAGTCTTGTTAGATAATACATTCTCCTGGGAATTATGTGGATTTCATTTTCTGGGGGTTTACCAAGAGATGGGCACTGTGGTAGTTTTAGTTAAATGGGAAGGATTTTTCAGTGATGAATAATTCATACTACAATGTAATTTGCCACCACTCTTTCAGCCGGATTAGGGAAGACTACCTCCAGGGTCTTGGAACCTGCCAGAAAGTTGGGCCCTTGGAGTGGAGCATCACAGGAGATAATAAACTGGTGCAGACCAGAACTGCTCTCTTTGTACCTGGTCTTTGCCTATTGGAGTGCTGCAGACTCTCAGAGGCTTTCCCATAGCGGCTGCTCTGCCTCAGCTGTGGCTGTTTTTGCCAGCTTGAGATTCATCTCCCCAGACTGGCTGCTCTGCCTTAGCAGCTCTTTTGTAATATCCTGGAGTCACTGTCTCCTGAGCCCAGGGCACCACCCTGTTTCAGCCACTGCAGTTTTGCTCTCACATCCAACTGGGCCCCAGCACCACATTGTGCCAGCCCCAGCGCTGCTACTGACAGCCACATGGTTTGCTACAGTGGAACCCACACCACCACCGTGGCAGCATAAGACTCTTGGATGAAATATCCTTCCAGGACTTTTTCAGCCCAGGGGGAGGAGGGATGGGTAGCTGTTGCTATAGAAAAATGAAGAGTGAGCATTTCAGATCTATGTGGGATCCTGTGAGACTGAAGCCAACTAGAAGCAGCAAGGAGCACAGCTGCTGCTAGGTGGTAGAGAGGAGGTTACTCCCTAGGAATTCACATAGTAGTTTATCACAGGATTCTGCAGGTGCTTGAAAACATCCAGGATGTGATAATATAAACACTGGACTTGTGAAATATGGATTATAACCAATTAAAGTTTGTGGCCTGATGGTGTGAGGTTCAAACTTAGCCAATGATGTGTAGCTTTAATCCTATATAAACCGTGTGTGGTGTATAATAAATGGACATTCACTCTATCACATTGATCTGTGTGTGATGTCCAGTTCCTCTGCTGTATATTTATTTATTATTTAGGTAGCTACGTAATTTGTTTCTGCTGTTGTTTTTTTTTTTGGTTTGGTTTGGGTTGGTTTGGGTTGGTTTTTTTGTTTTTTTTTTTTGTTGTTTTTTTTTTTTTTTTTTGCTTTGTTTCATTTTGTTTTCTTTTTATTTTTAGTAAAATCATATTTTTTTCCTTCATTCAGATGCATGATTTTTACCCTCTCTGTATTGGAGGAGGGATAGAAAAAGATTTCATTTCATTAGTGCTCCTCTCAAACTACCAAATATATATGTTGTCATTAAACCAAGCCAGGACCCAGCATATTTTGTTTGGCAAACAATCTTAGACAAGCTGTCTACGGTTGAGCTGGCAAAATGCCAACTGCTCAATACAGAGTCAGTCTCCCTCCTCCACTACTGAAAAAAGGGAGAGAGAAAAATCTTCAAGATTTAAACTTAATTATATATANGAATATGGTATGGAATACCACTGACCAGTAGAAATCAGCTGTCAGCTAGCCAGACCCAGCTCAAGTCAGCTGATTATCTCAGGTCTACTCTAAAGCCTGAATTTAAGCCTTGCTTAAACCATGACACTAGCATAATACAAAAAATTATTTGTATTAAAAATTCTGGGGGAAAATTAGTGAAGATGCACACAAGCAGTTAAGCAGAATTCACAAAACTGTCTTATCTTTAGCTTGGAATGACTTTCAGTGTTTTTGTCTGTTCATGTGTGGGTGCTGAGTGAACTTTCAGCACCTGAATGGAGTTGTCTAACAATTCTAAATTTCTAAAGTGTCATCTAAGGCTGAACAAGGGAATCTGTTAATTGATGACAATAGCTAGGGTTTTTTTGAGGTTTAGTTTGTTTGCTTGTTTCAACAAGAGTTTAACTGAATTTTCCTTTCTTGATATGAAAGGTAATGAGGAGGAATAGAACTGGTGTCAGAGATAAAAGTATCAACACAGATCTTTAAACTGATTGTATTGTGGTTAACAGTTTGAGGCAGAAATACATTAATATATCCATAAGAGTACTTTTAAGCTTTAGCTTTTTCAAATTACTCATTAAAAGTATAAGTATTGCAGAGAGAGCATAGTACTTGCTCTTTTCTGTAAATCACACAAATTTTGCCTCTGAGAATTCCTGTACTATGTAAGTCCAAAGTTACTTAATTTTAGTCTAAGGAGTGTGTTATACATAAGATGTGATAAGGCAGAATAGAAACCAAAAATTCACAAGCTATAAATAAAACTAACCTACATGCACAATATTCCAAATATTCAATAATTGATACTGGGTAAAATTTATGAATACATATATTTTCAAAATTTCTATTTATTTTTCATAGATACTTAGGATTATTTAAAAAATAAGGTCAAAAGGACCTCTGGATATCACCTAAACTTCTACTCAAAAGCTGAATCTTGTCTACCTCAAGGATGGAGATTGTTCAACCCTACAAGACTAGCTTTTCCAATGTTAGTCTGCTATTGTGGTAGTTTTTTTCCCTATTATGTGGTGGGAATTTTAAATGTTCCACCCACAGTCTGTTGACACTCATACTATCACTGTGCATCTCTCTTGCCAGGGAAAAAAAAAGACAAAATAAGACACTGATTGCCTCATCTATGTTTTTTGTCATTATCCGCCTGCCATAACAATTAGACATAAAGAAGGTCTTTAAAAACTCCTCACCCATTTTAGTAGGAGAAAAGAAGTAACATAATTTCTTTTATTAAAAATAACCACAACCAGAAAAAATCTCACAAATTACCATAAAGGTTCCAAACTCGAGCTGAAAGCACAACACAATCAACACAGAAGAGAACTTGACATTTTGCTGGCAAACATGTAAAAGGCTGGACTTAAGGGAAATAAAAATCTGAAAAAGCAATTATATAATGATTTTTCACAGATCCTTTTTTCAAATTACCTATGTCCTACATGTGAAAAATGCACCTGAAAAGGGTGCTAACTTGAACAAATAGAGAAAGTCATGTTTTTAAGTAGAGCTAGTAACTTCTAGTGCTGCTGGCATTTAAAGTTGTATTTTATAAGGCAATCAAACAAAAATAACTGTGAAGATTTGAAGTGCAGTTTCAAGGTTTGTTTGTGATATTCGTATTAAGCAAGATGACAACAGGTTCAATGTTAATGCTTTTAAGCATGGAAAAAGAATGTTTTAGTAAAGCTAGTGATTCAGCCTTAAGTTTCTTTCTACACAGTTTGACTCACCTGTGCAGTTCATTCGGGGGAAGATGATATTGTTTGTACTTAGCTAAGGCCACACAAGAGTTTTAGGTGAGGTAAACTCAGATAAAACCATGGAATGAGTTAACCATTAAGCCAAATGGATATTCAAGAGTCCAATGCTTCATCTCACTGCAAGGATCTCTTAACATTAACACAGATGTTCTAAATGTTAAGAAGAATAATGAAACATCTTTAATATACCACTGGTCTGCTAACTTGGCCTCTTTAATTTTTGGTGTTCATTACAGTTTTGTCCTATATTCAATCTATATATTTTTGTTGTCCATAACTTCTTCCTTCATAAGTCACTTAGTTGACAAAATGAACTTCAAACTAAGTGATTAATATACAAGTCTTTTTACATCAAAAGTCTTGTAGTTCAATCATTCATGTTTAATCAGTTATTAATACACCAGCATAAAATTATCATTGACACAATGCAAGATAACTAGTGTCACGTTAAAGTGAGGAGGGAGACAGAAATGTAAAGATTTCTAGTTTTAACTGTATTAATTAAAAGTTATTAGCTGTAAGTGCTTCCAGACAATCAAATCCTTATGTCCCCAACACTGTCTGTCGACTTAATGGACAGCACACAAGTTGGAAAGGGTTCTGACCTCTGATATGAAGCCACACTTCAGCCAGGGAGAAAATTATTAGCAAGAAGCACCTCCAGAAACATTAGAGCCTTATGAAAACCAGCACTGCCTAACCACACAGCTAGCACACAGATCGGAAGGACTTCTAACCCCTGCTATTGAGGCAACACTTAATAGCAATAAAAGAACCTTTCTCATGATAGCTCCTGAAATAACATTTATTAATATAGGTACGTGACAATGACTATAGGGGTTACTTAGTCGGTGATTACATTTAGCTGCAGGATTGTACAAAATACCCCCAAAGACACCGGCACAACCCACATTTCAAGGTCCACCCCAGCAGTATGTCACTCCTATAACAAACTTAACTAACAGAAGATTACTAAACAGAAACACAACAGTTCAACACCATCAATAAACACACTCAATGACCCAAAAGAAAAGCAACAGGAAAAAATATAGCTGCTTCCCATTAACATGCATACACCCAGTGAGCTATAGCAAATTATAATTAATAAGGTATAAGAGAATAAAGTAAGAATTCAGTTGCTTACCCCTGCAATGTTGATGGAATGGAAAAGACAGGGTAGCTCTTAGGTTGCCCTCCCAGAGGTGGAAAATTTTTCTTCCCAAGTTGCAGTTAAACTGCACTTCTTTTTTTTTTCTTCTTCAGGTGTTTGTGTGACTAATAGTCAATCTATTGGGGGGAGGTGATGCAGATGCCTGAGGCGAGGTGGGCCCTTGAGCAGTCATAGAAGATATTGCAAAGGAAGGCCGTGCTATTTCTTAACACTCCATCCTTTGTTAATCTTATCAGTTTGCCTTGCTTTTGTCTTCTGCGGCGAGCACCCCTCCAGGGGGCTGAGGCGTCTCCCTCGACCCATCAGGCCATATCAGCTCATCACCCCACAACTAGAAATAAAACAACCTTAACAACTTCAGTTATTAACTCCAGAACTTTATGTCTCTTTATTCCTTTTTAAACTCTGTATATAGGATCCAATCTCTCCAATTTCATTACCTAAGATGCACTTAGTTTTTATCCTCCCAGTGAAAGAGCTAAAAAAAGAATATATTTCATTTGAGTGGTTGTCACACCATGTGTCAGACAATGCTGCTACTCAACACCTTTGCTGATCACTACTTCTAAAATCACCATTGTGTAAATAATTTTTTTTTAGGTAATATTTTTCCTCTATTGCTCATCTGTACAATCAGACTATGAAATGATAGAGTGTTACAGAAGTATAGAGACATTGAAACTTGAGACATATGATGTTATGATGTATCCCAATGTTTGTCGTCTCTGAAAAACAGCAGTAGAAGGAATAACAGGCTGCAGCAGATAATGAGATAAGGGTGATGTATACACAAAGGGCTGTCTCTGACCCTGAGCTCCATTCATAAGACAACAACATAATATACAGCAGGAAACTTTACATAACAAAAGAAAGCAGTTGCTTAGCAGAATTGCTGAACAGGATAGAAATTACCAGGGCAATTAAATCATAAGCATCAAATAAGGTTATACAGTCTGCTAAATCATGGCCAGCAGAAAAGGATGAACAGACGTGAACTGTTTATTTGAAAAGGAATGATGATGGTAAAGAACTTGAAAAGGAAAAAGAGAAACACAAGGTGAAGTAAAACAATATTTGTGTCTGTTCAGGATACATTTGGAGCAGCTTTCTGCCTGACCATGTCAGACTGAAGCTAGAGAATAAATCTATTTTGAGTTATTTTCTCCTGCAAAACTTATACCTGGATGCCCTACCAGGCTGGATGCTCTCCCTATCACTGCAAGGGGTCATCTATAGGAGGTCATGTAAACATCCTTAGTGCAAAGATCAGCAGCCTTAAATTATCTGAATTTCAAGAATGGTAAAATATATCACAGGCAACTCTGATAATTTATCATCTTTTTATGTAAAAAAACCAAAATAAAGTGATGTACTAAACTGCAAAACACCTTTAAAATTCCTGCAAATAATAGATCAGCAGAAATTAATTCATTCTACCTGCTGAGAGTTCTCTTTGCTGGAGATCTCAGCACTTCACACTACACAAATACTAATTCATGTTTAGTTAGATATTTGTAAAGTACCACAAACATTACAATAATTAAATCCAAGCACCACTGATCCTCACCCTGGTCTGTTTTCCTAGCTTGAGCTCTGGTTTACCTCAATAGTTCATACTTCTGTGGTCATCTGGACCCCTGACTGAATTTGGTTATTTTTGTCGTCAGCAAAATGAGTAAACATCCATAATCTTCTGAAACTATGTAGCCCAATCCTGCAAAGAATCCTGAAGGAAATGAGTACAAAAGATCATTTGCAAGTTAATTTAGTCATAATTTGCACAAGATAAATTAAAAGTACTTGCAAAATAAAAAACTTGGACCTCAAGAGATTATTTAAAATATTCAATGACTCCAAAGTAGTAGGACTGAACTATTTGTAAATTGTTCAAATTTTACGGATTTTGAATTTTTTTTCTGTTTCAGACCTAAAGATGCATTGGCAGCTTGAAGGCTTACCTATGTTTCCACCTGAATGACAGAAATTACTTCTCCCTGCAAATAATCTCACTTGAATAATTGTTTACAGACATTTATACATTCTGTTTGCAAATTTCTCCTGTATAGTTAATTTGTAACTTCTCCAAGCAGTATCCACAGTCTTATTTTTTCTTGTAACTGTATGTTGTGTTTAATGTCTAATTACATTTCATAACTGACATGGAAAACAATATAATCTACATAATGTTCAGCTGTGTATCTTCCAGACTGCCTGACAACAGCTCAGTCCTAGCAAGACTAATGGAGTAGAATCACTGGAGTATATTACTGTGACAGTCCTGCTTCCTTCTAGTCTTAGGCACATCACAGTAAATAATAAGTATTATCACTGTTTATAAAACTAAGTCATGAACCACTTCCTCACAGGATGCCCGTTGCCTAGATGTCATAGACATCAGTGAAAGTGTATTTTCTTTAATGATTTTTTCATATTTTACCCAGTGATCCAAACTTATGAATCATGGAGCTCACAAAGAAAATTATACTGTATGGAACAAAGTAATGGTAGATTGATCCAATGACATTCTTGAAATTACTTTCACCACCATTAGTTTACTGAAGCTGACAAAGGAAGGTAGTTTGACAGCAGGAAAAATATTTATTCATAGTAGACTTACCTTACTACCACAGGCTGTGGGGGATGATTATCTTCAGTACATAGGAACTGATTTTTCTGAAACCCTGGAGCCATTGCTCGCAGAATATAAGTTGTACTTGCCACTGCTCCCTTAGAATGGTCCTGGCTCAAAAGCATCAACAGAAACTAGCATATGAATTCACCATGAATTGAGCATGTGAACTCGTGTTTTGATCAAGAGGAAATGTATAATTTAAAAAGTGTTATTACTAATAAAATCTCTCAAAATATTGCTGCTTTCCCAATTTTTATATACATTATTAAGACAAAAAACTGAGTCAAAACTGAAAAAGCAGTATAGCTGATAAAACTTCCATTTAAAGGTTTGCCAGGGTTTCTTCTCAGCCCAGTGATAAGTTTCGATTTTACTTTTTCTTTGATACTAGAATATTACAGAGTGTACATTATGTATCTAGCCTTCTAAAAAACTCAGGCATGTAAAAGTGTGTATTGTAATGTTTCTTCTGATAACCCAGTGTTTAAGCATCCACCTGAGTGCCATCTTCTTAAAACTTCATTTTTCAGCTGTGTACTTTGACACTTCTAAATGGTGCTCAAAAATCCTTTTATTTCATTTCAATTGCATTGGTTAAAAGAGATGGTAAAAAAAAATAAAATACCTCTTTAATTTTAAAGAAAAGCATGTTGACCAGATATTTTCTTGCAAGTCAATGCTTGAGAAACCTTTATTTGAAAGCAATGCTTATTAAAAAAGTTTCATTTCTTTCATGTTTTTCACACAATAATAAACTGATTCATTTACTGTGAATTTTTTAAGAAGAATTTTTTTTCTTCCAAGAGAGGGAAAAATTGCTCTTTTTATGTGTTGCTATTATATTTTAGCATTTTTCTAGTCACATACAATCTTGTCTATAAATGAGGATATTTAAAGAGACTAAACTACTTGAGAATGTATACACTGACTATAGAGAAAAGTATTCTTTATATTTTAGTTGTATGCTGAAATTACTTAATTTGTAGCTTATTAATTTATATTTTGTATTTTATGATTAAAACACTCAATTACATTGCTAATTAATCTATGATTAACATAAACTGTCCTAGGTCTAGTGTTTATTCTGACAGCAACATCTGTGTTAACAAGAAAAACAGGCCAGAGCATGCTCTTTTACTCTGAAGTTGAGGGTCTCATCTTGACATAAGCATCTATGGTAAGAATAGATCATATGCAAAACAAAGCATTTGTCCAAAGTGAATGTGAGTTTACATTCACCCTGCCATGGATCACATCCTGCAATTCTGTTCAAGCACATCACCCCTACCATGCTCTCATATTACCTACTTCATTAACAGCAGGTTCAGAGACACAAAGGCACACACTATACATCACATACCAAGTCAAGCTCAGGATGTGGTTTAAGTCAGTGCCCTCCCACTGACATCTCACATCCAAACCTGCTGTCACTACTACAGTTCTTGGTTATTTCTGTTCCCAGTGGTGCCAGCACTACCTTGTTTAATGTAATTTTTTCATTATTAACTAATCACCTAGTCCACCCTTCTCTGTGCCAACAAATTTTTGGTATTTACACAAGTATAGCACTTAAGTTTTCCTATTAAATAAACTGTATGTGGAAGAAAATTGACAAGACGGATCAGTAAAAAACCTGTCCTGGGTTTAGGTAGGTGTAGGCCTAAATAGAGGCTTTAGTTTCAGAGTAGGCCTTAAATTATCAGCTGACATGAGCTGGGTTAGGCCAGCTGATAGCTGACTTCTAATGGCCAGTGGTATTCTGTACCATATTCTGACATCATCTCAACTACAAAAGTATTTTGCCAAAGTATTCAAACCAAAACCAAACCCTCACACAAACAAACAAAAAAACTATTCATTCAGTCATTCAACTGGCCTAGGAAGTATAGAAGGCTTGAATAAGCATTTACAAAATTATTGATTGATGACGTCCACAATTTCTTTGACCATTATCAAGATGAACCTTATGGTTGTGCTGGTGTGGTACTAGAAGCTGTTGCCTAGGGTTTTCTTTGTTCCTTGACTTTCTAATTTTTATAGATTTTAGAAGTAATTGTATCAGAATGCAGATTTTAATGTGTTCGTATGAACTTAAATGTTTATGTATTTTAACCCCTATCCTATACCAATGCCTCATTCTTTTAGCTATTTAGTCTTCTTGTCAAGGTAGAAGGGTGAATAATATCTTAAGGCCTGTGCTATGAGACATAATCAGTGGCAGTTTGAGGCACATCATCATGTATAACTGAAGGCCCTAAACCTGGACATTAAAGAATCTCCCTTTTTATCTCATCCCACACTAAGTTAGCTCAGAGTCCTGCTTTCTGGGGTCCCTCAAGGCATCAGAGGGAAATTCTGGAACTCAAATGAGACAGGACTGGTTCCCTTTTCTCTACTGGATGTGGGCAACTTCTATTCCTCTTCCCCAATTCCAGGCTGCAGTGAGATTGATCACAAATCCACAATCACTACATGCTCTCTTTACAAACATGGCCCACTTTATCAGCACCGTATACACACACACACATGCACACACACAGTGCCTACATACACATAAGCAATACAAATGGCCTGACCATATTCTAACAGCTTATTCTGTCTCAAAGCTTGCTCAGCAGATGAAACTCGCATGTACACACACACACACACACACACACAGAAACACATACACACATAACAAATCTGTCTCATAGCTGGTTCACTTACGGCCTCCCCAGTAGCTAACTCTCATTTGTATTTGGTCTTAAGATCAACTTTAAACTCAATACTGTCTGACACAGAGAGCACATACAGGAAATAAGAAGGTAGTTTAAGGAGAACATAGAACAGGCTGTGGTGTTCAGGTGCAGGGCTCAGCAAGGCATGTGTACTTCCAAATTCCTTTCTTAAGTGCTACTGGCCCATTTTAGCCTTCGTTATCTTCAATTTACCATTCTTATTCCTATATGATATACCTTAAGCTCTCTTTTGAGCCTTCCTCTAAACATCATATAATATTTGTACCTCTTTTCAATCATTTTAAAGCATCTTAGAAGTTTTATGCAATCTCTTAAGCCCCTTCTAATGTCTCGTTGCAGTTTTGGATCTTAATGAAATTTCTGCCTATCAACACAGAATTTAGGAGCTAATGCTCAACGCCCCATGCCTCTAAACAACAAAAGGGGTGGCCAACTGCTTTGAATTCCAACTTGATTGTTGAGGAGATGAGGAGGGAGGGACAGGTTTATCTGAAGGGGTGGGAAGCCACTTTTTGGGCAGCTGCAATGAGTAGAAGCCATTGTTTGCTGGACTTGTGAAGGTGTTTGGAGAGAGATGAGCCCGTGACCTCAGCTCATCCTTGGTGCTCTGTGCTGTTTGTCAGAGGCAGAGAGCCTTGGATTCTGCTACAGATCCCTTTCCTGAGCCAGCTTTCCCTCTGCAGAGTAATGAGTACTACCACCACCAGTCCCTGTCCCCAGCCTCTTGCCCCTGACCGGAGGACAAGGAGAGTACTCTTCATTGCCTGCCTGAGGGTTCCACCCCATCCTTATTTTTTTGGCCTTAATCTATCACGAGTCATTTGGAGGACTCAGCACCTCACGCCTCACCTTTGGGGCTTTGTTTTACTGGAGGAGTGTGGTTGACATCGCGGCCAGCCGAGGCGCAGCAGCGTCCCCTGCTGTCCGTAAATATAATTGCACCAAGGGCGGAGGGAGAAGAAAATTGTTTCATTTAAAGGGTTTGTTCTTTACTTTTGGAGTATATTTCAGAATTGTTATCCTTTATTCCTATACATTTTTCTGATTAAAACTCCTATATTTCAAAGCTTTGGTGATTTATAGGAAGGCCCTTCTTTTCTGGTCCATATAAATATCTTGGTTTTCTTTTAAACTAAGACACTCATACAAAGCTGGTGTGTTGGGGGTTTTTTTGTTTGTTTTTGTTTTGTTTTGTTTTTATGAGACCCATGGTAATTTTATCAGTTGTAAATTTCTGTCTGTACAACTCCAAGTGATTTATCTAGTGGCCCTTCATCCAGCAGCCTCAGATCTGTGGTCCTTTTTATTGTCTCAGGGTTTGTTTCCTGTTCATGAGGGTTTGTGTGTTCAGTTTATTGTTTTTCTTATCCCTAAGGAAATAGACTAATAAATCAAGTGTTCCTACAGTCCATATATCCTTAGATTGTAGCATTTGTACAATATAAAGGTCTTCTGATATAGTATTGGATTTGATATCTTTCACAGAGACTACCACAGAGAGCAGTTTTGGGAGACTGATAAATAGCTCAAGAAAAAAACATGCAGAAGACCAAATCTGATGACAAAAGAGCACAAACAACAAGGATCAAGTGCCTAGACACATGACTAGAAGTATTTGTTATACCAGTATATATGTATTCAAAGACTCAAGAATGACCATTTGGTCTAGAAAGAGTCAAAGTCTTTGTTGTGGTCTTGACTGTCTTCTGCTCTCCAACCTGAAGAATGACAGGTGGTAATAATATTTAGAAGCTGAGAACATCTGCTTGTAATACCTCCTAACAAAGATTGGTCTTCAGAAATGTTTCAGTTTCCATTGGGAGGAAAGTTATTTTCAAGATGCCAGCCCTCATTTCTGAATATAAGTGTGTTCATATAGCAATCTTGGTATACTCAATCTTGGGAATATTTTTTATCTTTCCTAATTTTAGCCGTCCTTACCCACATTTGAGTTGGTCGCACTGGTAGGAAACTTAGGATGCATTGCAGATATAATTGTCCATAATTTAGTTACAAACATTCAGGTAAGTCATATCTGTTCTATTCCTGTCACATGGATCAATCACTGATTCATATCTGACATAGGGTATACATCATGATCTCTAGCCCACTTCTATTTAATATGTTGGCATTGATTTTCTTCTTAGAACATAGTTGTCTTCATATTGAAAGTTATTGAACTCAGATATTTTCTTTGTATTTTGGTTATTTTGAAGTCTAAATCTGTCCCTTGGTGGTGTTCATTATGTGACAAAAATTGATTAAAAACATTAAGACAGAAAAGGAATTAAAAAATAATTGACTCTACAATCCCAAAATGTTTCCAGCCAGCCTAATCTGCTGTCATTTGCATATATGACAAACATATTCTCTAGTTTATTATATAGTTTATTATATCTCCTGCCTGGATTTATCTGTCTTGGGTTGAGCTGGCAAAATGCCAACTGCCCAAGTACAGAGAAAAGGTTCTTCCTCCCCCCAACCAGCCAAGGGAAAAGGGGAGAAGAAGGAGAGGGGAAAAAAACCTCAAACCAGGTCTCTTCTGAAACTAACTACATGTATTTATACAGAAAAGAGAAAATTAAAAGAAAACTACAATATAACACACACTTACACAAGTTATATGTAACAAGAAATAACCTCCCACTCCCCAATTAATACAAAGTGTATTACTCTAGAATCATAAGCACTCCAAACCCAAAAGACACCCACCAAGAAACAGAAAGAGTAACAACAAAATATTTCTACTTCCCTGAACTTAAACAAAAGGCAAGGAGTAGCAATAGCAGGAGCGAGGCCTAACAGGGCATCATACCGGCAACACGTCTTCCCTGCACCTCAGCCATGGTAGAACTGAACTAAGCCACACCCACACACTGGATTTTACTCCTATTGAGATGATGTAAGATGGTGTGGAATACAAGATCGTTGGCTAGAAGAAGTCAGCTGCCAGCTAGCCCGGCCCAGCTCAAGGCAGCTGACAATTTCAGGCCCAAATCTGAACTCCAAGGCCCAAATTTAGGCCTACCTGGCTAAACCCATAACAAGAACATTAATAAAGTAATTGAACAGTGCTCAGTGTAGGAGAAATCCTTGCTGTAAACTTGCTAGAATACTTACATCTTTCCAAACTGATAACAAATAATTTAATAGTTACTCTTTGACTATTTCTTTGAGTGTTTCTGTTCCTGTGGTTAGTTTTGCACCTCCACAGTAATATCTTAGCTTCTTATTTCTTAATGCTTATGAGAATTTCAAGTGAAGTTATCTTAAAATTCTTTTAAATCATACTAAAATCACCACTCAGTGGGATACTTACAAATAACATTATTGTGTATTACAGACCGGTGTCTCCTCTTTGATATTTTGCTGCTAAAAATCCCATACTTGTTTTTAAATATAGATTTTACTCCATATTGTAATTAGAGATAGTGCTGAGTGAACTAGGGAAATTCTCAGTATAATAAAAAGTTTTTCCTATTCATTACTTTTTCATTTATTATGTGGCACAGATTGTTTGCTAGGTGTTTTTTGAATTCAAGACTGAAGAAAAAGTGGAATTGAAAGCAGCTTGAAAATGCTATACAATTTTCAACATAAGATGTCCTCAGTTTTATTAGCATTTTAATACCTTAATATTCTTTTCAGATAGTGTTTAATGATGTGAAATAACTCAAAAGCACTTCATAATCTCTGAAAAAAATATTTCTATTGCTCTTTTTCTGATTTTTTTTCTGACACCTCTTTTAAAGGATATTGAAAGGAAAATACTTGAAGAGATAAACAGTTTTCAAAACATGTTTCATGGCCAAAGGCTGACAATTTTGTATAATACATAAGGGAGATATGGTCAGAGAAAATGCCTCAAGATTTTCTCCTCATCTCAGGAAAACTTTCCTGTTAAATTAAAGGTAAAGCAGTCCATTTTCACTCTTGTTATGTCTCCTATTGACAACAAAATACAGTAGTTTTTGCTCGTATTAGCCTGATTGAATGAGAGATATATTGCATAATACTGCTAATGGTATCTAGTTAATGGAGGGTAATGGAGCAGAAAATATGTTCATTACTAAAAGGTGGAGAAGAGGTGCTTTTATACTGTTAGCTTAGAAAATCCCAAATAACTTATTTTTCTGTAGAGTGCAGGAAACATTATTAGAATATTGGTGTGGCACAACAACTCACTTAAAAGTGCCCTTTCTCATTTTACTTCTCTTAAAGTTAAGGGCTTAAAATTTTAGAGCCTTTCCTTTTGTGAAGAATTCTATCATTACACTCTAGGGCAAGACTTAAAACTCCAGTTTATAATGAAAACCTGTATATAAATATTTTTATTCTTGTTTTAGAATTTTGTTGTATGCCACATTTAATATTGACATTTATCACAGTTATGACTGAATTTAAAAAGCAGTATTAAAAATTCAGTTTTATTTTATACCAGGGAAAGGTGGAATACTTATAAAACTTTTGTTCTTAAATCATATTTTCTGTCTATATCTTTTATATTAAAAATAAATTTACTTCCTACATCTAGTAAACATAAAAGATTGGCTTCCTTTATATATGTATAAAAGTAGCAAAACTTTTATTGGCTTGACTGCTAAAACTAAGGAGAAGTAAACCTCTCATCTTTATAGAAGGATAATTAAGCATGAGATATAATCTCCTCATGTCGTACATGAAAGACAACAATTCGGTAAGTTTCTGAAGTCTAATTTCTGCTCTCATTGACTTAAATTTGAATAGGAATAGCTCTACAAGCTTTTTTGCCTTTAGGCCATTTTACGAAAATAATATTAAAAGTCAGATGCAACAGATTTTTATACAATCCTTTCTCAGTCCCTTTATATTAATCTTCTTCAAATGACAGTGGCAAGATGCTTGCAAATGTCCCCAGTGAAGATACATTAGCTAAAGGGTCATGACAAGTGAAACTGCCAATAAATGTTGCTTTAGCTATGCTACTCCTGATAACATTGTGGTCTTCATAGTGGTCACGTGGTGTTTCACATTCAAAAGCTCACAGATAACACTAAAAATAAAGGCTAGACACAGAGAGGATTTTTTGTAACCTACTTATAAGGAAAATGTGTAATAGTACATTATTTCAATTACTGATCTGTAATGTATTCATTCTTGTAAAGTGAGTAAGTGTATAAATAGAATATATGGGTGGGTTAGCAATGATATTAGTAATGTTGACCTTAATTATTTTTTTCTAATATTTTAGTTACACTACATCACATCCATTCTTCCACCTTAGCTCTGAGTTTGGAGCCCTTTTGCCCTAGATCCACTCTTAAGGCAAGGAAATAATATGCTGTCTCTCTCTGTAGGGTTAAGAAAGATCAGATTTAGGTGGTCTGACAAGTACTTCAGAATTTTCTGCCTTTGATGGACATAAACACAGTCTGTAATGAGTAAACAAACACAATAGGCCTCTATATTACCTTCATAAATTAATTAGTGTAAATTCAGCTGTCAGTGGAAAAGA
>VWZD01002471.1:0-13121 GCA_013396695.1 Sakesphorus luctuosus
GAGAAGTACAAAGGGTAATGCAAGATGAGTTTTACATGTATTGATACAGACCAAGTTTACACATACAATCTACATTTCTTTTAAATGCAAGGGACAGCAGACAAGCAATATCTGCAGACTTTAATCCACTTTGTTACTGGTGTTGTTTCAAGTTCTGCTGTCTCTCCACATGTAGCAGATTTCCTAGACAATCTTTTCCCTGCTGGGGTGTTTTGTGATCCCACAGATGATGATGATGACAATGCAATGGTCTTAGGGAATCCTTACTGGTGAGGTCATGCTATGAAGAAGCTAAAAATTAAATGGGAGGGCTGCACCTCTGTTCCTGGGAATATCACGGAAGAGATCCTCTACAAGCTATTCTAAGACACATGGAGGACAGGAAGGTAATTCAAAACAGCCAGCACAACTTCACCAAGGGCAAGACCTGCCTGACCAACCTAGTGACCTTCTATGATGGAATGACTACATCAGTGAACAAAGGAAGGACTAGTGAGGTAATTTGTCCGGACTTCTGTAAAGCCTTTGACACAATACCCCACAAAATCCTTCTCTCTAAACTGGAGAGGTTGGACAGTTGCATCCAGAGGATAGTGGACAATGTTCAGAGTCCCAGTGGAGATTGGTGACAAGTGGTGTTCTCCGAGGGACTGTACTGGGACCAGTGCTGTTTAGTATCATCAGTGACGGCACAGACATCACAACATCATGATTAAACACATCCTCTCAGCAAATCTGCAGATGTTACCAACCTGGGTGGGGAGGTTGACACATCTGATGGACAGAATGCCATCCAGAGGGACCAGGAGAAACTCAAGAATTGGGCCCATGAGAATCTGAGGAGGTTTAAGAAGATGAAGTGCAAGGTGCTACACTTGCATTGGGGAAACCCCCATTATGAATGGAGACACAGATCGAGAGCAGCACTGGTGAGAAGGTCTTGAGGGTGTTGGTGGGTGAGAGGCCGGACATGACCTGGCAATGTGCTCTTGCAGCCGAGAAAGCCAGTTGAGTCCTGGGCTGCATCAAAAGTTGCATGNTTCTCCGAGGGACTGTACTGGGACCAGTGCTGTTTAGTATCATCAGTGACGGCACAGACATCACAACATCATGATTAAACACATCCTCTCAGCAAATCTGCAGATGTTACCAACCTGGGTGGGGAGGTTGACACATCTGATGGACAGAATGCCATCCAGAGGGACCAGGAGAAACTCAAGAATTGGGCCCATGAGAATCTGAGGAGGTTTAAGAAGATGAAGTGCAAGGTGCTACACTTGCATTGGGGAAACCCCCATTATGAATGGAGACACAGATCGAGAGCAGCACTGGTGAGAAGGTCTTGAGGGTGTTGGTGGGTGAGAGGCCGGACATGACCTGGCAATGTGCTCTTGCAGCCGAGAAAGCCAGTTGAGTCCTGGGCTGCATCAAAAGTTGCATGGCCAGCAGGGCAAGGGAGGGGATTCTGCCCCTCTGCTCCTTTGTGTCCCCACCTGGAGCACTGTGTCCAGCTCTGGAGCCCCTAAGGTACGAAGAGTATGGACATGCCACAACAGGTCCCAAGGAAGAGCCATAGGAATGATTTAAGGGCTGGAGTATCTCCACTATGAGGAAAGGCTGAGAGAGTCGGCATTGTTCCACCTGGAAAAGAGAAGGCTCTTGAAGGGGACATGTAAAAGGTGGGGTCAAGCTTTTTAGCAGGACCTGTAGAGGTAGGCCAAGGTGTAATGGTTTTAAACTAAAGGAAGGTAGATTTGGATTAGATATAGGGAAGAAATTTTTTACTCTGAGAATGGTAAAACACTGCTGCAGGTTGCCCAGAGAACTAGTAGATGATCCATCCCCACAGACATTCAGGTTCAGGTTGGACAGGGCTCTGAGCAACTTGATCTAGTTGAAGATGTCATTGCTGAGCATTGGACTAGCTGACTTTTGAAGATCCCTTCTAACCCAGAATATTACATGATGCTCCAATTATGTATTGCATTATTTTCTAGTATAAGCGTAGAACATTATTTGAAACCCGCTTCAAATATGAGAAGTACAAGCTTTTCAGAAAATATCTGGGGACTCTATTTTCCAGCCCACTGCTGGATCAGAGATAGCAAATCTAAGATAATCCACACACATTTTATGGGCACTCTCCTGAAAGGTAAAAAAAAGACAGACAGAGGTTTTCTGTTGTGTTTTTCTGTTTGTTTTGCTGAACACTTGCACACTGTTTAAAAGCTTCCTCTTAGAGATGACATTGTACTTGAAATTCTCTGTCTGCTTCTGCATTGACGATAACTGCTCACAACTGTTTTATCTTTTTGTAATACAGCCATTGTATTTAAAAATGAGAATTTTCTCTGGGCAGTGTCAGAATGTAAAGATTTCTTCTAACATCTGAAATGTGGTCCATTTGCTTTTAGCCATTAGTTGAATCCTTATGCTCACTGGGTAGAGGTAATGAACATGGCAATGAACCTTACCATAGGAAATGAGTGTCTGTTCTTGTACCAGACCATTTTATTCTTGCTGGTTTGTTTTTTTGTTTGTTTGTTTGTTTTTTAAATACCTATTCCAAGTAGTTTCCTGATGCCTCCTTTGTTTTCTGAACCCTGACATGGAGTTCAATATAAGATATATTCTCTTACCAGAGGTTGGTTAAAAGTCTCACTCTCTACAGGAACAAAGTGAAATAGGATCTTTTCCTCTGGACCATTTCTATGCTGACCTGTCAATATTTGATATGTTTCATTCCTGGGAGTTCTACTGTTTTGGAGGNTTGTCCGGACTTCTGTAAAGCCTTTGACACAATACCCCACAAAATCCTTCTCTCTAAACTGGAGAGGTTGGACAGTTGCATCCAGAGGATAGTGGACAATGTTCAGAGTCCCAGTGGAGATTGGTGACAAGTGGTGTTCTCCGAGGGACTGTACTGGGACCAGTGCTGTTTAGTATCATCAGTGACGGCACAGACATCACAACATCATGATTAAACACATCCTCTCAGCAAATCTGCAGATGTTACCAACCTGGGTGGGGAGGTTGACACATCTGATGGACAGAATGCCATCCAGAGGGACCAGGAGAAACTCAAGAATTGGGCCCATGAGAATCTGAGGAGGTTTAAGAAGATGAAGTGCAAGGTGCTACACTTGCATTGGGGAAACCCCCATTATGAATGGAGACACAGATCGAGAGCAGCACTGGTGAGAAGGTCTTGAGGGTGTTGGTGGGTGAGAGGCCGGACATGACCTGGCAATGTGCTCTTGCAGCCGAGAAAGCCAGTTGAGTCCTGGGCTGCATCAAAAGTTGCATGGCCAGCAGGGCAAGGGAGGGGATTCTGCCCCTCTGCTCCTTTGTGTCCCCACCTGGAGCACTGTGTCCAGCTCTGGAGCCCCTAAGGTACGAAGAGTATGGACATGCCACAACAGGTCCCAAGGAAGAGCCATAGGAATGATTTAAGGGCTGGAGTATCTCCACTATGAGGAAAGGCTGAGAGAGTCGGCATTGTTCCACCTGGAAAAGAGAAGGCTCTTGAAGGGGACATGTAAAAGGTGGGGTCAAGCTTTTTAGCAGGACCTGTAGAGGTAGGCCAAGGTGTAATGGTTTTAAACTAAAGGAAGGTAGATTTGGATTAGATATAGGGAAGAAATTTTTTACTCTGAGAATGGTAAAACACTGCTGCAGGTTGCCCAGAGAACTAGTAGATGATCCATCCCCACAGACATTCAGGTTCAGGTTGGACAGGGCTCTGAGCAACTTGATCTAGTTGAAGATGTCATTGCTGAGCATTGGACTAGCTGACTTTTGAAGATCCCTTCTAACCCAGAATATTACATGATGCTCCAATTATGTATTGCATTATTTTCTAGTATAAGCGTAGAACATTATTTGAAACCCGCTTCAAATATGAGAAGTACAAGCTTTTCAGAAAATATCTGGGGACTCTATTTTCCAGCCCACTGCTGGATCAGAGATAGCAAATCTAAGATAATCCACACACATTTTATGGGCACTCTCCTGAAAGGTAAAAAAAAGACAGACAGAGGTTTTCTGTTGTGTTTTTCTGTTTGTTTTGCTGAACACTTGCACACTGTTTAAAAGCTTCCTCTTAGAGATGACATTGTACTTGAAATTCTCTGTCTGCTTCTGCATTGACGATAACTGCTCACAACTGTTTTATCTTTTTGTAATACAGCCATTGTATTTAAAAATGAGAATTTTCTCTGGGCAGTGTCAGAATGTAAAGATTTCTTCTAACATCTGAAATGTGGTCCATTTGCTTTTAGCCATTAGTTGAATCCTTATGCTCACTGGGTAGAGGTAATGAACATGGCAATGAACCTTACCATAGGAAATGAGTGTCTGTTCTTGTACCAGACCATTTTATTCTTGCTGGTTTGTTTTTTTGTTTGTTTGTTTGTTTTTTAAATACCTATTCCAAGTAGTTTCCTGATGCCTCCTTTGTTTTCTGAACCCTGACATGGAGTTCAATATAAGATATATTCTCTTACCAGAGGTTGGTTAAAAGTCTCACTCTCTACAGGAACAAAGTGAAATAGGATCTTTTCCTCTGGACCATTTCTATGCTGACCTGTCAATATTTGATATGTTTCATTCCTGGGAGTTCTACTGTTTTGGAGGAGGGTAGCTGCAAGCTGGCTTGGGCTCTCAAGTATATTCTCTACTCTTGCCTGCAGAAAGAGCTGAGGGAGGCTGTGCTCCTTGCTGGAGCATTTCAAATAGGACAGGAAGTGATTGCTCTCCCCCTTGTATGGAGCCCTGTGAAGAAGATAAGGGACTGCTGTTTTCCTAGTACTGTTTTGTTGCCATGAAATCTTCATATGGAGGAAGAAGGGAAGCCTCAGAAATAATAACAACAATAATTACAATAATGACAACAACAAAAATATTAAAAAAGCTCCCCAAACATTTTAATTTTTCTTTTTTAGTATTACAAGTCTCATGGTATTTGTTTATTTCCTGCTATTTTTCAGAAATAACTGCTGTTTTGATGCTTATGGCTCTTTGTACTTTTATTATATGGATTCTAGTGTTCTTTATGGGATGTAATGTATCATTTATTATGATCCCATTTTCAGTTTTAATTCTCTTCTTTTAACACTAATTGACCAAGATACTTGAACTTGTTCTTTGTTCCATTTCAAGGTTTTTTTTTCGATTTTCTAGAAATACCTGTATACTCTTCAATACATAGGCTAGATATGTCCTGGCAGCACTGAAGCAAAAAAGTGATTTGTTTCTACTCCCCATCTGACCAGAACAGTAGGGAACCTATGGTCATACTGTCCTCCTTGTTCCTGTACTAGGGAAAAACACAATTATTATCTTTCAAGGCAGGCAGTTTAAAATAAAATGTATATAATTAAGGTCAGCAATGAGCCAGCCTTGAAGGCTGTGATTCAGCTGTGATGCCCTGTGGTTTGCAGAGTATAGATGAATGCTTTAGCCATCCCTTTTTGTTTTTGCCAAACAGTGCTCATGTGGGAGTGAGTGCGGTGCATAGCTATGTGTACTTGCTGTATTTATATTTGTAAGCTATACAGTGTAAGGAATGTTCCCAGGTGCTGGAACCTGGCTAGCTATACTCTTAAATCATTAAAACACTTGGCGTTTCAATCTCTACCAGATGGATCTCTCCTAGAAAATTGCCAGGCACTTATTTGGAATTCAGCACTGGCCAGGGCCCACATCCAGCAGGCAGTTTGCATCCAGCCATTCTCTTCTGGAAAGAAGGGAGGTTTAATAGCAAGAACCCAGGCTTCTCTGTGCCAAAGATCAGTCGTTCACATGCTTGACTTACTCAAGTAGCTGCAGCTACTGCCTTTTGCCCTTTGCTGATGAACAGAAGAGCCAGATATGGAGGCCGAGTGTCAGGAGGTCTGACACCTCCTCCCATAGCATATTTCTCAGCAGGAATGTATGCACCACAGCTCTCTAATTAGTCAGTGAGATTAAGGAAAAACAGCTTGACTTCCTCATAACATCCACAATAAACAGCAGGCGGGGACAGGGAAGTATCTGTTACCTTTTTGGATATGCCAGCCATTGCCACAGTGACTAGTGGGGCATAGCGGACCCTTGGCAGACACAGGGAAGTGCCCTGAAGAAGGGCAGTCTCATGGGCCATCTTTGCAGTGCAGGTGATGGTGGGGACTTTTCTGCAAGTCTCACTGTGTCAGCCCATTAGAGCATCGGAGCAGTGCACATGCATCGGAATAAGGCAGGCAGGATAACTACCTTAGAGTGGACTCATGCAGGGGAAATGGGATATTGGAGAGTTTTAATTATGTTACTGTATCACCAGCATTTCCCCTTTGCATTCTAACTGGTTCCATGCATGTGGGTGGACCAACGGTCTTTCCTCCTGTTTTTCAGTGATAATTTGCTGACAGTAGTCTCTGGTGGGTGTGTTACACAGTGTGGTCATAGCCAGTCCACATGTTTTAATTAACGTTGTTGAAGACCATCTTCCCGTGTCCTCTTCTGAACACTTCAATCAAACTCTTTCACGTGGTGAAATGGCTTTCTTTTGCATTTTCTCTCTGTTTTCTCAGCAGAGGAGGGAAGATCTTTGCATGTACTACATTTCCCTCCGTTTCCAAATGAAGTATGAGCACCTCTCCCTTGTAGAAGTTCATTGTACAGGTATAAATACAGGAAAAATACATGAAAGTGCTGAAGAACTAAATGGCATAGTCCTTTGCTTTGAAGAGGTTTTATTTGTGTCCTGTCCATTGTGGAGTGCATTCCTGGTGTAATAAAGAGGAGAGTAACATCAAGAGCAATATGGCAATAAATGGTATGTCTCATGGTTAAAATACAATTTACAGTGTTTACATTTTGTTAGAGAGGCATAAGAAAAAAAAGGCTGCTTTGGGTATTCCAGTACAACTTGGAAAGTAATCAACCTTCTCACTCCCTACCCAAAACAAACAGGCAAAAATATCTGCAAAAATAAAGGGGTTTTCTCTGAGATGCCACAGAAAACAAGTCTAACTTTTTGGAGGCTGAGCTATTTAAGTCAAATTGCTTCTAGCAGTGTCATAGCAATGTATGACACTGCTAGTAAATGACAAGAAAAAATATCCTGAGTTAATTTTGCTTTTATGAAATTTATAAATGTGAGTAATGATTTGAGCTGCAAAGTTCTTGCTGTCGCTAGCTGTTTGTTCCCAGTACATAAATCTTACTATAATTAGATATGTACATTTAACACATGATTTTTTATCTCATGTATACTTCAATATAAGTGTAAAATCTTGTTTTTCTTCAATACTTTGCTCCAGGAACATATTGTTCATTGAACACCTTCATCATAATTAACTGGTTCCTTACTGTAGTGGTGGAGTTTTGAGAAACTTAAAAATGGAGTAAAGCATCAATAAATTTTGACAGAACTTGATTAAAAAAAACATGTCTGTTAGGAAAATTTGCTTAATATGTTATTAGACTTTTCCCAGTGGTTGATTTTTTTTCTCTTTTGTCACAATTATCTGAATTTTTCTACCTGTAGACACACTTTTTCTCCTGCAAGCTAGAGAACATTAGAAATAAAATCTTCTAGAATCAATAACCTGTGAACAGATTCCATCTTGGGAAGAAGGGGAATGTGGATCTTCTCCTACATGGACTGAAAGAGGGAGTCCATGAAATCTGTTTCAATTCACAGATTTTTTTTACTGTCTGATTTTTTAATGAAAGGATTTATTGGATGTAACCTATTGTTTGACTCTCTTCCCCTCCCTCCCCCTTTTCTCTTTTTCATTCTTCAGACAATATTGAAAGACAGAGTTTTTTCTTTCATGTGTATTTTTGCCAGTCCTTACACCAGTTTTATTCCTCAGTGGTTGTCTTGCAGATATCACTAGTATAGGAACTACAAAGGGCAATGGGCTTCCTAATGTGTCCTTCCTAATGTGGGCATCACTTCGCTGATAGCATACATGTTGCAGAAGCACTGATGGATCACCCAAACACTGATTCTGGGTGTACCCACTTACTTTTTAGTCTTTACAGTATTGAACTTTTGCAATGATCTAGTGCAGCTAGAGAGTCTGTCCACTTTGGGAATCCAGATACAGTACTATATGCCTTCAATGGCCATCAAAACAATGGTCAAGGAGAGAGGCAAGCAGAAAACTCACTGACAGTGTTATGTTACAGAAAAACAGAGCAGTATGTTTCTGTTTTGTTTCATAAGTTTTACTTAAAGATAAACATGCTTTTATTTGTTTGTTGACTGCTACATTCTAATTAGAATGGAAGGCTTTTGAAAAATGTGGTAAATATATTAGACTACTCTTCAAGAGGGCATTTATTCACAAATTGCTGAAAGCTTTTAGTGTGGAACTATAATAAGCTACTAATGACTTTTCAGAATTCTCCCATGGCATTTTTCGTGGTAATATTTCTCCATCTCTCTTTTTTTCATCTCCAAAGTGCAGCATGTTATTCAAGAAAGTTACTTTCACACTGTCTCTTTACCTTCTTGAGCAACTGTCCCACAAATTGGTGCACCCTGTTTTGGTGGCGCTGCAGTCCAGCAGCTCTGGAGGAGCACTTCCAGTGGTGATGACTCAAAGACACAGTGCCTCTCCCTTCATTTTAAGCATGCCAATATGCAGACTGGTGTCCCAATTTGGGGTGCACCCCAACTGTGAAGTTGAGTTTTTGTCTTACCAATGCCCCAGCAAAAGAGAAGGACAGATAATAATGCTGTAAAGGCTAGTGAACTTATCCTTGAGCAGAAGAAGAAGAAAGCAGCAGCAGAAGAAAGATGGTGAAAGGAAGCATTTTATCTCTGAGGGTAGATTTTGGGCTATTTATAACTACTCCAGGAGTCATTAAGGGAGAGAGCATGAGAAGGCCCCGGAAATCTCTGCTCCAGATGCTGTGATAATAAAACCTCAAACAGGATATGTGGCAAATACAGGGGTAAAAAAGAACAACCAAAAAACCACAAACTGAAGAGAAAAAGGTAAGTTGAAGAAGTAACAGTTCCTGCTAGAAGAGATGGCAGCACACAGAACCCACTTAGAAAACAGGTTTTACGGACTAGAAAACACTTTGAAGGAAACACTAAATGAAAAGGAAAAAAAGGCCTTGTTTGGCTTCCAAGTATCTTGAGGAATAATCACGTCCTCTCTTTCCCCCCAGCTGCATTTCTTTAACTGCCCAGTCAGTCCAGGTCATATGAGCAGTGCTCAGTTGGGAGTGAGAACCTGTCAGGTGGCCATGATGAGAAAAGACTTCTCCCTGACCTTTCTCTATGTGTTTTCATAATTTACATCTATCAGGCTTGTTCAGCTGTTAGGCTGGGGTCCATGTGCCACCTTCTAGTCCTGTTATGTCTTAACTTTGGCAGTCCAAGGATGGACCTGATGTATGCAAGCAGCCAGGATAAAACATTGCCATCCCCATCCACTGCACATAATGATGTGGTTTTGGGGATAAGAGGAAGAAAAACAGTCCTCAGAGCTGAATGTGTGCTGGCCTTGAAAGTATAGCAAGAGCATATGAAAAGCTTTCTCATTGGTAAAATTGTTAAAGGCAATATGCCACAACATTCCATCTGAAGTGTCTGGGTGGTGGAAGGGACCACATAAGGCCATGGGCTCAGGTGGTCTTGGGTGATGGCAAATACTTCAAGAATGAGTGTTCACACTGGGAAGGGAGACTCTGCTGGAAGCATCCTCTGGGCAGCCTCTGCTTGCCCTGGAAGCTTAGCATTCTCCCTGAAAGCAGCAGCACAAGTTCTGGGGTTTATATTTTTGGGACTGTTAGAGGTTTTACTTCAGGTATGAAAGACAGCAGCTGTAGATCTTGCACAAAATATCTCACAAAGAAAGAATCCAGTTTCTTTGCATTGAAACCAAGGATTGCTCCAATTAGAGCAGAAACCTGTGTCATTTTGTCACCTTGCATAAGTCTTCAGTAGGTGATGGTGTTTTGCAGCTCCTAAAATTCTTCCTCCCTTTGCTCTGCTGAGAAATGGGTTGACTACACTACTGCACCTAACTTTTTAAGGGCATTGCACAGATGCTTAGGAATGCAACCAGACAAATTCTCTGAAGGGCAACAGAATTAGATAATATCTTTGTTCATAGAAATACATGGGAACTTATTGGGGTATGTTGAGGGTCACCCTTTATCAAGGTTGCCCTTATCCCAAGTAAGGGGGCAGTGTGAATTATGGTCCAAAGAGCTCAGGCACCACAGGCATCAGAAGGCTGACAAGAGTTTATTCAAGACAGTTTCACAGACAGTTCATAGTAGTAGTTCCTAGTAGAAGAAGTAGTTCTAGTTCTAGTTCCTAGTAGTTCTAATCTCACTCAGTAACATCCACACCTTTTATATCCTCTCACATCCAACATGTCATGACATTATTGGCTAGCCCATTCACCTCACATACACCGAAGCATATCATTGGTCACAAGACATCACACACACCACAGGTAGCTCTCTTCTCTTTAAGGGAGAACTCTAAACTGCTTTCCTTAAGGGATGCACTCACTGTCACCAGTACAGGAACTTCACACCTTAGAGAATCTTTTGGGGAAACATTATAAAAAGCCCTTGTATTTTCTTAGCTTATTTTACTTTTTTTTCCCCCAATTTTTCCCCTTTAAACTCTTTGTAACTTTGCCTTCACCTTCTTTATTATAATTTTTGGTCCAATTCTCTTCTTAAATTATGGTTTTAAAATACAAAGAAGGAAAAGGTTTTTTCGAAGATGTCAAGAAATAGAAAAGATTGGAATTAAACCATCCAGGAATGATATGGAGAAAGGTAAGTATTTCCCAAGGTTGCTGCCTTGCTTGTCAATTTAATTCCATCTAAGTTTTAGTTTCAGGAGCTGCTGTGTACATAAAACACCAGTGTTTGTGGGGAAGGGGAGAAGGCAGTTGTTTAAAGCCAATCTATTGGGCAATGTATGTGGAAAAAACACCTCAACATAGCCATTTCCCTACCGAGATGAGAAGAAGGGGGTTACTGCAAATATCACAGGAGGAGTGTGCTGCTTATATGAGACAAAAGAGAACCATCTGGGAAAGCTTGAGCTTGGAGGGCACAAATGGCAGATCTGATTGATGTGGCATTGCAGAAAGCTGAATGCCTACCTGAACAATGGCTTGTGCCTTGGTTGATGTCAGAAGAGTTGTATCAGTGTTAGCACCAATGGGAAATATGTAGCTAATTTCTTTTGTTATGGGACTAAATCAAAGCCTACAGAAGGCTGGACTTTGAATCCAGAGAAAATGGTATTATCTTTGGGGTAATGGGGTGCAAGTGACAGCATGAAAGATTAATTGTGTCCTCACAGGTTATCCAAACATTACCAGTAGAAAATTGCCTGTCACGCCCTCTGTACAGAGTAACCTTTAACTTAGATATGATTTTGTTAAACACTAATGTAGGATGAAACATTCTCGTCTCTCTACCTATTGGTTCTGTTATATGTCTGAAGAGGTAAAACACTGCTTAGCAAGCTGGTTGCACTTCGACTTTGCTGCACTTATCCAGGATTGGAGAAAACACATAACAGTTTTAACTGCAAGGGTCAGTTGCATATTTCTGGGAATGCTGCTTTGGTTTTTAAATGCAGCCTTTCCGAGTAAGTCAAGCAAAATATCTTTGATGGAGCAAATCATTCACGGATACCTCTGTGACTGGGAATTTATTCCCTACAATTTAAGGCTGCAAATAAAGTGTGTGGGATACTAGTAAATTACTAGTTAAAAATTCAAAATGTGATCGAGCTTCACAAATGAATAGCACGCTGCAAATTTTTTCTTCTCACAGACTCACCTTCTTTTTTTTTTTCCTGTAGCAAGGTCTTCTTTGACATTTGTACTAAAATCCACAAAATCCCACTAATATTTAGTCCTGCTGAATAATCTTCCCACGTGAGAGAGGAATTTTGTGGTTTTTCAGTAGATACTCGGCTTTTTTTGTTTAAACATCTCTGCAAGTTTTTTCTTTTAGGTCAGAAGATTTTTCATGAGCTTGCAAGTGGTTTAGAAAACACAGTGCTCTGCTTTTAGCTTTCTTTTTCTGGTTTGTGATAAAAAAGGCACTAGAATATTTTCAAACTAGTTTTCTTAGAAGAGTGCTGTGTGTGAAATAAAGAACACCAAAGGCAAGTAGAAGTTAACTCCAGTGCATCATTGGCAGATTGTCTTACATGTGGAAATGCCAGGCTATTAAAAATACTGTTTCATTTCCCCCTAATTTCCTTAATGTAAATAAAATGAAACCACTTATGCTCTTGTAAGTGTTATTGTCATATGAGACTGAACTTAAAATTGCAGTATAAGAAAGTTCATTTTGGAATAGGGGTCAAGTGAGCTGTAAATTCTGGGATTTATTTAGTTAATGGTCCTAGAAAAAGCATATGTATTTTGGGAAGAAAGCTGGAACAAGTATGTGAAACATTCTATGGCTCCACAAAAACTGCTGTAGTGCCATGTTGATTTGTTTATAATCATAGACTATCTTGAATTGGAAGGGACCCACAAGAATTATCAAATCCAAATTGTGGCCCTGCATAAGACCATAAAAACCACACCATGTGCCTGTGAGCATTGTCCAAAAACCTCTCAAACTCTGTCAGGTTTGGTGCTGTAACCACTTTCCTGGGGAACCTGTTCAGTGCTCAACCACCCTCTGGGTGAAAAATCTTTTCATAATATCCAACCTAAACCTCCCCTGATGCAACTTCAGCCCTTGGGTCCTGTCATTGATCACCACACAGAAGAGATCAGTGCTTGCTCCTCCTCTTCCCTTCACGAGGAAGTTGTAGTCTACAGTGAGGTCTTCTCTCAGTCTCCTCTTCTGCAGGCTGAACACACCAGTCCACACAGAGCTTCCTCTCTACACCCTTCACCATCTTCATTGCCCTCCTTTTGACACTCTCTAAGGGCTTGACATCTTTCTTACATTGTGGTGCCCAAAACCGCACACAATATCCAAGGTGAGGCAGCCACAGTGCAGAGCAGAGAGTGACAATTTGCTCCCTCGACCAGCTGGTGATGCTTTGCCTAATGCCCCCCAGGACATGGTTGGCCCTCCTGGCTACCAGGGCACTGCTGACTCATATTCAACTT
>VWZD01002471.1:13601-45733 GCA_013396695.1 Sakesphorus luctuosus
GCTCGACCCATGAGCCAATTACTCACCCACAATGTGATGTGTTTATCCAGCTGTGTGCTGGACATTTTGTCCAGAAGGACACTGTGAGAGACAGTATAGACAGCTTTACTGAAATTGAAAAAGATAATATCAGCTGGCTTCCCGTGATCAGCTGGGTGGGTTACCTTGCTATAAAAGCCAATTTAGTTGTCAAGTAGGGCTTTCCCCTTCTGAAGCCATGCTGGCTGTGATCAGTGACTGCATTGTTTTTCAGGTGTTTTCCAATACTTTCCACAATAATCTTCTCTATAACTTTACCAGGCACTGAAGTGAGACTGACAGGCCGGTAGATTTTCAGTGTCAGTCCTAGTGCCCTTCTTGAAAACTGGGACAATGTTTTTCAGATCCTAGTTAACTGAGACCTCTACAGGTTCCCAAGACCTTCAAAAAAATCATTGAGAGAGGCCATACAGTTACACCAGCCATCTCTTGGAGTACTCTTGGATGAATCCCATTAGGCTGTGTATACCTAAAGTAATCTACTTGGATCTGCAAATCCTAAACAAATTTGGAGCTGACTGGGTATTTATCATTGTCACAGTCAAGGTCCTCCTGTTCAGGGTTCTGTGATGCCCAGAATCTATCCCTGCTGTTCAAGCCTGAAGCAAAGTAAGTACAAACATCTCTGTCTTGTCTATGCTTCTGATTGTCAGGTGATCATTCTCATCAGGCAGTGAGCTGATGTAATTTCTGGACTGTCTTTTGCTATTGGTATATTTAAAACAGTTCTTTTTATTGACACTCTCCCGCCCCCAGTACTTACCACCTTCAAGTCCAGTTGAACTTTGGCCACATGAATTTTCTCCCTGCGGTGGCAAACTGCATCTCCATAGCACCCCCATAGCACCTGACTTTGTGTCCACTGGGCAAAGACCTTTTTTTCACCTTGGCTCCACAAGAAGATCCCTGCTCAGACAAGATGACCTTCTGCTTTGCCTGCTTGACTTCAGGACTTCAGACATGTGGAATTGCATGCTCCTGTGCTTTTAGGAGGTGGTACTTAAAAAGCAACAAGTACTGATGGACCAGCACCTTCAGAAATGTTTTCCCAGGGGACATGAATAGCTTGTTCCCTGAGCAGCCTGAAGTCTGCTCTCCCTGTGTTCCCTGTTGAAATTTTGCTGGCAGTTTAACCTCTGTCCCCGGAGATTTTTAAAGTTGTCTGCTTTCTGTTCACTGTTGCCAAGACAGTCACCAATCCCCACTTCAGTCAAGACCTTCTCTATAAATAAGCAGTAAATCAAAGTAGAGTTTTCCTTGTCATTTTCCTTAGCACTTGTACCATGAAGTTATCAACAATGTATATTAGAAATCTCTGGGACATATTTGTGCCAGCTGTGTGGTGTTTCCAGTTAACATCTGGGAAGTTGAAGTCCCCCGTAAGGACAAAGGCCATTGGTTTAGAGGTATCCTTTAGTTCCTTAAAGAATAATTCACTGGTGTTGTCATCTTTGCTGGCTGGCCTATAGTACATTCTCAGTGCTAAGGAGCTTCTGTGCTTCTTATTGTCTGATGATGTGCACTTACATTTTTGAGTACCCTAGAGATTTATTTCACTTTCGGTATGTAGTGGATTTAGCTGAGCCAAAATTTATTTTCTCACTGTAACCCTGCAGTGCTGTGTTTCTGCATTGGTAGCCAGAGAAGTGTAGATAACAGGCCCATGTTTTGGTTACTGGGAGGAGACACAGGTTAGGTCAGCTGACTTACATTGACCAAGGAGGTATTCCATAACATATGATGTCAATCCAGATATAAAAGGAGCGGGAAGGAAGTGTGCTTTCTCTCTGGTAATGGCTGCCTGCTGGTGACCATTTTCCATGTTGGAGCTCTGCTTCTTGGAGGAGTGATCACTCATTGTTGCTTGTGGGAAGTAGAGATTTACTGTTGGCTTTTACTTTGTGTGTGTGTACTGCCTTTACTTATTTTCTTTTCTGCATAAAATATAAACTGCCTCATAGAATTCATGGTTTGTGGTATGTTTTCTTTCCTCTTCCCTCTGGGAAAGGGAGGGCTGAGGTGGCTGGGTGGACACCTGCCATTCAGCCAAGGTGAATCCACCACACAGTAACACTTAAGATACGCTTTTTAGCTCAAAAAAATATTACTTATGCAGTTTCTTTACAGTGGAAAAATCCTGACAAATGTACAAAACCTTCAATCAATTTCTGAATTGCTGTGTGTTTTTTGGAAAGGACCATAAAAAATAATGTTTATAGAGTGTCAGAATTTCTTTATGTTTTTCCTTTTATGCTGTATGAATTATGTGGAGCTATTTTAGTTTTTTGATGGAATGACTCGGTTTCATTTGTGCAACAGTGGTCCCAAGAAGAAGAGTCATCCATGTAACTTTCATCCTAGGTCCTTAAGCCTCTCAGAAATTACAAAGCTGAGGAGTGTGAGTGCAGTAAGTGGTAGTAAGAGACCTGGAGCCTCATTCCTGAGGTGAATTAAATATACCTGCTTATACCATGAGCTACAGTCTTCAAGGCATGATAATGTAACAATATTGTTTAGACAGTCCTTGGCTTTCCCAGGACCTCTGCCATGTCCCCCCAGCACTCAGAAGGGGACCAAATTTCAGATAACATCACTTTGGGTTCTCCCACATGAAGGAGTAGTGGAAGTGAGATTAGGGGATTTTTGTGCTCACTGATCTGTGTGAATATCCTGTCTTGCTTGGCCGGTCTTCCAATCCTACCCTCCTCTGCAGTGTTATTTAAACTCTACTTCTTCCTTAGCTAGAAATTGACTTGCAGCTGGAGCAGATTGGGTCTATGGATATCCACCACTTACTCTTGTCCCTTTGCAGGTGTCTTCATGCCACAGTCATTTCTAGAGCTGTGTGCCAGTAACTTTAACTGAAACAGGAAAAGATGTTCCAGGGATCAAACACAATCAATAGTGCATGCTGCATAAAGACGGAGAGATAGCTGCAGAGCCTGGTTAACTCCAGGCAGTGAATTCATCCACTGTGAATTCACCTCACTGTGCTAATTTTTTTTTTTCCTACTGAGCTATACTAAGATATAGCACTTCCCCTTTTGTCCCCCTCCCTCACCCCCACATGCCATTCAGCAGAACTGGAGTGTTGGCACCTTTCTCCAGGATTTTATTAGCTGTGCTTAGTGATGGCAGATGCCCCTCAGCAGCTTACTGCTGTGTCAGATTAATATGACTCCAGGCAAATATAAAACATGCCTGTAAAAGAAAGCAGCTTCATTAAGAAGCACACACAGCTCTCTCAAGTTTTAGAAGCATGTCAAAGACATGAAGCACTTGTTCTTTTTACAAATTAGCTGAAAAAGCATTTTCTTCCAAGATTATTATTGCAACCCTTTGCTTCATAGTCCTTATGGCCCTGAAATCTTAGTTGGCATTTTGAGATGGTCATGAAATTTGACTTTTCCTGATCAACTCAGTGTTGAAGGACAAGAAAGCAGGATTTCTTGGTTTCATAGCTCACTGGAAGAAAAGGTACTTTGCTCCAAAAATTGAAAGGAGCTTGGTCTTCTGTGAGCTGCCTTGGGGGTACTGTATGTTTGCAGATGCACAGGTAGGAGGGATATTTCCCTTCTTTGTGGTTAGTAGGATAGTAAACTTGTCCATGACCATTTGTTACAAAAAAGAGGTTCCACTGATCAGCATCTTCAAAGACAAGAAATTCAAAGCTTATGACTCTGTTCTTGAATGAATCTGTTGTTGACAGTTTGAAGCACAATGCAATTCTAGCTACCATACTGTACTGTAATACTTAATTCCAGGGTGTAGGGGTATATAGCTCTTTTCTGGAAGATATTACTTCCAAGGTGGCAAGTTATTTTTCACTAAGGAAGCTTTCCTACCTGGAATGAGGCATCTTTCCCAGACACAGTTTAGGATGTCTCTATGCATGCATTTCACAGAAGGTTACTTTCAGGGCACAAGAGAGGTAATGCTCACAGATGTGCAGCACAGCCTTAGCAGCCAATGGGGGATCCAAAGGAGGAGAAGCAATGAAAAAGCCTGAGGAACAAATGAAAGGTTGGCCTTTTGCTCTGAGGCCCAGTGCTACTATACAGTGCCGTTAGGATCTGGAGGTTTTCAGTGTCCTTGCCTCTGAAATAAACTTTTTGAATCCTTTCCACTGCTTTGCTATTTTGGGTGTTGGGGCTGGGGAGTGGGTGTGTTCCTACATACATTTTGCTTTACAGGGGGCTAGATCACTACCTTTAATCAGAGGGAGTCAAGTCTCACTGTTTCAAGAAGTAAGCAGTGCATCTAAATTGCTGAATCCTTGGCTTATACACTTGAAAGAACATCAGTAGCAGAGGATAAGGGACCTTGTCTGCTTTTTGACTTTAGAAGAAGACAGTAAAGGTTGAACAAACTTTATTCATAAGGTGTGCCTGGCATTTCTGAGGGCTGATCCTCAAGTGTCTATTCTTATGGGTGCATTCTACCACTGTATTATGTATTCATTACTAATTAAGTAATACAGTATTAGTAAATATATGGTTAAGATCATCAAAGTCCTTCTGTTGTAAATCCCACCACAGTTAGTTATAGACTTTTTCTTAGGCTATTTGGTTGATTTCTACTGCTTATAATTTAAAGCCAAGTTCATGCTGTCAAACTTTAGGCATCAGAAGTCAGAAGTTAGGTTTTTAGTGGGGCTTTCACAGCACCTGAGCTTTTAAATTTTTTTCAGGCTCTATGGAGGCTTCCTGCAGACCCATATTAAATTCACAGACCAAAGGTTACACCTACTAAGAAAGGACTAAGGACAGAAAAGAGACCAAGTTCTGTAGAGTAGGGAGAGAAAACTAACCCATGTTAAAGTTAACACTTTGCAAGGCTGAAGTGCTATCCAAATTAAGAAAATGAAAAAGTTCATAGATCCTGACAGGTTAAATGTATAAATATGACTTACCTGACAAAGAAAAAAATGAGGAACAGCTAACAGATGCAATAAATCTTTCTTCAAATGCATAAAGGACAGGAAGCTTGATAAAGCATTTGTAGGGCCAATAGATGATATAGGTATTAAAGGATGACTTAGGTAAGACAAAGCTGTTGTAGAACAAGTAAATAAAATCTTTTCAGAGTAGAAGCCAGAGAGATTCCCATCTGTGAGCTATATTTTGTGAGAGGCTCATCAGATGACTGATCTAAAATTAAAATTATGGAGCAGTAAATGAACAGTAACACAGTGCTAGAAGCAGATGGTATTGATTTAAGAATTTTAGAGGAATTCAGGGGTGAAATGTCTGAATTATTAAAATTGGTGAGTAACCGCTTGCTTTACTTTGCTTTGATAGCTGGTAAATGTGACACCAACTTTAACATCCAGTCCAGCTGAGGTCCCAGGGAACTATGAGCATGTGAGAATNTAGTTATCAGAGACCATTTTATACATACTATCTGGATTTCTGAAAGGCTTTTGGAAAAATTCCTTCACAAAGAGCTTTGATAAACAGTCTAGATGTACAAGGGAAAGCACAGATAAATAAGAAGGTGAAAGGTAGAAACCAGGATGGAGAAGTGGGAAATGGTGAACTTTCCTGCTGGAACAGGAACAGCTGTGGAACTCCACAAGGATTCTGTTCTAGGATCTGAGATGTCCCTGTTCAGTGGTATTCATGACCATCCTTAGTAAAATTATGCCCATAAGTGGCAAGAGGATATTCTGCTACATAAAATTCTGACCTATATAGTACTTCTACTTCTACTATGTTAAGGTAGGAAGCAGCTCTTCTCCACTGCCTGTCCTAGGGAGTTTTAGCTGCTGATACAGGTATCCAAAAGTTACCTAAAAGAGGTGTTATGAACTTCTCAATATAAACTTTTGAATGTTGGATGCCTTACAAATGAACAGTCAGAGTTCATGATTCTTAAAAAGACTCCTTGAATCTCTGTGTAAATGTTTTCTTAGGATAACCGGTACAACTATTCCTTCATCTGTGGATCACTAACAGATGTATTTAAACAGACACTGTCTCTATGGGCTTCTCATGTAGTGTATATCCCACAATTTCATCAGCAAATTTAAATTGGTTAATTATAAAGGATTTTATTAAGCTCCGTGGAGCTCTTTGGAGCTTCATAAAATGAAGCTGTGTCCCTTTAATGCCACAGCCTGGCTCATGACCACGTATTAGCTTTCAGGGATGGACGTTGATTGCTAAACTTCTGGTTTTGCGCCAGGAAATCCTCTTGGCTTAACCCAGCTGTCTACAATGTCAGTTTGTCTTGCTCTTTGATTCAATTTTTGGTTCTGCTCTTAATCTTTCATGGTGGGATATTTGCTGTGGTATCCCTCCTAATGGAAAGCAAACTTGTCATGTCAATTCCTAGAATCGTGCTGTAAAAATTGCTCTACTGGACTGTGATGTAACTGCTTGTTATTTTGAACATTTTGGACAGAGAGCCCCAAAAAACTGCTGTTACTGAGATTACAGACACTGCAAAGCATCCCAAGGGCATCTGAGTAAGCAGAAGCGCCCTGGCAGGTCCAAGCCAAGGGCAGTGCTGCCTCAAGTCAGTCTATACTGTTCAACTTGCAGGCTTGCCTCCCACTGTGGCCCTCAATGACAGCAGAGATGTTGCTCATCATGAGCTTGGCATGAAGCAGGGTGGTGAGCCATCCTTTGATGTTCTGACATAGCAACCACGTCAGGCCTTGCAGGGAGGGCCAGCCAAAGTAGTTGTCAAAGACAAGGCTGTTCTTACATGGTCAGTTTTGTCCTTGTATGGTGTGAGTGCAACTCACCCGCAAAAAGATCAGAGCTGGGCTATGAGATAAGGTGGGA
The DNA here is from genome assembly GCA_013396695.1 of Sakesphorus luctuosus. NCBI lineage: Eukaryota > Metazoa > Chordata > Aves > Passeriformes > Thamnophilidae > Sakesphorus > Sakesphorus luctuosus. The sequence continues at coordinate 20,432 of VWZD01002471.1, forward strand.
ATGAAGCTGATCAGAAAGGAGCCAGTTTAGCTATGGGGAATGTGCCAATAGCTGACAAAATACCCTGGTCTTCAGTGAGTCCTTCATGTTTTTTCAGGGCCTTTCACTCCAGAAGTGAGGTTAATTTTGTATACACTCTCTTACCTTAACAAACTTTTCATGGGTAGGTGCATTATCAAAACACAATTCTGGTGCTTTTTGTTGATGTTACTGTTCTTGCAGTATTTTGATGACTGGTTCAGTATCACACTAGATTTTCAAACAGAGATGAATCTATTTGTGATGAAAATACACTGAATATCCAAGGGAGGGCACTGTAACAAGTTTGGTTTTTGTTCTGATGTAATATTAGTGGATATCATGCAGGTACAATCATGAAGGTGAATAACACTAAGAATTTTAGGTGGAATTGTGAAAGAGTTGAAAGAAAACTGTAGGCTACTATAATACAACAACAAAGGTGTTGGTGGAACTGAAAGAAAATCTCCACTGTTGGTTATGCTTGTGCATAGAAATTAAATCACACAAAATTACATAACAGTGGTAATGTTAATTACAAAATTATAGCCCGTTGTAAAACAGGTGATGCATTTACAGTGGATTGGCTTAACAACACAAATTATTCCTGCAGAGCCACAAATATTAATATCGTAATGATGTTCTCATTGGATAAACTACTGCATATAGATAACATGAAACAACTGCAAAGGATACATTCTGGTTCTGATGATAACACAGAGTATAAAGAAGCTGAATAGCATCATAATTTTTTCTTTTTTGTATAAAAAATTTTGTTTGTATAAAAAAAGGTCTAAACCTTGATAAAACACCAAGATTTTTGTGGTGAAATATGGGCTTCACTGTGTCTCCAGCACAAGGAGAATTGTGGAGCTTAGTAACAGAAGGCTAAATGAAAAAGATGTTAATGACTATATGTTCTCTGTTCTCTGGTACTTTTTCATGCAACCATCAATTATGTACATCGTTTACAAAGACTGTATCATCAAATGTACAGTTTTGTTAACTTGTTCAACCCTATGGAGATTTGTTTTAAATAAAAAAGGAATATATTGGTTGAACAAGCAAAATTACCTGATGGAAACAAAATGAAAAATTGGTTGTGAATTTCCCTTGCAAGAGTCCCAGGAAATTTTAAGGGTGTCAAGAAACCTTGTAATTATTGCATGAGCCATTTAAAAATATTTTTCCTTCCACTACTGAAGTTAGTACACTTTAAATTGAGAAATGAAAAAATAAAAATGAAGGGATAGATTGAAAATGACCAAAAGAAAAAAAACAACATTATGAATCTTTGTTAAAGGTCTTCATCAGTCTACTGATCTTTCCACTCCTTTGAGTTCTAGGTTCTATTCATATTTCTGCCAGAGACTATTTCATAAGACTATATACCTCAGTTTAAAATAAAACTAAGATTTCTACCTGGACTAGGAAGGGGGCCTCTTCCCCCAAAACACCGCAATCTTTGAAATTAAGAGACTTTAATTAAAAAAAATGTCTAGAAAAGGACAACAGTGTTTAACTACAAATATATATAACCAAAAAGAGAACAGAACAAACAGGAACACCGTAACAAAAACTTTTATATGAATTTTTCTCTGCTCCTTTTGTTGCAGTTACATTTATGGACAGTGAGAGGTGATGCTGTGCCTCAGGAGGCAGCAGATGCAAGAGTCACTCTCAAGCTCTGGCAAGGCACAGATGGCAACCATGGAGAGGCAGTGTTTCTGAAAAACTCACATGAGAAAATGGTGGTCACAAGGGACGGGCTGAAACCTTTCACATGGGCAGGGTAGAGACCATCTCCTTGTCCTCTTGTCTGAAAGCGTTGGCTGGGGCAGAGTGGTTTTAGCAACTTCTTTGCAAATGGCATCGACCCTCAGGGAGTCTGTAGCAAATCCAGGTAGTGGCAACTGGAAGATCGTTGCACGGGTCTTTAAAAATAATGAATAATGACAACAGTCAAGGAGTAATTGTTTTGATTCTCTTACAGTGGTTGCTGCTTACTGCTGTACAAGTTATTGACACTGATACTCACTTTACATTCATTTTGCCATTAGAATGACAATAACTTTTGCTGTAAGTTAAATAAATATTGTGATACTTAAGTAATGGAGAGGATTACGTTATTTCACCTGCAATTTCAAATGCAGTTTTTCCTGTGTGGAGTCAGACCAATATGTATGGAGAGCACATGTACAAAGTGCATGTATGGAGGAGAAAGAAAGATCACCTTAACTGACATCCTGATAAAGAGCTCTGGCTACTTAATTGGGATAGTGGTATGCAATGTACTGCATGTTATATATTTGACTCTCACTAGTGAGATCACAGGATATTTAGTCTATTTACTTCTCAGATTGATATTGCATGCCTTCTAGTTCTGAACAGACATTTGCAAACATATTTTCTTCTTTATGGCTCAGTTACTGTTAAATTAATCAAATATTTTTAAACACATTTTTTTATTTTAGGTGCACAAGGTGGCCTCAGATAAGGCATTTAAATGCAGCTGACTAGCTTTTGGGTGGCTCAGCAGCTTTTAAGGCAGAGAAGCCCGAGTAGGTCTAGCTGAGATCATTTAAAGCATCACTGCTCCTAGCTGCTCTCCACAACTTTCCAAGAAGTGTTCACCACCTCTTCTGCCATGGTATCAGGTAGAGTGTATGGCTGTTTTGAGCTTCAAGAGTACTGTAACCACACAACTACCCTAGATCAACAGCTTAAATGAACATCCTCTTCTGCAAACTGGAGTTCTTAAAATACATTAAAAATCTTGAGTTTTCCACTCTTCCTATGGGAATGGTTGCAAAATCACCTTAGCCTGGTGTAGTGTATCAGTGCATCTGAGTGCAGGGAATTTTTTAGCACAACATTCTTCTACTGCCAGATCTCCTCTATTCACCCAGGTAATATTAATATAAAAAAAATGAAGAGCCAGAGGGACACTAAATACTCAGCATTTGGAAGAATGTTTCCATATTTACACTGCTGCAACTGCAACAGAACTGTCTCCATGAGATATGCCTGGTGAAGGACACCAGCCTGTGTGTGGGTGCTTCTCTTTGTGGTGATCCCAGCAGCATGAAAGTGCCTGTGATGCCTCCACAGCCTGCAGTGCAGAATCAGCATGCCTGTAGGAATACTGCTACATTTGTGTGTGTGTCCTTGGGCTTGTGGTGTGGCCTGAGATGCTGCTTGTCTCCCTGTCTAAAGACTAAAGACTTCATGTAGCTGGCATGAGGCCAAGGTGAGACTGGGCCATGGTTATATCTTTTTGTGTTCTAACCTAATAATTTCGAACTTGTGTGGGATAGTGGGGTCAGGGAAGGTATTTTTCACCTATGTTGATTGTGGAGGGTGTTAAACATTGCTACTATGGCTGCTGTTTGAGCTGCTGTATATACATATGAGTTCAGTGTTCAGAAAATTATAACCAGAAACATCTTACTGGCTAATCAACAAGCTCCTGTACTGTATGGCTTCTGACTCTAGGAAGCATCATGGAAATCAGAGAGTGTACAAGTGTGATAATTATTAAAATGATGGGGGTGGAAGGGCAAGATTATTTTATGATGCATTCCCTCGTCCTTTGTGTATTCACTTGGGTTTGATTTTCATTAATTGAGAAGCTTCATGTGACTGACAAACTTTGTGGGACTTAAGAAAACTAAAAACAGTACATAGGTTTCTTGCCAGGTCTCTGCACATTGCTGCTTTGTGATGCTGCTAAAATGTTTTCCAAACAGCTAGCTGAGCTGTACCATTTTTTTTATTTCTGAAGAAAAATTTTGGTGAAACAAGTACTATTATAAAAAATACTGGTTTCTTAAAGGTGCAGTCCTAGTCAAATGCGATTGAGACATAGAAAAGTGTAGCATGGGTTTTATCCTTCTAGCCATAACGGACTTCCAGGAGAAGATACCAGGTTCTATTTGCTGGCAGAGAGTCCCAGGGTGTAGTTTCAGTTATAAGTTAGGGTTGCAGTGAAGCAGTTGTTGTTACCCTCTTCTCCGTGCTAGAAAGCCAGTATAGCACCAGAGTAGATGAGGTCAAGTATGTATATCAGCTAGATAAAACCCATTCAAATCCCCCAGCCTTTTGCCTGTGAATTTGAGTGAAGGTGCCTCTGGAAATACTTGTTTCTTGCTCTCTGGATAAGTTGCCCCTCAAATAAATAGTGAGGCTCTGGAAGTGCAGTTTTCATATGCATTTGCCAACTCTTGATAATTTAACATAGGTGAATCCATTGTACCCTCACATGAAAAGGTTCTGAATCTAAACAGCAATGTTAGGAGTCTTTTTTCAGCTCCTGTAGCATGCAATGGATTTCATGACTTACTTGTTTTAACAAAATGTGAATAAATAGCCATTACATCCAATGCAGATGACTCAATCAGAGAGCAATGTTTTCTCTGCTAGTGTTTCATCAGATTTCTAATGACAGCTGGATGCAAAAATGATGGATTTCTCTAGCACTTTCCTGCAGAAAGCAAAGGAGGAAGAACTAAATTTCAAATGCAGTGATTAACCACAGCAGAGGACTTAAAAAACTATACCCTGCCAGTGATGCAAGATGGGCATGAAATTACAGTTTGCATGGCAGTCAGAACCTGACTGTAGGAAATTGGATAGCCAAAATCTGAGAAGGGGAATACGAAGATGGGTTTGTTACTGTAAACCTGTCTAATGGTTGTTTGTTTTCCTTTCTCCTGTGCCCTCCTGCATGTGCACACAAACAAGACATGAACAGATAAAATGTGTTTAGCAGTTTACATACTCCTGTGCTGTGCTGTACTCATCACCACATTCCTGCCCTGTTGCCTTACAGACTTACTGGAAGCCTTTCCAGCCCTGTGAAATAACACTTGAAATAACCAACCTGCATCTGGCTCATCTATGCTTTATGGAGTTCAGTGTGCCCAGCCTGGGCAAAGCTAGAAATGCTTTCTCAGATAGCTAAGGGGAAAACAGAGGCAACTCTTCCTGGAGCCAAAGTGCTCCAAGGAGCTGCAATGGTTGAGGGTCACCTTTTCACTGCAATGTTGAGCATGTTTCATATTGCATGGTGGGGTTGAAGCTTGAACTTGGGTTTTGTTTGGTCCTCCAAGATGCCAGCTGTGTTTGCTCGTGGGGTTACATGACAACACGATCTTAATTTTAACAAAACTCTTGATGAGGGGAAAATCAAAAACTAGAATCAGAAAAGACAGGACTTCAGAGTTGAACAATTTTAATTTTGCCCAAATATTTGTAAACTTGGATTGTCTGCTTTAACTGTCTCTAAGGCTGACTTTAAGGCATTTAGGCAAGTACAGTTTTCTTAATTCAGTATATAGCTTACAGAGTTCCTCTGGGTCAGAGGTTGTTTCAGTAAGCTTATTGTACGTGATAGTACAGATTATTTATGGTGGTAAGGTTCACCCTTGTAAAGGTGCTTATGGGAGTCATAGCTGGTTAGCTTCCTGCAACAGTGAGAACCTCAGTGCTTGTTCAGTGTCCTGTGTTAAAGTCTGCTGAGAATTCATGGTGCACGAGGCAGGAACATGACTTTGCTTTTGCATATGCCTGTTTATGCCCCAACAGGCTGGATCTGAGTGTACCTGTTTATTGTGTTGGACTCCTTAATGAGTAGGGGTCTATTTTTGCATCTAGTATAGCCCAGCTTCAGGGAATCCAAGTCCTTAATGCTAAAATACTGACAGTAGTAACAGTTCTGGAAACTCTTAGCAACATGTTGGCAGCTAATATTCTCTTCCTTTTGTAAGACTGCTTTCATGCCACGCAGTACAGATGTACTTGGAGAAGAAAAGATGTGGCTCTTAAACTCTCTGTTTTTCTAACCCATATCAGCAATTATGTCTTAGTCCTTTGCTATGCTGTCATAGTGTCCTCTTTCATTTTATTCCTTGATACTCTCATGCAACAAAAGACATCTTACAGTTTTGGCTGGCCTGCTACTGTACAGAGAAAAGGGATGTATTATCTTTCTAGCTGGCAGTCTAGTGGCTTCAGAGGGAGCATGTTCCCTGAGTCTCTCTTTGGGATTTAAACCTGTTCGTCTTCAGAGTTAAACAGTAAATATTCATAGTGGTATAAATTGAATGGATCTGAGTTTTTACTCTGAGTTGTGTAACAGGCAACATGAATGTTCAGGGCTTATCTAGAGCTTTGGCTCTGCAAGAGAGAGGGGATTCATTAGAAAAACTTGTTTTTTTAATTTAGGCTTCCAGGATTAATTTCCCTGTAATTACAGTGTGATCAGGAATGGTTACTTTTACAAGCCCACCCCACGATGTGGAGGGCAGCTTCTCTGTCCTTCAGCTCTGGCCTAATGCACTGGAGGCATCAGAGGTCAAAAAAAGAAAAGGCCAGTTGTGAGAAAGCTGGATTTTGATGGGTGGACATGGGAGGCTGGGATTTCATTCCCTCCATGCAGTCATCCTGTGCAATCTGACATGCTAATGAACCTTGCCTAGGGGCCTCCCAGTTGCTTCCAGAAGGGCACAGAGGTCTTGCACCATCTGTCAGCCTATTCAGATGTCTCAGAGAGCCCCCAAAACCTTAAAAATTATTAGGTGGTTATGTTTCTGTAACAAGATCTGCCAGAGTGTGTAAGGTGCCTTCTGGAGTTTCAAAGTGTCACAAGCCCTTGTTTACACAGAGACACAAAAAATTAGCAACTTACTATGTATGCACTTGAGCTTGGATAATGTCTGTACTGTACTTTTTATGCACAAATATGTTAAAGCCAGCACATAATGAATGTGGGCTTGCCACAGGTGCAGTTAATTTTGACACTTGAAACGCATTTGTAACGATAAAATACTTTCAAAACCAACAAAATACTTTCAGTGTAACACTTCTGATAAAATAATTTATAACAATGAAATACTTTGTAAAAATTAAATACTTTCAAATACAAAAGAAAGCAGTATTTTACCTCCAGAGTTGAGAAAATTTTGACCTTTTAAATCTAGGTATACTTTTTTCGCTTTTCCCGTCTTCCGTGACAATAGAATTTTGCAATGTTTGTTTGTTAGCAGTATAAAAAAAACAGTTATCTTTTTGAAGCCAACAGAATGAGTAGACTCTTCTGTGGATGCCCATATCCTGATAGTAGGAATGGAGTTAAGAAAGACCTTACAACCCATATTTATGAGTAAAATTACTTCTGTTCTCCTCAGATGAATTGCATCAAATCTGAATGTCACAAAATCTAACACTGCCATTTTGTGAAGAATGATGGAAGAAAACACCTGGCAGCAGTGATTTCTGCTGCAAATTAGCACATACACAAAATTCTGTGAAACTTCATGAGGATAGGCAAAACATTATTAAGTTAAAATATATTATAATAAAATAATCTGCAAGCTACCTTGCCCAGTGATCAATCACTATCCAGTCACTGTGGATGAAAAATGAAGCTTTGAAGTAGAACTGAGAAACATCTGTGAGATATCTATATGTGTTCTTCTTCTACAGTTGCATCACTCCTCACCAACACTTTTCTTCTCCCCTTCTACTTATGACAAAAGAAAAGCTGACAGAATGAGATCTTCATAAATGCAGTGTGATACATACAATTATTTTCCTCCCAGTGCATGACATATCTGACTGGGGTAATAAATCCCACCTGCCTTTAGACCGTATCTAACCAGAGCCCATTGCCAGAATGAAAATACAGTACTCATGCTGTGGCAGTGATGCTGTACAGCAGTGGCTCGTGTGTGTTTACAGGAGAAACATAAAAACTATAGATTGCACAATTAATCCATGTAAGATACCAACTGCTAAATATACATTATCAGGGTAATCTTAATAAAAATAAGCCTTGCTGCTACACTCCACAGGTCCTGTGTTTTTTACCAAATACAGTAGATAATGCTTTAATCATGTGTCCTAGCCAAAGGTTGTGCAACATGGTTTGTTGCATTTTGTTGTGCATGCTTATGACAACCTTTACCTTCTTCAAGTCACTTCTGTGACTATCATATGCCAATAACTGTCCCCATCATTCCTGAGCCTACACAGATAAAAGAAGCTGAAAGAAAGAGTCCTGCTTTAGTTCAGATTTGTCTCCTAGTGGCTAGAAATAGGATTGTGGATATTAATTTATGATTAAGAGTCTCCTTAAGAAAATGGCCATCCTGCCCTGTAGGCATTGGCGATGATTATGAATATGAAAATCATTTGATTCAAAAGTATGCTGGTTTTTATAAGGAAGGGGTTTCAGATTCATTACACTTTTAGAGGAGACAAATGGTACACTATCCATTTAACAAAGAGGGCAAATACATTCTTCTGTCTGTTAGATGCATCAAATGATGAATTTACTAGACCTAGCTGATGTTAACTGTTATGCCTCTGTATACACATAGTGCATGAAATATTTCACCTCCTTGATAGCTGGGTAAGTGGATTGGTTCAGCTGATTTACCCTGAACTTCTCATTTTGCTTATGAGAAGACAGGGTCTGAAGATTTGTGGAAGAAGGCCCACAGTTTGTGACCCATCCTAAAGCATATCTGCTCCCTTTTATCTTCTGAAAAAAACAATGTGTTAACAGCAGGAAAGAATGAGTGTATAAAGCTTGGGTATAGCTTTATAATGACCATGTAATTTCCAGCAGCGTGCTTAGCTTTCCAAGGGATCCAAATCTGTAATGTCAGTGAAGAACATAAAGAAGTCTGAAGTGACTGGCATTTGCAAATCAAGCCAATTGTTCTAGTTTCAATTGCTACTAATATTCTTCCATGCTAATGGCATTTCTTCTTAGCCACCTGTTAAAATAGCCAGGAATATACATAGCATTTTCCTTTGGTGCAACCACTATCAATGGGCCTCATTGCTACAAAAGGTATGATATCTGCTTTACAAGTTACCATGCAAATAGACAATGATCAGTGTTGCAGAGGTGCAACAAGGAAATTGTTTCCTTGGCACACATCTAAAAGTAACATTTTCATAATTATTTTCTTTTTTTCTCAATTGTCTTCGTTTAATGACTGGGCATTTACTTTTAAAAAAGTGAAAATGGGGCAGCCAGACAAAGCTACTTAACTTATCACCATAAATGTATAACTCAAGGTAGTGCTATGCAGTACTGATAAGAAGACAGCTTAAAGGATTTTTTGTTTAAGATATGTGTGGGTATCAAAGTAAAGAATGTTTCCAAGGAGGTACCAGCTCTTCTCTCCCTAGAAGAAATCTTTGCACTCTCAGGGGCATCCCAGCTTTCCTGGACAGGGGGATAACTGTACGTTCCTAGTACTAGAGAAATTATGAGAATGGCTCAGTCATTTGGAGGATGCTTCATAAAACTAATCACATTAGTAAACAAGGGAAGATATTCTGACTGGAGGAGGGGCAAAAAGAAGAAGAAAGGAAGCCCAGGCTTCACTGCAGCACATTCTAAGTTGAAATTATCACGTGTTTCCAGTGACAGGGCCTGACTTTTCCTGGTGTCCTGGCACAGGGAACATCCTTGGCTCCATAGTCCTATAACACTTAAGGAATTTTTAGTCTCTAGATTAAACATTGAAGGAATAGTTTGTTTTCTTCCTCATGGTGTAGTAGTGAAAAAGTTGATATTATTGACTCTCAATTGCATATAGATACTATAGTTTTGTTATATCATCATCTTTTGTTCATTTCCTTTGTTCATTTTTCAACTAAAAAAAGGAGGTGATGAGTACTCTTTAAATGACTGGGGCAAAAGAAAGATACTAACACCTTTGGTGCATTCTGGTTAGGTAAATACAAGAGGATATGTGAGACCAGTTGCCATGGAAGTCTGAGGCTTGTTTTTCAGATGCTGTGAATAAAAGAGGTAAATTGCTACTAGGAAGTGGGACAAGCATAGGGAGTCAGAAGGCAACATATAACAGGCATGCATTTGAGTGTTCAATGACCTGTGATTCCTACAAATGTTTGCATTTTGCTTCTAGATTATAACACATAAAACATCCCAGAAAAGTAGTACACAGTCTTTATTACTTACACTGCTTCTGAAATCTGGCCAGACATGTGCAGATGGTTGCTGCAATCCCTACGTCTACTTAGTTTGTATTTCAAAGCAGTTCTTGTGTGCCATGGTCTGAGGCATGGCTGTTGAATCCAGCGTGCCAGGGCATCAGCACAAGACATGAGCAAGATGGAATTTTCCTCACTCAGTCATGCAGGGGGAAGGAGCTGTAGCAGGAGGGCCGCTCTGTCTGCAGTGAACAGTGCCTATCCCCATTGTAAAACCTGGAGGCTGCCCAGGAGCCACTGGGTCTTCTGCTCTGGCCTTGGGATTTGGAAGGTGCATTGGTGCTCTGATCTCTTCCCCACCCAGGCTCTTTGTGACAGAACTGAGGGGACACAATGCTCTCTTCTACTGCTGCTGTGCTTAAATTAGCTCTGCTGATGACTTTTGAGTGGACTCACTGACTTGTGAACAGCACACAGCTGGTTCTTGCTGGCATTTGATTTCGGAACTTATTGCCAGTTATTAATTTGTGATGATGCCCTGAGAGACCCCAGAAAACAGGACTCTGAGCCAAGTTACTGTGGGATGAGATAAAAAGGTAGATTCTTTAATGTCTAGGCTTAGGGCCTTCAGGAATACATAATGATGCACCTCTCAAACTCTGATTTCCATGGTTTTTATAATATTGTCCACCCAATCCCCAGTTCACACATCTCTTGGTCCAGCCCCATCCTGCCCTGGCACACCCCATCAGGATTTGAGTCTAGGGGACAGTGGGACCCTCTTTTTATCATCTTCATCTTCCTCAGCACACGTTGGAGGTTTTCCAGTGTTCTGGTTTTGAGGTAATTGGCTTATGTTTATGTCTCGTAGCACAGGCCTTAAGATATTATTCAGCCTTCTATCTTGAAAAGAAGCCTAAATAACTAATGGAATTTTAGACATTGATATGGGATAGGGGGTAGAATGCTTAAACATTGAACTTCAGCTGACAGAAATATTAACACACTAAATCTGCATTTTACTACAGCTATAAGTACTTCTAAAATCTATAAAAATGAAAAAGTCAAAAGTCAAAAAACCCCTGAGGCATCAGTGAAATAAATCATGTCCTGATGTATTTTTACACTTAGCATGTTATGAAATATTCCATTTTATGAGATTCAAAACATACAGATTTTTCATTAAAATACCTGTTACATTAGGTAAATAGTTGCTTTTTCTTCAATGAATTAGATATATTCACCTGCCATTTCATGCTTGTTACATGCCTTTTCCCTATGTAAAAGGAGCTGTGGATGTACAGTGCTCTCAAGACTGCCAAAGAAGCATCACAAAACAAAAAAATAACAGTTCCTTTGGGCCACATGGAAACATTCTGATACTTTCAGCCCTTGACCCAATTTTCCTTTGAGGGGTCTTTGCTGTTCATAAGATTTCTCTGTAGTGAACTATCAGGGCTAGATTTCAATTGTCTTGAAGGTACCTAAATGAAAACCTGATTTTAATAATTTTGATTTCCTCCTTCTGATCATTGTGGACTCAGTTGTCAAAGTAATAGCAACTACTTCTGAAAGGATTTCACTAGGTTTCATCTTCATGACAAGTTATACCTCATCTCAGACCATTTATGTTGGCAAGACAAGAGTGGTTCCTATCAGAGAGAAAAGTGGATATGAATAAGGTAGATACAGGGCTTTGCCAAGGCAGGACAAGAACAGTGGTGAATGCCATGCCCTGTGCCAGTATTATGTGCTGTTCCACCATCTCAGATGTTGCTGGCTGCTTTTCCTGCTCATGGCATGATTGGAGCAGCAATAGTTCACTGGCTGTCATTCAGTGAGACTGTGCTTTTATCACTGGACAAGCTGTAAGGTCAGAAATAACTTTCAAAACTCCTTATATAGTGGTGACAGTGTTCATTTTAGTGATGGCATGTCACAGGGAATACAAACTTAATAGGATGATGACATTCTTCTTCTGCCTGAATGAAGACCAGTCTCTTACCTTGCTAGATGTGTGGCTCCCCCAGCAAATGACAAGACAGGCATGAAAATATCATTTGCATAGTCACATTCTGCGCATGAAGTGTAGGCATCATCTCTGTTTTTACAAGCCTGTTCTGCCACACACTGTTCTTGTGTGGAGGAGGCAGGGCCAGCTAGGCAGCTTTTGGAGTCATGTGCACTAGGTCAACAGCTCTCCAGGGCTTCTCTAAACACAGACATTTGGGCACATTGCCATTCCCTTTTGGCCTCTTGAGCAAAGCTTTCTGACCCCCACAGGATGTAGATGGCTGCTTGGGCAACTCAAGGGAACTCAACCTGAATTTAGGCACGCTATTGTAACTGCTTTGAAGTCAACTGGCATCTTTCTCCAGTCTTTTCATTCATGACTTTTTCCTCTAATAATTAGTCAGTGATGTTAGGTAAGGAAGGCAAGCGGTTACTGACCAGTCCATTAATGGCAAGAATGAAGTTGTTCCCACTTAAGTTCTCAGTCCTAGCGCTTGCACTGATTTCCCTGGGAGCTTAGATCTGAATGCCTGAGCAGCACTAAGAAACAGTTGTTAATGTTATCTTAATTGTTCCCATTAGACAAAAAACCCCACCCACTCAACCAACCAAAAAAACCTCCAGCAATAAAAACCCCCAACCAACCAACCAGCACCACCAGCACCACCAAAACCATCCAGAAATAAAGGTAGTGGAATATTTAGACTCCAGAGATAAATGCAAAATTGTCTTTGCATGCTGTTGAAAAGGAGTGCTCTTTGGAGATACAGAGCCAGAAAGCATTCAGAGGAAGTTATGAAATAGAGTGGCTTGGGGAAGTTCACCTGCCACTTTTGATGTTGCTTCTTAAACATGCAATGGCCCCGTTTGAAGTAAAAGGAAGCAGGGAAAGCATGATGTGACTGGCAGGGGCTGCAACCCGATGCCTGCAGACCTGCAGACACAGGGACCAGAAGCTGCCTGCTGTACCCCATTCCAGCTTCCCATCTGGTCAGAAATTCTCACTGAAACTGTCCCATAAAAGGCAGCTCTGGAATTCAAGGCTGGAAGGGGGAATGCTGGAGAGGTGTTATTTCTGCCTGAAAGCAGCAGGAGGTGCTGAAAAAAATTCTGGGTAGTGTTGAAGGAAAGAAAGGGTGTTGAGGAAATCTCTTGACTGTCTCTAACTGCATGTGCATTTAGCGAAGGCAAAAAAACAAACTAATCCATTGCCCTGATACCTGTAAGGATTTCTGCCAGACAGGTGACAGAAAACCCCACTATTTTGTAAATGTGGCACACCTACTACCTGACATCTGGTGGAGTAAACAAGGGTCATGTTCAAAGCATATGCATTCACTAATTTGAAATCAAATCTTTGGAAGCTTGGAGCCAATCACACTTGTGACTGATTTGAATCTAGGTCATGAAATTTAGAGGTAGAGGGTTTCTTTTCATAATGCCATGCCTAAAATCACTCTTGGTATACTGTGCAGAGGAGTATGGACAAAACCTGAAGTCTCTGACTCTGCAGGTCTACATTAACTTTTATTGTTTTTGCAAGGTACTTGCATGAGATTGTATAATATGGCATATGTGGCTAGCTGCTTTATATTAGGAACCAGAGATAATTTAAGGTCACAAAAATATTTCTTAATAAACCTTTGCAAATGGAAGCAGCAGTATTTTTAGCTTTTAGATAAAAATATAGAAAGCCTACTTATTTCCTTTTTAGTTTTATAATATTCTTGAGTACTTGCTTAACCCATGTGGAAGGTCTCTTCTCAGTTTCTTTTTTTTTTTTCTCTTTTCTTTTGAATGGGAATTTCCTTGTTCTTGAAATTATGTACTCAATTCCCAAAACAGGTTCTGACAACAAAAGATAATATATGGGATTGTAAGGGGAAGATTTACAAGGAGAAGACAAATAAATATTTATTCACACTCATGATGTCTAAAGTCAGACTAAGACCCAGTGTTCACAGATCCAACCAATCTAACAGTTTGGGAAGAGCAGCTTTGACAAAATTATTTGATCATTTGTAAGGTGAATAATCTTTGTAGCTGGAAGTTCTTGGAATTATTGCTGCCAGTAAATATTAACTCCAAAAAGATTTCTAGATCTAATTTATTTCATAGAGATGAAAAATAACTGATGGTTTAGCATAAATTTGAGATTGAGCTATTAAGGAACTATTTATGCAGTAATTTAAAATAATTGTGAGTGTGTGCTTGCATTGCTACTGTAATTCTTCTCTGGCAAGGAGTAGTATTAGCATGTTTCTTATTATTAAACTAGAGAGTTTGCCCTACAAATAAAGCAATTCCACTGCTTGAGACCTCTGCGGTCACCTGCTGTAAGCCAATAAATGAGTTCAGGAATTGTTACAGGACATGGACTTGGGGTATTAGCCTTGGGCTAAAAAGCCTGTCAGAGCATGATTTAATGTTCCTTTAATTTTCTGTCATTTAACAATGGGCCTATTTCTCTGCAATCCATCTTTAAGAGCTGGGCTTGTGCCTTTGACATGTGTGAAATCTGCACCTGTCCAAATCTTTCTTTCTTGTGGAGTGCCAACTTGAGAATAATACTACTGGATTTCCTATCAAAAGCCTGGGTATTTCTCTGTGAAGTGAAAGCCTGAGTAATATTTTATTAGCTTACAGCATTTGTAAAAAATGTCTATGTATGCATTCTTTTTTACTTGCAAGACATCTGTGTTCTCTGACACTGATTTCATAGTGATTCCCTTAACTTGATGGTCAAGGAGAGACCCACAAGAACATGTCAGATACGTGACTTTAAATCAACACTTGCCATACTAGTTCCTGGATTATCATTATGCAAGGTCAGGAATGTCTGCCTTGGTTCTTGGGGGTGTCCTGGACCTGGAGCCACAGTGTGATGGGGAGAGCACTGAGTTCACAGCATCACTCCTGGGATTCCCAGTTGTGAGTCGAGTTTTTGGCAAGGAGATGCAGTCCTCTGTCTCCGCATACATGCTTGTGCCTTCCCTGCGTGTGATAATCACAGGCATGTGATAAACTGCAGCTCCATGTAGTAAACTGCACTGACTGATGCCAAATACTTTGTTGCACTGAAATTATGCCACAGTGAAAGTTAATCTTCTTCTCTGCAGTGAGACATATTATTTTACAGTTATACTCCTAGTTTTCCTTTAATATGGAATAATATTTTAAAGAAAGCAAACAGTTTTAAGAACTTGAAATATAAATGTGCTATTTGCAGGCATAGAACCCTTGTATGATAAAGTATCACTTACAGATCATGACTTTACTTTGTGATAAGAAGATGGTTGTCCAAGAGGTTTTCTATTCCCTAAGCACTGCCTTCTGAAGCCAAACAGCTTCATTTCTTATATTTGAATGTTTGAGGGAGCTTGGCAATTTCATATAGTGCTCAAATGACAGTTCTTCATGCCATTTATTGACATGCACATTGATGTTACTCCACGGGTAGGAGGCGTGAAGGAACAGAGTGGCTGTGGGACAGAGTGTCAGCATGCCCTTCAGAGGGGAGTGTGCTGGCAGATTGTCCAGGCCAGCTGGAGAGCACTCTCTGTACCATCCTGGCATTCAGTTTCATGAGCAGCAGGTTTTAGAGAATAAACAAGCTCAAATTAAAACCAAGTTTTACTTATTTCTACAACCTTCCATGATGTTTCTTTCTCTAAATGTAGGGGGTTTGCCTGAAGTAGCAAAGCATTCCCTGTGGCCATGTGCCATGGCTCGGCAAAGAGGCAGATTGGCCCCCTGTTGGCACTGCAGCATAGGTGTGTGCATGGCAAACTATTATGTCTAGTTCTAGACAGTTTCAAATGTGAATTTATACTTGAAATGCTGAAAACAAGTATTGTCTTGCTGCACTGTGTAGTCAGCAAAAAATTAACAGATAGAATCACAGAACGGTTTGGGTTGGAAGGGAGGGGTCTTATTGATCATCTAGGTCTAAACCCACTACTACTATGGTCAGGAACACCTTCCACCAGACCAAGTTGCTCAGAGCCTCATCCAGCCTGGCCTTGAACACTTGCACAGAGGGGTCATCCACATTTCATCTATGTGTGCCAGCGCCAGTGCCTCGCTAGCATCACAGTAAAGAATATCTTCCAGATATATTTAGACTAATCTAAATCTACTCTACATTTTAACAGGTTTTCTTGAATGTAATCTCTGAAGTCAATTACTTGTAATAAACAAATAGTATCATTACTGAATTGCCAACAAGCTTCAAATGTAGAATTAAACTGACACTGTCAAAAAGTAACAGCTCTCTAAACTGATATGAATGTAGGAATTAGTGTTGCTGTATTAAGAGAAGGCATTGCATCAATTTTTGCTTGTAAAATTTTCAAGAACCTATGGTCAGTGTAAGTGTGGCAGAGTTTAGTACTAACATTGCCAAAGACAAAGGTGTTGCTGCTCGTAATTTGAAAGGTTACTGCAAAGGAATCAATTTATCCAGCAATGAAGTGCAGTACTTCACAGGACAGAAGGTGACCACCATGACCACTTAAAAGGAACATGATGTAGGTGCCTTAGAAAATCAGCCCTTGTAGGTCCTAGCAGCTGTGCCACAGTCTGTTTACCTCATTAGTTCCAGGTGCACTATCAGCATCTGAATAGACAGAAATCTTTCCAGAGTCAGGGTCTAAACCATGAAATGGAGAGGTTTTCTGCACGCAGTTGACTCTGCAGGGAGAACACAAGTCAGATGACAGGATAGTTTCCAAACTGGCACCTTGCCAGTTTGCTGAAGCTAATAAACTTACTTTGGTTAGAGAAATAAAAAGCATTACAGGAACCTTTAAAGGAAGTGTTCATTCATTACTTGCCTAAATTCCCCTGCTGCTGCATGGTGCCAGATGGCAGTGCTAAGTACAAGCCTGCCACGTGTTACTTGTACGCCGCAGACAGCCTGGCTGGTGCCTTGGGGAGGAGCTGCCCTTGCACTCCTTTTCTGAGGCAGCTGGCAAAGCTGTTGAATGTTTTGGTTTATCAGCAGAGTTTATGAGGTATGGAGAGGCCTCTTCTGCTCAGCTTCCAGTGATGCTGCACTACCTGCCTCCTGGGAATGAACAGCTACTGTACCTGGCACTCTTAGAGATGCAATTTTCCACCTTTGTGAGGGGACAGAGGCAAACCATTGCTTCAATATTCAGACAAAAGGGGCTGTTATTTAGACAAACTAACATTAGTATTTTGCTCAGCCTGCCTGTTTTTCTATAATCCAAAGAGAAATGTATATATGGGTTTAGCTAGACCTAAACTTAGGCTTTAGTTTTCTGAGTAGGCCTCAGATTATCAGCTACCTCGAGCTGGGTCAGGCAGCTGACAGCTGACTCTAGTGGCCAATGGTATCCCATACCATATTCTGATGTCATCTTGTGCTCATTTAAAAGTAAACTGGCAGGAGAAATGAACTCTACACAAAAGAGATTATAAGTCAGAGTTACAATTTAATAATAATATTACAATAAATACAATGGCACAAGGAGAAATTGGTTTTAACCCACAAAAGCCAGTGCGACCCCCCCATCCGGGCGTACAAACCCCATGTGGTTCCCCCAAGTCCAAAATAGAAAGAAGCAAGAGACCTGTTAGTGCAAATGACGGTCCCAGTCTGGTTGAGAATGATGGTCTCATCCTATTGAGGTCCTGCTGCTCCTCTAGATCCCACAAGTGGTCCCTGAGGTCTTCTTACCCCCCCCGCTCATGTACCCTCAGGGCACCCAGTCCCACCCCCAGCGCGGGGACTCACACAATGGGTGATTAACTCTGTGAGTCATGGGGTATTGTTGAACCCTTGATGGCCCATTAGCAGCCACGCCCCCTCAGTCATGGCCAAGATAGAGACAGGACACAGTGCTGCTGCCGTGCTGAGGTGGGCCTTGGCTGCTGCCCTGCCGCTACTTTGCATTTTGTTTTAGTTCAGGGAAATAAACATTTTGTTGTTATCATCTTTCTTTTCCCTGCTGGGTGTCTTTTGGGGTGCCGTATGGATCCGGAATGACGGGATCTGTTTTTGGTGGGAGGTAGAGCAGTGTTGTTCTACCTAACTTGTGTAGCTGCATGTTATATTGTAGTCTACTTTTAATTTTCCCCTTTTTGAGTAAATATTTAACTAAAGTTCAAGTTTAAGTGTCCAGTTGTTTTCTCCCTTTTCTCAGGAGGATGGGGAGGGTGCTTTGTCCTTTGGTTGATACTTGGCATTTTGCCAAAGTATCTAAACCAAAACAAGAAACCAAGGGGCTTTTGTTTAATATTATTCAGAAAATGAAGACATGAAAACTAAATATAACTAACACAAGGACATGTAAAAAAACATAATTAGTGGGGTGAATGGGTCATGAATAGGTCCTCTAGCAAATCTGAACAAGGTGACATGAATTCAATTTACTTCTTTTCGGTTTGCATTTATAATAATCTCACAAAGCTCCTGACAACTACACTGGTTTTTTTCTTGAGATACTCTGTGGTTGTTTTACTTAGATGGTAAATTTTAACACATATGCAGATCAGTACTAGTGGAAAACAGAAATGGCAGGCTGCTTTTTTGTTGTTTTGGTTTGGGGTGTTTTAGTATGAAAAGACATAAACAGAAAAAAAAAGTGTATTTCTCCTTGTTAGCAAAAAACTTACTCCTTTTTATACTGAAGAAAAATGTCCACATGAATATATCCCTTGAAGTCTTACCACAGCATATGAATTTGCAACTTTAATTCCCCATTTGAAGAGAGGTAGAAGAGCTCAATTTGCTTCCTTTTCAGAAGCACACCAGAGCTGTAGTCAGGCTGTGTTTCATGTCTGTTTATCTACTACTCCTAAAAATGCACAGTCCACTTCAACTGCACTGAGTTTTGCAAATGAGTTCTCACTTGGCAGCATCAGGCCTATTTCCAATTGCCTTGTGCTTTAGAGACAGAGTCAGTCAGAAGGCACAACTTTGAAGTCTCTAACCACATCAGAAGGAGAGGAAATACATGCACAAAGTGCTTATGTGACATGGACAGACTTGTGATAGTATCAGTTAACTTCCATTTTATACCCTGGTTCAACAGACGAATTTGGATCAGTAGGTATGCATAATGAACAAAAATGTCACAAGGCTAGTTTGGTTATTTTGGACTAATATGTTTTTGGAACTATCCTAAAGTCTGTTGGGAGATTTTTGCATGGTGAGATATTGAAGTGCCTTTTGTGTGGTCTGAGTTGTAGGGTGATGTTGGAGGGGTAAGACCAATTGACTGAAGTATACTGAGTAGAGGTTATAGCATCATTAACTATATTTTATGCCTGAGAGCTACATAATGTGAAATATGGGAAAAGTACCTGAAGAGGAAGCTTTTTTTTACATGTGATTGCAGTTTAGAGGGAGGAACTATGAAAGAGCAGCAATACGGTACCATTTTCAATAATAACAAGTGACAAAAGGCTGACTCATGGGAGAGGTAGAAAAATACTGCAAAACCAGCAGGCTTTGAGAAGGCTTTTTAGTGTGCTTGGAAGATACACAGAGAAGGTCCATAACAATATGTTTAAAGTGAAAAATAAAATTATTATTATTGAGAGTTAATAGTCCTTTAAGACAAATATGTTGAAGATGCAAGTTCAACCTATGTCAGTGTGGGAGGCTGGAAATAGTAGCAAACAGATCACCTAAATCTTTACTATAAAAAGGGAGAGATATAAGAGGTGCAAACATGTTCAGACTACTAAGAATAGGTATGAGGGAAAAGCATGAAAAGTTAGAAATCATTTGAAGATGGTCAAGCATGGAGGGAGGCAAGAGTACTGAGCAGTCTTCTACAAGGGCAGTGCTGGTAAGACACAGAGTGAGAGCAGCTGTAATCCATCATTGGGCAGGAAGCAAAAGCTAGATGGTGCTGACAAAGCTAAAATAGTTGATGCTTGTTAGGGTTCACTCTTTACCAGAAAGGCCAGCTCATTCAGCATTACAGAAGTAAGAGTTGAGGACAGACTAAACCAGAAAATATTTAGCTAAGGAAGAAATTTCAGTTTGTCTGGACCTGTGGTGAACCTAGAGGACTGGCTGAGGCCAGCACAGAGCTGCACT
Source organism: Sakesphorus luctuosus (assembly GCA_013396695.1). Taxonomy (NCBI): domain Eukaryota; kingdom Metazoa; phylum Chordata; class Aves; order Passeriformes; family Thamnophilidae; genus Sakesphorus; species Sakesphorus luctuosus. The sequence continues at coordinate 40,515 of VWZD01002471.1, forward strand.
TTCAAGACTGTCTATCCTTACCTTGGGAAGGCAGGAGCCTGTAACAGATAATGACAGTGCATACTTTAAAACAAGAGAAAGAGGAGGAGACTGGCATTATTTACTCTGACTACAATTTCAATTTCCAGAAAAGTATTGGAACAAATACTCAGACTTGAAAATACCAAGAAAATAACCATGGGGATCAATAATAGACAAAACAAATGTTCCCAGGACAAATGATTTCAAATCTGTCTAATTTTCTGCCCTGACAGCATGACAGGCTGTGTTCAGTCAGCTTTCTTGATAGGACTGCTTGATATGCAGGTGGCATTCCCATAAACAAGTTGAGGGGATTGAACCTGAATAAACTGCTCCAAAGTGAGTGCTCAGTTAATGGGAAATCAGGTTCAAACCGTACTGATCAGGTGCTTTGTGTTGAGCCAGAAGAGTGTGACTTTGTTGTAGCCCACCCTGCTTCACAATCTCTTCAGTATTTCTCAGAACAACTTTTAAAATGGAGAGCATGCTGGATGTATTCAAGTGATACTCCAGTGAAAAGAGACAGAGTTTCACAGGATATGATTAGAGCTTGATACTAAAGTCACAAACTGGATGCAGTTTTGAAAAAAACCCACATTCTATTAAGGATACTTCAGTCAGTAAGCATGTGGGGGTAGTCACGTGGATCAAACCTAGAATTTATTCCACGTGAGCAAACCCAGTTACAAACAACTCTTTGAAATGGTTCTAGCAATTACAGTAGACCACACACTGAAGACAAGTCAACAATGTCATCCGGTTGTATGAAGGATAAACGTCTCATGGAGATATCTGGCCACATCTGTTAGCTGCAAGATATATGTCAGCAGTGTTCAATCTGCAGTTGTACAGATTTGGACACTGGACTTCCAGAAATACATAACCATCTATTTGAAATCCAAAGTAAAGCAATTAGCAGGGTTAAAAGTCTAGCAAATGACACCTGTGAGGACAAATTTATGGAACTGGGAACTGGAGAGGAAAAAAAAGGGCTAAAAGGAAACTTGATCCTTAAGCAAATAGGAGGTAGCTTTGCAACTGAGGGAATTTGTTCTTCATGCCCATTTGTGCTAGAAAATTAACAAAATTGTAGTAGATACTTGACAGCGGGAAATACAGGCAAAGGCTTACTACCACTATGAGACAACTAGCTGAGTGTACTAATAGCTTGAGAGAGGAATTGCTTGGGGTGTTTAAGAATGTCACAAATATTTTAGGCCTAGAAGAAGAGATAAGATGGTCTGCAGCATCCTTAGGCATAGAATTAATACCTTTGAAACAAATGAAATAAAATTGTGTACTGGAGCTGTGGGTCAACAGAGCGATATACACAATTCCTGCATTATTGATGGTCCCTCTTGCTGGTCTAATGATAAAAAGTGCAAAAGAAAATGGGCCAATCTTTAATAGGCTATCAGAGCAACACTTCTGAAAATAGACTGGTTGCTTATCCTCTTGGATTTGTATGGATTTGGCTGTGCTGCTCGTGAAGGTGTGCACTAGGCTAAGACAACTGTATAGACTGTTTTTTTCTTTATTAGAGGTCAAAATATTGAGACTAATTCAGGCTGTTTTTCCGAGATGTTCTCCACCTGCAACAGCTCCCTCCACTTCTAGCTCTTGCTGAGGCACTGGGAGATCAGCATGAGCAAGGTGATGCTTATTCATTCTCAATTTAAACCTTAGGTAGCTTCTGTGTATAAAACCGTCACGTTCCTGTCCATTCCAAGTCATATATGCATACACATCATACATTTTTTATCCCCTGCATCTCTCTATTTTCTTAGGAAAAGGATAGGAAATGATCTATTAACCAGTAAGGAACTGAAGGTGTTTTCTCCCTGACTCTTGCCCTCATCAGGGCCTCTCCTTGTGAGTAACCATGAAGATTCATCCTGAATTGTATAATATACTACATTGTCCTCGGTTCATCTGACAACTAGGGTAAGGTCACTGGCAGGCTTGCTTAGAGGAAGTTTTTGCTGTGCGAATAATGTTCAAAGCAGCTGCAGATTTAATTAGAAAATTTTCAAGGAAGTTGTTACTTCTGGTGGAAAGAATAACTAATTAACTCCCTGAAGACTATTATCAAGTGAAGTTGTTCTAAAAATGCATTTCCTGCCAACTCAATAAGCACATTTAAAGTCTTTAAGATATCTGCAGTTTTATTTACAGGCTACTGCATAACATACAGTCATAGGGAGCTTGGGGAAGGTGTGGTCTAGTGTATGTGAAAAGTTTCTGTCTTTATCTTAGGCATAGTAAGGAGATATTAGATATATGTGATGCTAAAAAAGCAAGATAATTTGTCTAAGGGGCAATTGCAGCACAAGATGCAGCAACTTGAGGAAGAGTTTGGACTAAGTTGTCATATGTTGAACAACCTCTCTTACTAAAGCCTGTGAGTTTTATTGGTTCAATTATTCACTTAGAAATATGTGGCCCTGCTATTACAAGATATGAGCAAATTTGGTCTAGGACCTGTGGATCTTGTGTCTTTGAAATGGATTTAAAACACACAGCAAATTTGCTGTGCCTGGTTTTAACTTGTGTTCAAGCGCAGTCCAAAGCCTATTAATGTAAAGAGGTTCTATTGGCTTGTGGTTTACAGATAAAATCTAAAAAAAAGACTACACAGACAAGAAAATGCACATTTTAAAAAAGAATTAATCTATGCTGCAAGGACTTTTCATGAAGTTTTTTGTCTTCATGATCTAGGGAGAGCCCTAACCTGGTCTGCTTCCCACTACAGACCATTATAGTTCAGTTCTGAACAGAGCATAGTAGGAGTCAGTTCTGCTGCTGCATGGGCACTGCAGAAGTTGGTTTAATTCTGAATTCTCTTACCTCCCTAACCTCCCCTTAGACAAGTTTAAACTGAAAAAAACCAAAGATCAGAGGCCAAAGAATATATAAGTAGGAGTGGAGATTAATAATTATGTGTCCTTACTACTGCAAAGCAATCACATAGCCTGGCTTGCACAAGAAAATTGTCCTAGTAAATTTTAAGTTAATGTCAAAAGTTCCTTATGGATGAGTAATCATAGAAGTCTGCTTCTTTTTCTTTGGCTCTATTTACAGTTATCTTTGGTTATATTGCTGAGCTGTTACATGATGTGAATGATGTAATTGGAATTGCATCAGGATCACAAGCCTAGAGCACCATACACTGTAGGAAAGCAAGAATGGGCTGAGTCATACTGTGCAATATCTTTTGCCTGGGAATGGCAGGCCTGAGCATCAGCACCAGGTTTGGCCTCCTGCAGCTCCAAGTCATTCTCCCTAAATATCAGCAAGTTCACATACACCCTTCCCAGTAGCTGAGCTGTTGGGGCTGGAAAACCCAAAGTGTTTCATGAGTCATTGATGCTCAAACCACTCAAAAGCTGATTCCTCCTGAGAGCTCTGGGACTCTGAAAGAGCAGATGGCATGGTGGGAACTCCAGGCTGCCATGGTTAATACCCTCTTTTCCTATTATCCTTAGTTTGCATTATGGTTCTTGTAGGAAACTGGGGACATCCAGGGAGGTAATTGAGAACCTGGAGGACTGAAATCTGTGAAAGGAATAAGCTGGATGTAGGCTTGAAGAAGTAATAGCGAATGTGTGTCCTGAAAGAGATATTTAAAAGGCAAAAAAAAAATAAAAAAAGAACTGTGAATTCTTGAGATGAAAGGAAAATTACAATTCCAGAATAATTTTTTAACTTATCCAGTGCAATGTAACAAGTTAGTTCAAAGAATCATCTGAAGTATATTATATTTGTTGTTAACTGTTAGAACAATAAGAACAGTATTTTGGTGTTTTATACCACTGAGAGAAACTATCAACACTCTACACACAACATCAGACACACATTTACTAAAGGCTGTTAAAGGAGGGGTTGTGTTCCCATTGCCAATAACAGGTGGTCACAGCAAGCCTGTGCAGCTCACTCACTGAGGCTTTAGTGATCCTAGACAGGAAGGCTCAGTCTGCCTGCAAGGAGCTTCCAACCTCATTTCAGCCATAGCAATTGGAGGCAAATCTTAAGGCAGGGATGGAGGATGCAAATTTCAACAGAATATTCATAAAAATCTGTCTTGGGTTAATGGCTATATATATATGTATTCAGGAGGTTGGAACCTGCAACATGATGAATGCTTCCCTTTTTGTTTCCCTACCCCAATAAAGAGAGGGTAAAAATTATGAGAATTCTGAATGAAGGAAATAATAATGATTGTACTGAAAAAAGGGAAAAAAAACCAATATAAAAACAACAGCAGAAAAATATTACCCAGCTAGCCCCTTTTGTCTAGGTCAAAACAAAACCTGTAAGGGTATTTAGTCCCAAAAAGTCTTATGCTGCAGAGGTGATGGTGTGGGTTCCATGTAGCAACCACGTGGGTGTCAGTGGCAGGGCTGGGACTGACCTGGTGTGGTGCTGGGCCTGGTGGGATGGTGCTTTGTGTAGATGAGAGAGAGAAACACCTGTAGCTGAGATGGGGTGGCACTGGGCTGAGGCCACAGTGGCTGTGGGCAACCACGCAATAGATACGAGGCAGCAAATGGCTCCGAAGAGTGGAACTGATTGCTGGTGTGGTGGTAGCTCTGGGCTACTTTGAGATAGCTCCAAAGGTGCTCTGAAAAACAGCATTACAGTGGTTACCCTGTCCTTAACACGAAATGAACAGCAAAGCTGACTGTCCATCAAAAAGTCTGGGCTCAGTTGGACAGTGAAGAGAATGGCTGAGTGCCCCAGCACAGGCTCAAAGGACCCACAGTGGTCCAGTGGGCAAAAGCTAGATACACAGTCAGCCAGTTCTGGCCCATGCCTGCTCTTTTATCTCCTGTCTCCTGGGATGCCCCACTCCAGGCACCCACCCTTCTGGTGGGTCTCGAGACCACTAGAATGGTCTTCCCTCAATTCATCTTGGGCAGGGGCAGTCCCCATGCTCTGAATTACATGCTGGTATGAATTATTCATCACTGAAATCCTCCTCGTTTAGCTAAAACTACAACATCATCATCCATCTGGGCAAGGTTAAGACATAGTGGCTTGGGAAGCCTTAGAAGTATAGATAAACTGATAACTATAACATCTGTAAACAGGAAAAGGCTAAGTATCTTTGAGGCCATTGGTATCTTGCCAAGGTGGAGGAGGGAGAGCTAAGTCTGGTAAACATGAAAAATAAAAATCTTGACATCTCCTTGTTGTTT
>VWZD01002471.1:58656-80408 GCA_013396695.1 Sakesphorus luctuosus
CTACAGCTGCCTGCCCTCATAGAAAAGTTTTAGAATGGAAAATTGTCACTACATGCTGATTTTCTCAGTTTTGTCCTGAACAGCATCAGTCAGTCAAAGTTTCCATTCATCTATTTTTTTTTCTGTGTTGTCATGGGCCCTACAACTCCCCAGAGCTGCTCTTAGGAATTAGAGAAATACCTTAATCTTCCTTACCTAATGAATGGGTCATTGCCAATACATTGTGTAATAACTAACTCCAACTCTCCATGCTGAGATTGTTTATAAATATTTACTAATATGAACTGGTATTTTCTGGTCTCCTTCTTCTGTGCTTTGTAGTAAATGACCGAAAGAACCAGCTGTGGTTATGACACTTGAGTGTGATTTGGGAAATGAAGGTCTGATAAAGCAAGTAGTGATGGAGAATGTCTACAGTGGGATGACTGAAACTCCTCTGTAACATGAAAACAGTTCTACTTTCTTAAAAAAAAATGTTCCTTTGTAAGAAATTGGTGGTTACATATTATTGTGCTGGTTTAGAGGTAAACCAGCAGGAGAAATGAGCTCAACACGAGAGAGATTGTAAGTCAGAGCCACAATTTAATAATAATACTACAGTAAATACACTGACACAAAGGGAAATTGCTTCCAACTCCCCAAACCCAGCAGTATAACCCAGTGCCCTGGGGTACAAACCCAAAGGGGTTTGTTAGCCTTATGCTGAGACCCGTGTGGTTCCCCCAAGTCCAAAGCAAAAAAAGAAGTGAAAAAAACCTGTTGGTGCAGGTGATGGCTGTGGTCTCCTCCTATCGAGGTCCTGCTGCTCCTCTGGGTCCGACGAGAGGTTCCTGAGGTCTTCTTACCTACTCCTTTTTGTACCCTCAGGGAGCACCCAGTCCCTCCCCCGGGGCGGGGACTCACACAATGGGTGATTAACTCTGTGAGTCATGGGCTATTTTTGGACTGTTGATGGCCCATTAGCACCTACGCCCCCTCAGGCTGGGAGTGGAGGTGCTAACGACTCCCTGGGAAGCTGCTGCAAATGGGCCATTGACCTTGGGAATGAATAGATGGGGGTAGAATACACAGCTTTGATCACCCCCACACAGTGACAACTGGTCCCACCTGCTGAACTAGGACAATTATCTACAAGTGAGCTAGGACTAGAAAGTAAGAAGAAAACAACTGTTTGGTCCTTCACCAGAAAGGACTTGGCAGTATTCCAATATAATGCAGTTTTCACTAGCTTTTTAGAAGAGATTCATATGTTCAAGTGATCAGTTCATTAAGTTCACATTAAGAAGTTAAGAAGGGAGTCAGAATATGTTACCTGTAATTAATGGATAACAGAGGGTTCAGGTTCTTGAATAGATTGCTCTTTTGTGGCCCCTTCCCTCTCTCTTCCTGATTAGTTGCTGTTTCCTGTAAATATTGATTACTTCTTGGAAATTCAAGAGATGACTGGCCAGCAGCATCATATCAGACTGCTGTCACACCACACTGTGCTTTCAGGTGCTCCTGGACTGCCCTCATGTTCAGAAACAGTACCTTCTCCAGTTGTACACTCTATTTATTTTTGTCACTTTAACATGCATTCCTTAGAAATCTGTACCTAGAGCTGCTGAAAACAGATACTGCAGGACTATAAGGTTGGCTGAAACATTAATTTCATAATGGCATGGAATTCTGAGGCAGTGTTCACATTGTCTATTTGCTATTTATGATTTACATTTTTCCTTAAAAACTAAATTCTATAATCTTTACAGCTTGTTCTGTTACCTATCTTTGAAATTGCCCTGTCTTGTGTTGAGCTGGCAAAATGCCAACTGCCCAAGTACAGAGAAAAAGGGTTCCTCCTCCCCCCAACCAGCCAAAGGGAGAAAGAAGAGGGAGAGGGAAAAAAAACTCACACCAGGTTTATGCTGAAACTTACTACATGTATTTATACAGAAAAGAGAAAATTAAAAGAAAACTACAGTATAACACACACTTACACAAGTTATATATAACTTCCCACTCCCCAGTAAGCACAAATTTTACCATTTTAACTACAAATCATTCTGAAGAAGTCAATTCCTCAAAGACAGACTTAAGCAAAGAGAAAAACTAAGAACAAACATTTTACTTCCCTAAGATAACATGATGGTGAGGCGGTGCTGTGGGCTTGGGCCTCCCCATCCCTCCTGGGACAGCACGGTGTGTCTTACTGGGACGACAGCTGTGAAGCTACTGCCCAAGCCCCTCCCACACACTGGATTTTACTTCTTTTGAGATGATGTAGTATGGTATGGAATACAATATTATTGGCTAAAAGAAGTCAGCTGTTAGTAGCCCAGCCCAGCTCAAGTCAGCTGACAATTCTAGGCCTAATATGATCTTTAAAGCCTAAATTGAGGCCCACCTGGCTAAACCATAATATGCCCTCATGTTTCCAACCTTTTTTTTCTCTTGTCTACAGATGCTCCTTCATATCCACCTGCTCAGGCATGCTTGCTTGCCATCACTGTCTCTCTCTGAACCCTCCTGGCTGTCTACTGTATTGCAAAAGGTCTAGATAAAGCTTCCAAAATCTCTTCAACACTGACTCAAAAGAAAAAGGGAAAAAAGTTAAAGTTATTGGCCCATTCATGAAGACAGTTTTTTTCCACTGGTGGCTCTCCTAGGTGTTTTACACAGTTTTACTGTTAAGTGGCAGAAAATTGGAGTGCAGTAATAGCTTATTCCAGTATAATCTGTGCAAATTAAAATGCTGAATTTAAGAAATAAAGACTATTTTCTCAGAAGTAAAAAGTAGGTGGTTATGCATTATCTACGGCTACCTTATACTTATACCTGCTTTTGTTATGATCAAAGTTGAGCTGAGTCAGTGGATATGTATAATACTTGGATATATTTGGTGAAATGTGGAAGCATGGGCTAACTCTACACCCACATCTGTCCACTAGTTACAGAGGCCACAGCAGGCAATTTATGCCTGGCTAAGAGAGGAAGATTTTTGATATAAACCTGGCCATGAAACTGAGAGTGAACGCAGATAGTCTGAGGATCAGTTGTTAAAAAGTTTCTTACACCAAGAACCAAGATGTGACCAAAACCCATGGGACATTTCACCTTCCAAACCATGATTCTCCTTTCTTCCTTAGTAAGTGCAACTACAATGCATGGTGTGTGGATAAAGGTTTTACATAACAGTAAGCTTGTGAATACAAAAGACATTTCTGTGTGCCAGGAATACGCAAGACACAAATTAGAGATTGGGGAGAAAAAATTCAGCGGGCTGGAAAGAATTCCAGGTATATTTGGGAAAGTGTGGGTGGTACAGTGAATAGGGATGACCCAGAGCTTCAGAGGTTTCTTTTCATACCAATTCTCTCTTACTAGATATCCAAGTTACCTGGGACAAATCTGCCATAATTCACAGTAAGTTGGAAGCATTTTTGGATGTCTTCAAACGTTTGCCAGGCCCAGAATCCCCTGCTCATCTGCTGCTATATTCTGTAGCTGCTAAACTCTATCTGCTTGAATTTCCTGTGGCAGGTGTAAGTGAAGCGAAGTCTTGACATCGCAGAGTAACTTGTCATCCTTGACCAACATGTCCAGGTCTTGCACTGTTCCACAAAATGTAAAAACTGCTTTATTCATCTAGTGTAACAGGTCTGCAAAAGCAGAAATGTCTACACGGCTGTTCTTGAGAAGAGATATTTACTCTTCCTCTGCCCTAGCAGGTGTGGTGCTTCTGTGTACCCTCTAAGGCAGCCAGAGACAAGCAAACCTCTTGATCCCCTGCTGAGCCCTAGACAGACTATCTTGCCTCTCAGCAGTACTAGTTTCAAGACAGTGCTGAACTAACTGTGATTTTATGGTGTCAGGTTTGCAGGTCAGTGTTACAAAATTAAGGGTTGAAACAAGTATACCCCTTAGTTTTATGTGTTTCTCTTTCTCGTGTGTTAGCTCGAACTAATTGAATTGCCATTACCTTGTTCAAGTATTGTGAGGATAATTCAGACTTCTGAATTACAGGCTGCTGAACTGCTCAGCTTGGATGATCATATAACCTATGCAATGTGTACAGTGTAAATCCAGTAATTTGAATTGTACTATTCAAATTACATCAAGACTGATTTGCTTTCCCCCTGGTGTATTTTTCTAGAAAGGAAAAGATGGAGAGAGGGTGAAGATGGCCTGAAGAATTATATTTGATTTCTACTGGTTGTTTTCAAAGCAAGTGACTAAAGTGAAGTCAACATAATTTCAATTTGCTGTCTGCTACTTCAACTTCAATGTGTAAGAAGAACTCCATAGGGAGACTTCTACTCCACCTGCCCTGATGTTCTGCCCATTTTGAGGGCAAAGAGCCCTCCCTGGTACTTTGCTGGTACTCCGTTACTTTCTGACATGTAACATTGCCAAGTCATAAAGGCTGAAATGGTCTAGTGAAAAGATAAAAAAAAAAAAAAGAAAAGAGAAAAATAAGAAGTAGTCCATGGCAGAAAAAAACTAGGGTTTTCTGAGCATCTCCTTTAAAGTTTGTATATGATAAAAATATTCATCTTTGTTTTAATAGCGATTACTTATGAAGTACTTCAGAATTAATAAAGCAACAGTATCTATTAGGAAAGTTAATCACAGACCGTCATGAATGAAAGGAATTAAATTCTTAATGAATTTGATTCTTTATTAGGAAGATTTTCTGTAACAAGAATAATAAACTATGAAATAGTAATGATAGTTAGCATCTTTCAGTCTTACAACATGAGCGAAGTTTTAGGTAATCCTACTCACATTACAAAACTGTGAGCACTGCTTTCACGCCACAGCCAAGGAAAATGAGGCTGAAAGGGCCAGAGAGACATCCAGGATTGCATGTCCTGTCTGTGGCACAGCCAGAGTTTGCATTAGGGATTTCTTGGTATCGGAGAAATTTTGGGTTTGCTGCATTGTCAGATAAATTCCCATATCATTGGCTTCAAGTGGCTGGAGTATACTAGTATGATTATGGTTCAAAGTAATTGTTAAGATTTTTTGTTTTATTAATCTCCTATTGGCAGTTTCAAGAGAGAAGATTCTTGGGAAAGGCTCATTCTAAGCATTTTGGCTTTCATCACATTAGAGTGTTCTGTCTTTGGTGAATGTGCACATGGAAGAAACTGATTCTTTTCAAAAATAATCCTTTTTTAATGCATAAAGTGATGAAGAGCAAATGACTCATAAAACAGCCATCTGGCCAGTATCAGAGATATGAAATCAGAACACAGTCATGCCTACATATAGCTATACTAATGTTTTCCTCTGGCCTTTGAAAGCCAGGGTGCTGCTAATGCGGCCTTTAAGACCCTTGAGAGTCTTAAAGGAGCCCTGTTTATTAGGAAATGGGCACTGCAGACAGCAGAAAGCCAAGTGTCCTCCAATTCACTGAAGAAATGGAAGGTAATGAGTGTTCGTCTGAAGAAGTGGAAGGCAATGAGCGTTTGCCAGAAGAAATGGGAGGCAATGAATGTTTGTATTCAGCTTCCTTGCAGCAAACATTATCTCAACAAAGTTATCTGTTGTCTATGTTATCCTGCATCTTGCTGAATACTACAACCACACTCACACCTTTAGATTTGTGCCTGATCCATTATGCCCAATGTGCCCAACTATCTATTTTAAGTTTCTTCTTCCCAGCCTTCATGAACAGTGATACATTTCCAGAGGAGTCTGCAGAAAAGACATTTTCATGAAATGCACTCCATCACACCAATTTGTATAATGTAACAGGCAAGACTTTACATAAATAATGAACTATCTTGTTGTGTAGCTTTTACCTGTTTTAATTAATTTCCCTTTGCATTTATCCTTCTCTTCTTCTGTGGGATATTGCAATTCAAATCAGTAAACTCAGAGCTGTATCCAGTATGTTGCCATGCTGTGTAACTACATTGTGTTACTCCATGGGGGAAAGTTGCAGTGTCTGCTTTGTTATTGTTATTCATGTACTCTGAATTTATCTGATAATTTCTAAAACAGATAAGAGTTTGTCATTGGCAAAAAAAAAAAAAACTTATGACTCCTTTACTTGGGCCTGAAACAATTAAAAGAGGCTATATAGAGGGAGACTGGTGAAGTGATTCACAGATATGAATGGCAGTGTCGTAAGGCTCTGTCTTAGATGCATATACATCTTTTAATTGTGGTGGCACAAGTGCTTCAGGAATATGTCATACCCCACCCCACTGTGCAAACCCCTACTTCTGAAACCAAGGATGGTTCTTAAAGTAAGAGAGTGCATCCTGTGATGAGTGGTGAGCAGTGGGAAGAGACCTCACCTGTCTCTGAGGAGCATGATGGCTCAGCGTGCCTGGGGACCTCTGGTGTCAAGATCGTGCTGCCAAGGGCACTCTTACAAACCTTCTCTGAGAGCAGAACCAATATGTAACATTTTGGTGAGGACAGGGGTGCACCAGTTACTGCCTGGGAATGAACCATGTGACCTCCACCACAACTAGACTATAACACTAGTTTTGGTAAAAAATCTCCTCTAAGAAATGCTAGGTTTCCGTAGGGGAATGTGGCAGGATGTTTCTACCCTGATAAGGCCTAGAATCTGGTCAATGCAAGTTATCTGTGGTGAGTTACTGCTCGTGCCAGGGTGCTGGTTTTGGTGTTGAATTATGCTAAAACCAGCCTGGTTTGCCAAACTTCAAACACACATCCTGCTTTTTGAAGCAGGATTTGAGAGATAAGCTACTAGCTGGCCTGTAAGATTGTGACTAGCAGTCAGTCACTTTATACTATAAAAGTCCAGTCTACTCACATAGAAGTCGGATTCTTCCAACATAACCCTTCTTGGGGTGTATGCATAGAGATGGCTGCTGTAGATGGTCATGTTCCTCAAGGCTGAGAGGAAGAGATCTTCCCACAAGCACTGGTATGAATGAGTTACATCAAATCTCTACTTAACAATTGTTTCTTTTTTAATATAATTGTTTCAACAATTGCTTTATTATAATGCACTAGCCTACCTTACACAATTTTACCAGTAGTTTTAGCATTTATATTTGTGTATTATGATTAAGATCTTTTGTCTGATCATGTGTAATAATAAATGATTAATTTTATACAAATATTCTCAGTTTGCCATCATTAAAACTGATGGGATAAAGTGCTTCAATCACACCTCTATAATTCCTTAAATCTAAACCACTGACAAAATCTGAGGCTAAGACTGGATCCAGCCTCACCTTGGCTCCTCTGAGGAGTTTAGAAAGCAGGGGGATCCTTTGTGCCACTCATGATTTAACAGCAGGACTTCTTTATCAAACTTTGCCTAAAAGCCTTCTGCTTCCCCTGTGACAGAGGAGGAAAACAATTTGTGGGTATAAGGCAGGATGAGAAGAAAGACCTTGACATAGGCTACTGCTTAGATTGACCCTTCAGTGTTTCTTTCATGAGTGATATTGACATGATAAGAAAAAGGTCTAGAAATAAAAATCAGTATAGTTTAAATTCTGTGTCAGAACTGTGATTCTTTGACCTGTCAGAGGATTTTATTTTCCTGATTTTAATGTCTTCAAATATATTTGAAATCCATTGTTTCTTTGGTTATTTAGAAATAAACCTCAGCAATAATGTATTGGATTTGGGGGTATTTATTTACACCTAGAGGAACTACTGTGTCAGAACTCTTAGTTCAGCACATTGAAAGAAAAATATAATTAATAATAATAACTTCAAATATAAGGTTAATTGATATCACTGAATAAGTTGCTTGTTCTTATAAAGTATTGTAGAATAATAGAATCACAGAAGGGTTTGGATTGGAAGGGACCTTAAAGACCTTGTTCTAACCTCACTTCCATGGACAGGGACATTTTCACTAGACCAGGCTGCTCAAAGCACCATCCAACCTGGCCTTACACACTTTCAGGGATCAGGCATCCACAGCTTCTCTGAGCAAGTGCATTTCAAGAGCATTTGACCTTCGCTTGCTCCTTTTTAAAAATACACATACCATGGGATTAAAGGTATGAGCAAGCATGCTCTCAATATCCTGCAAAGTAGATTAAAGTGTGCATTTACAGTGTGCCAGCTACTTCTTGCTAGCTGCCCCTGAATGTGTTCCTACAGCATGTTGATTGTCAGGGAGTACATGGCTCAGAGGTATAAGTAAAGGACATTACATTCAGTGAACTGTGTTACCAGGCAGGAGAATGCTTCAACTACTTGCTGCAGGACAGTGACAAGCTACCATGACAGTTGGTATCACAGTAGGTTATTCAGTTACTTCTAGGTGTTAACTTCCTAAAGGACCATCTCCATTATCAGTAATGCTTTCCAGTTGTTTTGCCAATGCATATCCTCCATATTGCAGCTCACACAGAAATAAATTCCCCTAGCTAGAGGACTCAACTTTGTTGAAACATAAAAGTGCAAGGAGGCAGCCAGGAGGCAGCCAGGTTGATGTGTAACCTGATGGATAAGTAACTTTTTCAATGAAAACCCTTCACTGAAGAGGTCTTTTCCACTGTGCTTCACAACATTTACGTATTTAAAGACCTTTTTTTTCTAGTCTCCCATTCTTTAACTTAAGCCTATTTTTCTCTTGGTAGTTGTCACTGATGACCAACAGTTCTATGATTCTAAGACAGATAATAAGGTGGCTCCCTGTAGTAGAAAAATGAGAAATCTTGTATTTAAAACTGTCACATTTACATTCAAACCTCTATAATTCCAGATCCTTTATCATTATACTGTTGGCCAGATAACTATTACCAGTTTCAAACTTGTGCATTTCCTTTTGCTTCTTTAACTGTAGTTCTTTGCAGTTGTCTTTGTTGAATTTTATCATGTTGATTTCAAGTGACCCCACCTATTTCTTGGGATAGTTTTGACATCAGATGCAGTCCTGGAGAAAGCTTATGACTACTCCCATGCTTATGTTTTTGGAAACTGTGATGAACACGGAGTAGGACTGCATCATGGAAACTGTTAATGGAAGTTTTGAACCTGACAAGATGCAGGGCCAGTCACTATCTGACCCGTTCAACTTTCTGATGATGAGAGGAGTAGTTTGAATATTCAGTTATATCATTTTCCTATAAAATGCTAGTGCTGCTACAGTGATTACCTCTTATTATAGTCAGTTGCTATTTGCATGCTTGAGCCATACAGTTTGCAAACAGCCCACTGGCATCAATCACTGCACAGACACTAAACAGGACAGGTCTCACAGATAGAAAGGACCTGCATTTTAAGTAGAAAAAAGGCAATAGATTGATGAAGTAAACTGCAAGGGGAGCACAGGATGAAAATTTCTACTCGTAAAATGGTTTCCAAACAACTGCATGCTCAGTAGGGAGGGGGGTGTACAATCAAGTGAGTTGTTGAGGTGTGGTTGCTCCCCAGGAGAAATGGAAAGCCACATTATGTGCGTATATCAGTGAGAGGAGAGCGAAATTTTCATATGGAAGAAGTTTCCTCTCTATTTCTGGCATTGTGCAAAAGATAATAATCCCCCTTGGAAAAAGAATTGCATTCTCCTTGGAAAAAGTATTTCAGGGCTGGGTGTGCCAGCTACGTTCTTCGCTATGTGAAAAAGAACAGAAATTTCTCTGCTGTTTTTAAATACAAAATATGATGAGATATCAAAAATTTCATATTGTCTTGCTGGAACTTGTTAGATTTTAGAGAAGGAAAAGTAAGTGATGAATGCAAAGATGGTCAGGATCATTTTAGTTCTGGAGTTTGTTTTACATATCTAGTTCTAAAGGAATAAAAATAGCCATGGATCTGACAAACTGCTCTTCATGCAAAAATGCACCTGCATTCTTTTGGTACAGATTTGGGAAATACATTTTGTTGAGTTCTGACAAAACACATAGCATGGAATTGACCTTTTTTGCAGCATTTCAATATAAAGTCCTGTCCCTGCCTTAAATACTAGGAACAGCACAAGGTCCCAGAATCTAATAGAAGCTGAGTGGTCCACTTGTCCATACCATGGCTATATATGGTCTGGAAAGAGCATTCGGGATAGATGTGTATGTGACATAACAAATAACACATGTTATTACTATACTGCTGAGATTCATTCCTCCAATATAATATCAGATTGGATGTGTTGGCTCTTGAGTCAGGGGAATTACTCAGTGTGAATAACAGTGGAGTCTAGATCCAGACTGTTGAAAAAGCTCCTTGTTACAGAGGAGCTGCTGTTTTGCTGGAATGGGCCATGTGAAGAGGCAATGACAGCTTTAGTGAAGATGATGTATAGACTGTGCTGCATTAAAAGCTCTGCTTGAGAGTTATTCATTTTCCTGACTAAAGGTCTTCATATTTCCTGGATGATGCAGCATATTGCATGAGGCATTTTTTCTTATGCAATTTCATGTCAGATTACACACATGATACATCATGATGTAATTATGCTGACATATGCGCAAAGTTAAACAAGAGGAAACATGTCTTTCTGAATGGCAAGATATTGTAGTAGACATAATCTTTTTTTCCCCCACTGTTGTATTTGTTGGCAGAGAACAAGATCTAGACTTTGTGATGACACAGTTGTAAGACATAGGAGGTGATGACATTGGAGTGACTGGGCAATTATGCATTCATGGCCAAGCTACAGCAGGAAGATGTTTTGCTCTGTAGTGTTGAGAGATCAGTATCACTGAGACTGCTGCTCTTTTCCGGTGTCTCACAGAAGGAAAAACAAAAGCCCTACCTGCTTCCCAGGTAGAAATTCTGTACCTGTGTTTGACCCAGACCATATTTTCAGACCAGGCATTCTAAAAAATCAGTTAATTACAAAATTAGTGACATTTCTCTGAATGAAAACACACTGTACATGTCTAAGTATATCTATCCTATCCAATGTGCTCCCTACAACCCTCTGTTCCCCTGTCTTTCATTCCTGCTGACTTACTGGCTTTCTCCAGGAAGCCTGACAATCAGTGAGTGCTTCCGCCTTTGTGCTCTTTTGTACAGAACAAATACACTGAAGTTAGAAGCCATGTAATTTTCACACAGCAGCAACAAATTGGTATGTAACTTTTTCTTCTTCATATCCTCCGCTTATGCCTCTTAGACATAGATGCTGCTCCAGCAGAAAAGTATAGCAGGAGCTGTATGACTTGCTTGTTTAAGAGGCTGAGTTAAATATAGGACATCAATCAAGAAATTAACCTGAGTAATTACTGGAGAAGGTGCTAAGTCACACATCATGTGAGGTGTCATTATTCACAGTTTGCAGTATCAGTGAACCAGGTACTTTATAGAAGTACTGATGAAAGCTAACTCCAGTGTTTTTCTAGCAAGTTCTATTTTTAGGTACACTTACTCAGCTGGAGAAGGGAATGTGAATGCAAACTGTAATATAAAGGATAAATTAGTGTTGTCTGCATGGTTTGTTGTGTGTAGTTCCAGAAGTGCCAGGGTTGCATACCTTTCTTTGAAAGACAGATTGTAGCTGACATTTCCAGTCACTTCGGTTTGTGGACTTCTCAAATGTGCTATATACAAGGAAAAAGCAAGTTGCATAACTAAATTTCAAGAGTCATGTGTTATATAATACATGTTTCCCACAAAGCTCAATTTCAGGGCTAGATATTTCAGTGTCAGACTGGTACATACAGCTGCCGGGACTCAGTTCAGGCAGGAAGTCAGGACTTCCTCATGCTATACAAAGTTCAGGCCAGTCTTTGATGGAATAATGTGAGAATTACCACTGTTTCTGACCTTGCATCAAATAGGTGTATTAGGAACATGTACTTTACTTTCCCCTCTCAGCATAACACCTGTTTGCATGTCCTTACTGACCTGCCACATCAAATCTCCGCTAATGTATCCACAGCCTAAACTATGTGAGGGTACCTATCTGTCTAAAATGCTCTTTTCATTTCACATCCAAGACCACACTCATCTTGCAAAACATTTGACTCCACAGACCTTCTCATAACAGCATCCTTGACACAGAGAGCATCCCAGAGTATTGGAGGACTGCAGCCCCGCCTCCCACTACGCTGCCATGCATGCAGCTGCTACCTTTCTTCTCCCACTTAATCTAAGATACAGGTTTAGCAGCTCAAATCTCATTGAGAAATTCCTAATAATAATGTCAAAGTCTAAACATTGCTTTAAGTGGGCACTGCTCCTGGATATGTTCCTGCTATACCCCTTGTCAGGAAGGGTAGGTTCTGCAGCTGCTGGAAAAGTGAGGCTGAGCACCATAGAGAGTTCAGAAAACAGTATCTTTATTAACAGGAATGACCAAATAGCAGAAACCCAAAGAGAAGAGAGAGAGAAGGAGGACAACTAAAGCAAGAAGCCCAATTGTGTAAGCGTCCCAGTCTCCAATTACTCACACAAGGTCATCTTACCAACTCAGAACACTCTCCCGAAGGCAGCGGCTACGTCTTGTAAGCATTGGCAGACAGCAGGCATCCTTGCTGTCCTTTTGAGGAAAGAACCACCAACGCTAAGAGCATGAGCCCTCTCACCTTTTACTGAGCCGGCTAGAGACATCTGCCTGGGGAAGTGAGGCCACCACCCCCCAGGAAGAGGTTGTAGACCCTACTGCTCTCTCTCTCTCTCTCTTCTTCCTTGCTGCCACCCTCCAAAGGCTGTCAACCAATGGGAGACAGTCAAGTAACTTTAGTTTATGCAAAGTCTGTCTTCAAGGATGAAGCTTTCACTCTATCAGCTTTTGTTCCCTAGAACCTGGCAGGAAAAGGATAAATCTTTTCACAGGTGGCATTGGCAGAGACACAGAGCAACATGTCAACAGTTTTAATTCCTGACACACCCTTTTCGGAAACTGCCATCTCACAGTGAAGGGGAAAATCCCTCATCAGGTATCTCCCTTGAGTTATTATGTTGTTGACACACTGTTAGCACCTTTATAAAGAACTCACTCTAGCAGTTTATGGAATAACCCTTTTATTAATACAAATTGTGATGAGCTAATAAAAAGTTTGTGGTCATTGGTGATAAGGTTTGGCTATAAAGACACACTCAAAACCATGTAATAATAAAAAGAAACAAAGCACAAGAACAAAGTTTAAAGCAAAGCAACATACTAAAACACCATGAAGTGAAACAAACCATAGCTCTTTAAAAGCAAGTAATATAGCTTTGAATTTCTCACCCAGACTATCCTGGGGTGCAAGGAAGGCAGATACAACTCATCGGTCAATCCTAGCAGTTGCGATGGAAAACTTCCTTCAGTCTTTTCCCATCTCAATCTCCTCTTTATACTTTTTAACTTGGTGTTTGCGTGACTTCAGTCATAATTGTTAAATCTGGGTCTATTGTTTCTTGATGGATAGATGACAATAGGTCAAAAATGTTACCACATTCCCTTTGTGCAGAATGTTTGCAAAAAAAGGCTGTGATATCCTCACATCACTCCATCCTTTGGTTCATTCATTATGACAGGTGTTTGTCATCTTAGGGAACTTTGCAAACCAACATGACTTTCGTGTTATCTGGAAAATGGTAGCTGGAGTATTTTTTCTTATCATCAGGAAGTGGTAGCTGGTCTTTCCTCTGTAAATCTTGTCCTATTTTAACTTTGTACTTTATCTATTACTCCACACCCCTGCATTCCAACTCCCCACTCCTTAGTCCTCCCATCCCACCCAATGCTGCTCTTCCCTTTTTGTTGGTATAAATACTCATATAAGTCATACCATTAGGCACCTCTCTGAGGGCACTGTTGCAATTGGGTCTTGAAGTGTACATAAAGCATAATCAAATTCAGAATTTCTGTCTTGTGTGAAGAGGGATTGCATTTCCATACAAAATAAGAAGGATCAAGTCCACCCTCAGCAAGTTTCCAGATGACATGAGCAGACTGATGCAGTTGACACACCTGAAGGACAGGATGCCATCCAGGGAGACCTGAACAAGCCTGAGAAGTGGGCCCATGGAATCCTCATGAAGTTTAACAAGACCAGGGGCAAGGTGCTGAACCTGGGTCAGGACAACACCTTGTATCAATACAGGCTAGGGGATGAATTGGTTGAGAGCAGCCCTGATGAGAAGGACTTGGTGGTGCTGGTGGTTGAGATACTGCATGTGACCCAGCAATGTGCACTCACAGCCCAGAAAGCCACTTGGACCCTGGGCTGCCTCAGAAGCTGTGTAGCCAGCATGGCAAGGGAGAGGATTCTGGCCCTCTGCCCTGTCCTGCTGAGACCCCAGCTATAACACTGCATCCAGCTCTGGGCTTCCCAGCACAGGAAGGACGTTGAACTGTTTGAGCAAATCCAGAGGAGCACCATCAACATGATCAGTGGGATGGAGCATGTTTCCTATGATGAAAAGCTGAGAGATTTAGTATTGGTCAGCCTGGAAAACAGAAAGCTTCAGCATGACATAATGAACAGTTCCACCTTGAAATAATTAGAAATAAATTCCATTCTGGGTGTTATCACACCAATATCTTATGTCCAGTGTCCCTCTGCAAAACCTACTATAAATTCCAAGACACGGTCACACTGACATTAACTGGAAATATTTCTAAGACCTGTGTATATGCTGAACCTTTTTACATGTTCATATAGGATTTAGAAAATGCATCTCCTGGTCACAGGTATGAAAAATTACCTTTTTTCTTTCCTCCATTTACTTTGCATTATACAGAAACATGCAAAAATAAAAGCTGTAGCAGGCAGCTGTGTTCTCATACCTATCTGTCTGCACTTATTGCTCTGTTAATTAGTGTAATTAATTATAAAGAGCAATTTTCAAGTGATACATCAAATAATGCCTCTGTCAGCATTTCCTGAACTTCCAGTGGCTTTGTCCTTACTGAGTTGATACCAGAAGTTGCTGTGCAGGCTGTGTAGATACTTAATATCCACAGTTTTCACTTGGATGCATAATCCTTTACTGCACTTTGGTTATATCTGCATGCAATCTCACAGTAGTTTGTAAGCTCCTGTAGCTACTGGGGCAGGCTTCTCCATAAAAGCCCATGGAGTACCAGGTGGCCAAGTGAATACATACTGGTGTGGGCATATTTGTTTGAAGTTTAAGTTCATTTGACGGTGCAGCACGTGTTGCAGAGCTGTGTGATCTCTTTCCTCCTGCAGCTGCTGCTCACTTAGACACCAGCTTTTTCCACCAGCATTAGCTGCATCCTTGGGCCCCTCCTAGGGTTCTGTCAGGTCTTGGGGTCCTTCTTGAGACACCAATGGGGCTGCTGCTCTACTGGACTCTGACCATATCCATTTTGAGGCACATGCTTCTTGTCATCTCCTGCCTCCCTTCAATTTTCCCCCTAGTTTACATTGTGTTTAATGAAAGAAAAATATCTGAAATGAGGATGACCAAGAAAACACGGCATAAAAGTATGAGCATAAAAATTAGAATACCCTGGAAAGAACCCAAGGTTGAAATCACTAGGTTGAAATCCTGTGTTCGTTCTTAGCTGTTGTTCAATTAAAACATACTTTATGAACTGTAGGACCAACTGTCTTGGGTTGAGCTGGCAAAACGCCAACTGCCCAAGAACAGAGAAAAATGATTCTTCCCCCCCCGCCACCAGCCAAGAGAAAAAGAGGAGGGAGAGGAAAAAAACTTCCAAAGCCAGGTTTCTTCTGAAACTAACTACATGTATTTATACAGAAAAGAGAAAATTAAGAGAAAACTACAATATAACACACTCTTACACAAGTTACATATAACTAGAACCTCTCACTCCCCAGTTAATACAAAGTGTATTACTCTAGATCCATAAGCACTTTAAAAGACATTCAGCAAGAAACAGAAAGAGTAACAACAAAATGTTTCTACTTCCCTGAACTCAAACAAACTGCAAGCACCGGCAGCAGCAGCAGCAAGGCCTAAGATAGCAGAAAAGGTGTAGCACGTCTTCCCTGCACCTCAGCCATGGTGAAACTGACTAAGCCACTCCCACACACTGGACTTTACTGCTATTGAGATGATGTAAGATGGTATGGAATACAATATTATTGGCTAGAAGAAGTCAGCTGTCAGCTAGCCTGGCCCAGCTCAAGGCAGCTGACAATTTCAGGCCCAAATCTGAACTCCAAGGCCCAAATTTAGGCCCACCTAGCTAAACCCGTAACACCAACTAATACTCAGTTAGAAGGAAGAGAGAAATGCTCATTGAACAATTTCACAGTTCCAACGAGCTCTGAGCAAGGCTAAGCAGTAAAAGACTGTCTTTTTCTGCTTCAAGTCTTCTTCAAGTACTGTCTCAAATCCTTTCAGATGTATATAGTCTGTAGCTAAAACTGTTTTTAACAGTGAAAGAAAGAAAAAAAAATATTGTGGAAGCAGTCCAGTCTTTCAAGTGTTCGTATTTTGCCTCAATCTGCAGAAATGGATAGTTATCTCCATGTTTGTCTGACAGCGGCACATGTGATAAACAGATGTTAACTTCCATTGAGGAGATATACTTTAAGGGACAGAGTTTAAACAATGGTCTCTCTCTCTTTTTTTTTTTCCCAGTAGCAAATGTGGCTATCAGAAATCGTAGGAACTTGACAAGCAGTCTAAGAAGTCTAAATATGTGAGTGTGCCTTCAAGCAAAGTACTGAGACATTTAAATTATAGGACTTACCACACAGCTATTTGTGAATACAAAAGTGGATAGGTAATGCCTGATGAAAACCAAGATTCTGAGATTTTATTTTGACTGCATTTGCCAATTGAAGGTTCTTACTTATTTTTACTGATTCCACGTTATCCAATGCGAGATAGAGCCCTGTGCTGAAGCATCATGAAAGCCCTGGCAACAAAAAACTGACAAACCTGAACCTATATCACTGCCGTGGTCTCAGAGAAAAATTCCTTTATTCTTAATGGCNCTGTATTTGTCCCTTAAGGAAGACAGCTACAAAGGCAGGAAGGGAATGCACCATGTGCATTAACAGAACTGCATGTATCTCAGTAAAAAGATGCAGAAACACCACAAAAGTCTACAAAGAAGGAGAAGTCAGTGAATAAAAGCTGAAATCTTTGGGTATAGTAGCAGACAGAAAAAGACCTGAGACTCTGGGTAAACAAACAGCTGTCAATTTTTGGATTCCTAGTGCCCTGAAAAAATTGTTCATTGTCTAGCTTATTTTAAAATAAATAAGACTGCAACCATATCAAATGCTTCATTCGATTCTTCCAGTGGAACAAACTTGCAAGATCTTGAATATCAAGAGCCTGCATCATGGATTCAGATATTAATGAACACTTTCAGTATATCTATTAATATTAGTGAAAATTCAAGGACTAGATTAATTTTGTTGAGAAAGTTGACTTCAAATCTCATGGGACAAGACTTTCATGTTCAATTTCTTATACATACTACAGCTGTTTACAAGGACTTTACATGCAAACTTTGTACTTTGAAACTTCCTATCTTTTTGCATACTGGAGATAATAAAATGACCTAAAGTAACGATCTGGTTTTTTATGTTCACCTTTCTGATCTTGCCCTTCTTCATCTCTGAAAAAAATATTATTATGCTTTGAGAGTCTTGTAAGTTCTATTTACTTATAAATACTTCATTCAGTCTTCACACAAATCAAACTTTCTGTTGTCCTCATAGGTGTAGAGAACATATTCCAATATGCTGTTTGATTTGCAGGCACCAGAGATATGTTTTAAAAGAGGGGGCAACATTTCATTAGGCATACTTTTTTCAGGGCATGCTGCTAAATGCCACCAGATTGCTCTGAGCTATGTAATTCTACAAGCAATAATTAAAAATTACATCACATTTTCCATCTGAATATGTGTTATCACTCAGACAGTTCACAAGGTTCCTACAAGTTCGATTCATGTGTTCCTATTTTTCAATAAGAAGACTGCTATAGAGATTCATGCCTTTTGTCCAGATATACACTTGGTTTTTTGTTCTCACATTTCAGACCCCTAACTACAGAGGCCTATAACATGATCTTTTAGAAGAGCACACAATCCGCAACTTGAAAAGAAACTATATTATATTTAAGGACATTTACTGCTTCTGTGGAAGTAAAGGTCCAAGCTTCTTTAACTCTTTACCTGACTTTACATTATGGCTATAGGCCAGATTTGCTGTTCAGCATGTTCCTAGTTACCTTTCCTCTGAGGTCTTAGACACAAGAAAAATGCTTCAGTCTTTTTCCAATTATTTCAGTTACTATTATTGCCAGATTTTATGTTACTACTGCTTCTTGTTTAGTTATAAGAACAGTTATATTCTGTGCCTTTATAAAATGATGCATGCTAATAAAATAATAATATGGAAAATAATTTCAGTGGATTAACCTCCAAGACCAATATTAAGATATAAAACTGTCTTTAGAATCACTCTTCATTTCTCAGGATTCTGGTTTTCCCTCTCTGGGAGCTTTTGTGTGCTGGACTGATTACCCACAGAAGTGGTATTTCAGACTCAACAGCATGGCTGTAGGCAAACTAATGTGTAGGCAAAAAGCAGAAATCACTCAGGAGAAAAATGAATCTGAACTGACAAAATATACCTAGATTGTATGAGATCGGTGTGAATTATTTAAACACAATAGCATTTTCCAGCCTTCAAGCTAAATTAATACTTTGGAAGACGTGTTCAGAGTTTGTGTTTGCAGTTTACAAAAGGTTAATTTTCCCTGGTCACTGTGAGCACTGTCTGAAAAGGCTAGCAGAAGCTATGCTCAAAAAGGCAGTTCCAGCATGGATAATACAAAATGTTCCAACCGTCTGAAGTGAACTTTCTCCTTGTGTTGGTGAGTGACTGGGCAGACAGCTTCATTAAGAGTCTGCTGCACACCAAAAATGTGGCTTGTAAGTGAACAGTAATCTCACAGAGGCACACATTAGCATCTTGTGCCAAGCACAGTATCAGTGGCATAATTTCGCCCTTCACCTCAGCTTTAGGACATGCTGTGACAGCAGCAGCACATGCTTTTAGATAAAATGTGCTGTAGCCCTAGTGAATGAACAAGGTTCTCAAGACAAAGTGATCTGCACACAGTGTGAAATTTAAACACAGTATTTCATGTGTTGCTTGCCAGAGAACTTTCTGTTCATTGTATGTTGTAAAAAGTTTTTCCTTAAACTGTCTAAAACCTCTGTTGGAGAGATTGGTGAGGAGCTACTGGACCTCAAGAGTTGTTAATATTCTTAATGCAGTTCATACTTGCTAATATGTAAGAAGATAAAAATGAGTCATAGTGAACTGACTTGTCACAGTGTGCTTGTTTAAAGGTAAACTGGCAGGAGAAATGAACCCAACTCGAAAGAGATTATAAATCAGAGTTACAATTCAATAAAAATATTACAATAAATGCAATGATACAGACAGAAATTGGTTTTAACCCACAAAATCCAGAAGTATAACCCAGCATCCTGGGGCACAAACAGAATGGTGTTCATTAGCCCCCCTGCTGGGCTCCATGTGGTCCCCCATGAGTCCAAAGTAAAGGAAAGGAAAACCTCTTGGTGCAGATGATGGGTGCAGTCTTGTTGAGAGTGGTGGTCTCAGTCTTGTTAAGAGTGGCAGTTGCAGTCCTGTTGAGGTTCTGGTCCTCCTCTGGATCTGATGAGTGGTACCAGAAATCTCAACTCCCCAAGATTATGTATACTCAGGTTCAGATGGGAATGCCCAGTACATGCTCCAGGACAAGGAGTTTCACAAGGGGTGATTTACTCTGTGAGTCATGGGATATTTTTGGAATCTTTGATGGCCCATTAGCAGACATGACCACTCAGGCTGTGTGTGAAGGTGCTAATGACTTCCTGGAGGGGAGTTATCTATCACACCTGAGTCATTGGTGTGAAGACCTTATCTCACAGGGTTCTCTAACACCCAGATTATAGCCTGACGAATCAGGTGTGCCCTGGGCAGCTGCTGCAAATGATCCACACTTAACAGTTCATTAGAAATGACATAGAGAGTGTAGAATACACAGTTCTAGTTACACCCACACAGTAATAAGCTAGGACACGTAGGGAAATAAATTATGATGAGTTTAAATTCCTCATTTAAGACTGATTGCAAAACCCTACTGTTTTATACAATATCCATCAGCCCTAGTGGTAATATTGGCTTAAACCATTTTTTTTTTATAGGTTCTGTGTACCATGGCACCAAAATGCAAGTACAGCAGGGCAAAACAAAAGAGATTTATTCCTGTAGGTCAATACAATTGGTCTCTTTAATATGTAGAAGGCATCTAATGTGGAGAACATCCAAATTTAGAGAATATCCAGTATAGAATACCCAAATTTTGTATACCCATTGTATGTACGTGCATGCAGTATGTAGATGCATATGTATATATGAGTATAAAGTGAACTAAATAAGTAAATCAAAACCCTATGAAATTAGAATTCCAAAGTATTTGTGGAAGCAGAGTGAGGAACTACAGAGATGAATAAACACCACAAAATCACAGGATCAGCCAGGCTGGAAAAGATCTCTGAGGTCATCAAGTCCAACTTTTGACCTAACATGACCTTGCCTAGTAGGTCATGACACTAAGTGCCATATCCAGTCTCATCTTAAACACCTCCAGGGACAGTGTAGACAGCCCATTCCAATGTCTGATCACTTTCTTTGTAAAGAATTTCTTCTTAATGTCTAACCTAAACATGGTACATCTTAAGACTATGTACTCTTGTCCTACTGCTGATTGCCTGGGAGAAGAGACTGATCCCCACCTCGCTACAACCTTATTTCAGGTTTTGTAGAGAGTGATACAGTCTTCCTTGAACCTTTTTCTCCAGGCTAAACAACCCCAGCTTCCTCAGTCTCTCCTTCTTTGTGTGAATATGGATGCTTAGCCATTTTCAAAGTCTGAGACAAGACCTGGCTGAAGGTTGTCAGCAATTTAAGCAAAATAAGTCAAGAAGTGGTAGCAGGAAGATGGCTCAGAGGGCTAGTTGCAGCTGAGAGTGGTGCAAAGAGGTCTGAGGCAAGCAAAATGGGTAATTTGTAGTAATCCTGGTGAGCCATTTAGCCGTCCTGGGCTGGATATTGTATCACACTGTCTTCTTAAAGCCAGATTCAGAGATATTGGTTGCTATTTTCTCTAGTCACATTTGACAGAAGTTTTAGCAGTAATGGAAAGGCCTCAAAAATGTTTTTGTGTAAATTTGTAAAAATATCTTCCAAGGTTCATTGATACTAATATTGCTATGAATATGTCTACTTAGCTGCTTATGAGACATATCCTATGCAGTTGCATTTTGCTGCTTTGGTAGCATATCAAAGATAGTCTGGATTTGCCTGTTGTGACAACAATTGTAAGTACAGATTTTGTGTACCTTTCAATATTTTTAGCATGAATCTAGCAATATGTGATGTTTTCTTCAGACCCTCAGCATCTTGAAGGTTTCTGGAAATTCAGGGGGGTTTTTGACGTAATTGCAAAGCTTAAAAATACAGGTTTGCAGGGACTCGAAACACTTAACACTTTCATACCAAAACTATTTGAGTTTTCCAAATTGTTTGGAAGTCAGGACTCTTATAGGAGAGTTAATAAAGTAATGGATATTAGTAATGCATATTATTTTACTCCCATCTGGAGTGATGCATCCAGATCTGGGGCCCTGTAACGTTCAGATCTGCTTAATTTTGATGCAGACTGAACTACAGGTTCAACTATTGTCTTGAGCAAAATGAAAACTCAAAGAAGTTATCTGTAAATACTAAAACCTGATTTTATTAATTAATTGCTAGAGAGATGCAAAAGGAAAAGAGGAAAAATAAGAAAAGTTAGGAAAAATGCTTAAGAGTACTTTTTAGAAGCAGAGAAAAAGCTTACCACCAGGAAAA
>VWZD01002471.1:81223-97012 GCA_013396695.1 Sakesphorus luctuosus
GCGAGCTAGCTGGGAGCACTAGGCTCCTAAGCTGGTCGCCCAGGGCATTTCCTAGGATGTCCTGTTTGCTTTTTTGTCTAATAGTTGCTGCAGTGAATTATTCATCTATTGTTGCTGCAATAAATTGCTAAAAATTAAGTTTTAAGTGTTGGCCCCAGTAATTCAGTCAATTTTACCTATAACAGTAGTCAAGTCCAGATGTTTGGAAACCGATGACAAAGGCACGATTTTTGGCAGGAAACATTTCCTTGAGAAAGCTTTTCCATGAAAGCTGACAGGGCAATGTTAGCAAGATGTATTGAGACACAGAAAACAATGGAGAAACATATTTTTGGCTTCTTTTGTATGTTACAGGTCCCCAGCACCTGATGGCTCATTTGACCTTACTTTTGTAGTTTTACAAAGTCTTTCCAGAATTACGTGCTAATGGGATGGCATTTCACTGCCAGAAAGAGTTTAGTAGCTTGTTTAGAGATCACTCTTTTTACTTCCTTTTCTAGGTATTTGCTGAAGGTGTGGAATAACCTGTTTCTTGGTAGGATCCTGCTCCTGATGTCTTCTTCATGGCAAGTTACCATTAAGTCCTGCCCTTTGCTGTTCATTCTTTAGCTAACTTAAAAGACCACCTCCTCCAAACCCCTGGCAGGTCTGTCTCTTAATAAACCTTTTTGTTTCATTCCACAGAAATAATTTTATCATTTGAGTGGTTTTGATCAACACATGCTGTTGTAGTTTCACCCATGTTTACATAGGCATGTGTGCTCTTTGTTGTATTTTCCTTGCAGTGCTTTCCCTGGGGTTGTGAGCCATACAAACACAGAGTAAGCCAGGGCAGATCTGTCTAGCCTGGTTGCCACTGGCACGTGTATGCTGTTGTCTCTCCTCTCTAATTTCTTGGGAATGTGTCTGGAAGTGCTCACAATATTTAACAGTGACATCTGATAAGCCTGAAAACATCTCAGGGCTTACCACTGCTGGAGGTGAAAGGGCTAGGGTTTTTATGTTCTGCATAATTCATCACATAAAAGTAAATGGAAGAAACTCATGCTCCTTTTGATGTATGAAATTGTCTAGTTTCACTTAAGATTCTTTTAGGTATTTTGTTTTGTTACCTGCTCTTGAAAATGAAGAAGCTGAGCAGTTGAATCTTGATTCTTCCACGTCCTGTCAAAATGTATGTAATATAAAGCAATCTTACTAAACAGTTGCTTTAGTTGTCTCTGTACGCCAATGTCACATATGTGCAAAGTGAATTGTGTAACTGCCAAGATAAGTTCTTATATCAATACTAATACATCTATTTAATGAGCAATTTTTAGGAAGTGTATGCTAACTTTATAGGGTAACTAGTCTACCTGTCTTTTTGGAACTTCATTTAGTTTCTGATGTTATGGTCTGTGAGCTTCCATTCATAACCTAAAAATTTCAAAGAATGCCCATCTTTCTTTGTACCAGTATCATCCATTGACTGCTAAACATATTTTTACCTTCTAGTTTGCTTTACTGCTTTTTCAGAGGAAGATGACAGAAGTTCTAGTCCTTAGCAGGTAAAAATTGTATTTCAGGAATGGAAAGACATGTATTTCCACCTAATTAATAACTTTAAAAAAAAGTTACATTAGCTAGAAAGAACATGGAAGACAAAGTTCAGTTCTGAATTTAACTTTCAAGGTGTGTGCTTTGGGCTTAAACATTCATCAAAGAGAAGGGGATGATCTTGACCACAACACACATCCCACAACATTCAACACTTATGCACTGAAAGAAAATACAAGAGGCCATTTACTTTGACTGTAAACAGAAATGCTGCTAATAATAGGATTTTTACACGCAGTGCGTGTTCTTCATGCAGATTCTATGCCTGTAGTAAATGCAAGTAGATCTTAAGCCTTGCTTCTGCAGCCTGAACTTGTGCTTTGCTAGCAGGCAGTTGGAAGATTATTAGCTCATGACCTTTCTCTAATTATTTTGTGTAGTAATTTTTGTCACTGATGATGAAATGTTGACATGGTCATTTACAGGAGGCTTTGTATTTTGCACCCTTTTCCAACATAGTTTTAGAAGGACTGTCTCTTTAAGAATGAACTCCCTCACCTTGCTGGAGCCAGGTGGGCAGGGAAAGTATAAAAAAATCACAAAAGCTGGACAGAAAACAACGCTTTCTCTTCTCCAAACGACGCGGCTTTTGCCTGGAGAGGCTGCGTGGTGCTGTGCTTCACCGAGGGCGCTGCTTCTGTGGTCGACACCGCCGCCGTCAATGGACCACCCTCCACCGCAGCCAAGGAAAAAATGAAAGTGACACTGACCCAGTTCATGCCACGTGGACTGCTGCTGCTGTCGCTGTCCGTGGCAGGAACGGTTTCCAGGAGAGTAACTCTTCTCCCTTGCCATGAACTCCATCCAGTTTTGCTTTGCCCCCTCTTTCCCTGTGGTTTTATTGTTTGTTCTTTGTTCTCCTGCGGAAAAAAGTGAGAAGGAAGCACATGTTGGTCATTGGTTTTGTCTGTATAAAAGGAAGTTCAAGGCAAGCATGGGTGGGGAGAGACCAGAAGCAATTTCTCTCTTTGTTGTTAGTTCCTCTTTTTTCTTTGGATATTGTTGTTTTTAATGTTATATTTCTTGTCAGTACATTGTTATTTTTTCACTTCTGCCTCCTCACATTTTGTCTCTCTATATTGGTGGAAAATAAAAGGGAAGGTAGTTCATTTTGGTGGAGTTCTTGCTGCAATATTTGTCTTTAAACCAAGACAAGCTGTGAGAGGTATGGAGCTGTGGCAGTGCAGCAGTGACAGGAGGTCTGCAACATACACAGTTCAGCCGAGGTTCTGGGCACTAGTTTGGACCATAGGATGGCTGCCAAAGAGCTCACTCTGGACAACTATATTGAGACAGAAACTTGTCCAGACTCAGAGACAAAACATTTGCCAGAATCTGCTTTAACAATACTAAGCCCTGTACTCTTGAGTCTGTGCTAGACATCTGAGGATACCTGAGATGTTTGAATGCAAACACCAACAGCAGAGGTTTGGGAAAAGGAGTGCAGAAGTACTTGAGATAAGCATGCAAACAGTGTAGTTTCTTTCACTGGCATTAATTCACTGAGAGTACAAATAGCGTATGATGGATAGTTCAGTTACCATTTAGAAACCGAACTTGAAATTAGTAACTTGGCGTGTACAGAATTGCTGGCTGCCATGTCTCTCTTCAATCTGTCTTACTGTGCAAGTTTTCTCATCTCTGTCTTCAGTTTAACTATTTTCTAATATTACAGCAAAAGATTTATGCAGTCAAGGTGCGTTAGAGTTGCTATATTCTCCTTTATCTTATTAGTCATATCAAGTCAGTCTAGCATGGTGAAACTTTGTCCTACGTTGGGTTGTGTATGCTGCAATGGCTAAGGATCCCAAGAGGCACTCAGGTACAGCTACTGCAAATGTTTCTGTTATTCAGAAAGACACTCTTGTCCAAGCTTTAAGGAGAGTCTGACAATGTGTTTTCACACCTGTTTAGTGTAAAGCACCCTTGATACTGTCCATAGGAGGTGTTTACATGGGGAAGTTCTCTCAGCTGTATGTTTGGGAACATTTGAAAGGAGAATGTCACCCTTTGCTGCTTTGGACATGTGAGCCTTGTCACACAGTTCTTCTCTTGAAAAAAAACAATAAAAAGGTACCATGAGGGATTATTTGTAAACGTAAGTGCTTGATTTTTTTCCCCACTCTTCTGTAGTGGAATACATAACTTGAGTTTCAAGGCCACTTTGAGCCAGGAGGAAATTTTCCCCTGATCTATTGAATTTTAGACCATTCTTAGTTCATTGAATTCTTAAAGGACATCTGGTCTGCCAAGAGATTTTTACAGGGAAAAAGGACATAAGTACAGGCTAAATGGCAAGAGACCTTTCTTGACAGCCTGCTAAATAGCCAGGAGTAGAGGGGGCAAGGGTCAGAATGGGTGCCCATAGCATGACAGTGGTGACTGCAAAGAGATTGGCAGAGAAGAGGTTAACTCTGGAGCCCAGATAACCTCATTGCCTCTGAAAACAAAGAGTAGATATTTCAGCCACTTCCTTCCATACACTCTACAATCAAGATGAAAAGAAAATGTAATTCTCAACATGAATAATCCTAATTTCTTTTCTCCCAAAGCTGCAAATAACATACAGCTCTTCTTTGAGCAACAAATATTGATTAAAAGCCCATTCACTAAATGATGAAATAGAATCCACTGAATCAACCTTGAAATACCAACACATCACTGGCTACTGATTTTGATCACTATTATTATGATTGTTATTCATGTTCTTTTGTTTGCTCTGTAACTGCAAGAAAAATGTCTGTGTCCCTTATACCTGCTGAATACAATATGTTTGTTTCTATTTCGGCGGATGTTGATAAATAAAACAATTTAAATGAAAACTGGAAATAGATTCCACACAGGCACCTATAGATACAACACTAGTAAGTTCCATTCTGTGATGGCTGGTTGTATCCAGCTTTCTGCAGTTGCCCTGCTGTGGTTTAGCTTCTGTCTAAGGGATCAGGGTTCCCACAATTTAAACATTGCCTGAGATTCTAATTCCTGTATCAAACAAAAGAATGTGATACTTGGCATGTTTCAATACAGAGACTGTCATCTAGTAATTTCAAATCACTCAAGAGGTCTTTTGTGAAACAGTAAAAAAATGATCCACCTTTTCACTCTTACTGGGCAATTTCCACTCTGCAAATACAAAATTAGTTACTAGGGTTGGGAGTCATTCAGTAGGACAGAATCTAGAAGCCCAAGCCCAACTTAATTTATATAGGGCATGTTTTCTTTCTTCTCTATCTCTGTACCCTAGTTTTCTGCTCTTCCCTAAGTGTGTGACAGTGGGGGCCAGTGAGACACTCTCAGGATCCAAACATGCCCTGCTTTGTTTTTTCCTTTCCAGGTCTGAGTTGCTTGTTCAAAATATTCTTAAAAAACAACAACAGACCAAACAAAGTGCACACAAGAATAAATACCTAGTCCTCCTACTAATGGCTAGTTAAGTCAATGGATAAGTAGCAAATGGAGGTGTTAGGAGAGCAAGAACATGCTTCAAAAAGAGTTAGTCAACTGTAGTTAAGGCAAAGCCATGTTCTGAATATGTAGCAGAGCTGAAAATGTGACGATATACAGGGACAGAGACAAGCTCTTATCATGAGATTATCTGTTTCCATCTGCTACTATCAGTATTTAATCTGATTATGAGATGTACAGAAAGTATTGATTTCAGAAGACATTTCAAGATATCTTGACTGAGTCCTTCAAGAAAAAATATTTGTAGTATCCAAAAATATTAGTGTATCAGAAACAATGGTATATTGTAGACTTAATTAACAAATTTTAAGAAAATGCAGACAGGGACTGTTCATCTATGCGTACACACATAGTATTTGGTTGTTTGTTTTGGCAATTCTACTGCACTTTCACCTTTAAAAATCCCCTGCCAGTGATTATCAGTTCCTGCTTAGAAAGCTTAATGCTCTCTCTCTCAGGAGGTGTGCCTTTGGGAATTTTTGTTTTAATGTTCCTTTTAAGGTTCTGTGCTACCACTATTATAGTAGAATTTCAGATTTGTTTTGCATGGACAAATTTAACAGTCTGCCTTTGTTCAAATTTCTGGGATTGAACAAATCTAATGAGCTTTTATAGAAGCTAATAAAACAAGATGAAAGAATGAAGCAAAAGTAAGTAACCCTACCTAACACTTATGCAAACAGAATACTGGATCGGATTTGAGCAAGATGGGGAATTCTTGAGCTTGTGTTTTATTTATGTTTTGATTTACTGTTATAGTTTAAGCTGGCAAAATGCCAACTGCCTGGTACCCAGTCACAAGGTCCACTCCCAGAGAAGGAGAGTGAGGGAAAAAAAAAGAAATGAGGCTTTGGACATGTTGGTGTTCTTATATTTATAGAGAAAAGTGGAAAGCCCAACACCCACTATGAAATAGCACATAGTCCCAACAAACAACAACAAGCTCACCGAGGTCGCCCCAGCTAACAAACAGAATTCTAAATCAACCAAACCTCCTCCCCAAAGGAAACCTCCCAGCAAGAGGGAAAGAAAGAAAGAAATGAAGAGGAATATGCTCACTTCCCCGGGAAAACAGCCACACAGACCGGCAGCAGGGCCTGATATCAGCCGTCAGGGAGTAGGAGCCCTCCTGCTCCAGAGCATGGGCCGAGAAAAGGACCGAAACTCCTCCCCCTCGGCTTGTTATACCCCTCCACGCTTCCTAATGATGTCAGATGATATGAAATACCTCTTTGGCTGCTTAAGTCAGATGATACCTGTCCCCTCTACTCTGCGTCACATCCTTTGAGGCCTGCTGAAAACTGAGGCCTAAATGGGGACCTATACTGACTAGAGCCAAAACTACTACATTTACAGTAACTGTAATTTTTTTGGCTTTTTTATGAAAAGCTCCTAAGTTTTTTGGTATTTACCAAACTAAATATATAATAACATGTGAAAAGATAACTACAACATGAGTTCAGTGGCTTTTTGTCAGATTCATTCTGCTACTGTCTAAATTAGGACTCTCCTGTTTGATGACAGACGCAGCATTCAGCATCACTTCCCAAGGCTGGAAGTTACTCCTTGTGGCCTCAGAAGGGGTTTGGTGCTCCTCCACAATGGCATGTGTGTTCATGGTGGGATTACCTGACAGACAGCCATGCAGTAGCAAAACATACTGTATTATACTACTTGGTGATAAATTGTTAGGGTCTGTCTTCAGCACACCAAACAGACTTTGTTGAAATTTTGGCACACATATGAAGAATTCACAACAACAGGTGAAGCATACTTGTAGCTGTTCTTCATTGGTGATATTAATATTCCAACAAATATAGTCTATGGGAAAAATATTGGTTTGGGGTGTATGTTGCTGGGAGATGAATCACACTGCACTATTCTCTGACAAATCCAGGATCCTGAGTATACAGCAGATAATACATCAGAGTGACAAAATGAAGGAGGACATGGCAATCTTTTGCCCCATCAAGAGGCTGCTCACCTCTGGATTAGCCCAGCTCACAGGCCTGCAGGCACAGGGATTTATTTGGGTCCTAAGGACATCAATTCTGTTACTTCACGTTCTCATCTTCCTCTAGCAAGATCAGGCTTTTCTGCATTGAGTAATTTTTGTGAATTTACAACCAATAAAATCTGCTCTAGCATGAAATGGGAAATGACTTCAGATGTAAAGTGTATTACTGTGCTGAGCCTATTGAAACTCTTTGTACTATCTGCTGAAGAA
Source organism: Sakesphorus luctuosus (assembly GCA_013396695.1). Classification (NCBI taxonomy): domain Eukaryota; kingdom Metazoa; phylum Chordata; class Aves; order Passeriformes; family Thamnophilidae; genus Sakesphorus; species Sakesphorus luctuosus. The sequence continues at coordinate 88,515 of VWZD01002471.1, forward strand.
ATCCCTTCAACCAACATCCTTGAATGCCTTTTAATCATAGAACCAGAGAATGGTCTGCGTTGAAAGGGACCTTAAAGATCATCTACTTCAACCTCCCTGCCATGGACAAGGACACCTTTCATTAGACCTTGTTACTCAGAGCCTTGTCCAACCTGGCCTTGAACTAGGGATGGGGCATGCACAACGTCTCTAGAAAACGTGTTCCAGTGCCTCACTGCCCTTCTAGTAATGAATTACTTCCTCATACATAATCTAAATTTATCCTCTTTCAGCTTTAGGCCATTTACCTTTGTCCTATCACTAATGAACTAATGTCTAATTCCCCATCACTTTGAAGATCTAATCAAGATATAAAGTGTGCTTCTAGGTATTTCAAGTTTAGAACTACTTGGTGAAAGTGCAAACAGAAAAGAACTTCTTTAAAATTCTGACTTGAGTTTAAAACATAGGCAGTTAGAAAAAAGTGTATGTCTCAGAGTGTTTTTCCAAACTAATGATTCAGTCTCTAACCAATATTTAACAAACTTGGTCCAAAAATAATAGGAGAGGATTTCTGTGTAGAGTTCAACTGAAAATTGTTGAGAGATTAATTTATCAAGTAGCTCCAGCTGTAAGAGTGTGTTTTGGTAGAAACATGGGATCCTCTCTTCAGAGCATCATGCAGCTGGTATAACCTTGGGCCAGAAGACTGCTGAAAAACCTGGATGACAACTTTATGGAACAGGTCCAAAGGGAACCAACTTGGAAAGATGCCCTTCTTGATCTGTGTCCTGTCAACAGAGTGAATCTTGTGAATAAAGTGGAGACTGATGGCCTGTAGGCTGCGACTTGACTAGAGAGGGAATGACTCACTCAAGGTTTGGGGCAAAGTGAGCAATTTATTAAAATGGACATCAGCTTTTATAGGGAAGGGAGTGGAGTGAAGGAGGAGTATGCAAACAAGGGGGTTGGAAGAACCATATAAGGAAGGGTGGTGCATTCCACCAAACTTAGACCAATGGGAAGGGAGAAAAAGAGAACCATAAGGAAAAGCAGGGAAGATTCCAGAACTCATATAACAAAGAGTAATACATCAAAGAACATAAGGGTGTCTTTGTTTGAGGGAAAACAAAATGTTTACCCAAACCAGAGGAGAGGATTCCTTCTCAATAACTACATCACCCCTTATTAAATTTAAAAAAAAAAACAACAAACTTTTAATTAGAAAATGTATACAAGAAGGATAACTGTTCTTAACTACTATATCTATATATATAGACAGATAGATATAACTATAAACAGACCAGAGCAAACTACTCCCCCAGCACCAAAAAACCAAACCCCCAAAACTGTAAGTTCTTCCTGGTGTAATTATATTTATGGACAGTGGCCGTGTCACACCTTGGCTGGCTGTGAAGTGGATTCTCAGACTTTTCCCAGTGAGGCAGAGATAAGGGGTGTGTACGACTCACATGGTGCAGGATACAGCCTTTCCTGTGGGGGAAGAGCAGACTCTCTCTCTCTCTTTGTCCTTTGTTCAAAAGAAGAAAATGCTGGGAATTTAGGAGTGGTGGTAATTTCCAGAAATCTCCTTGCAGTTGAAGTTGGTCCCCACGAAAAAGGTCTGTAGNCGGTAGGGTAAGAAAAACTCCCTGAAGGACTCCTCCTACCACCACCTTCCTTTGTTTGAACCTTTAACAAAGGGGTATAGGGAAAGTCCTAATACAAATAACAGGGAGTAACACAACCAACTGTTAAGAACCCAAACCACAGGCAAAATAGTCTAAAACAGTCTATGCTTTAAATGCTAGTCTCTTCCAAGACAAGGTCTGCAAGTTCAGAGTCCTTTATCTGTTGTTGAAGTTCTTTTCCTCCAACACTTGACCACAATGCCCATAAAGTGATTTAAAATATTTTTAAAATCTCTGTTAACAGGGGGAAAAGTGCCAGCAAAACCTCAGCTCTGGACATGAGGAGAGCAGACTTCAGGGTGCTCAAGGAATTAGTAAGTAGGGTTCCCTGAAAAAGTGTTTTTTCTTGTGCTGAGGTCTATCAGTGCTGGTCACTTTTCAAACATCATCTCCTAAGGGCACAGGAGCAGCAATTCTAAAATGCTAGAAGTCAAGCAGGTGAGGTAGAAGGCCAGCTTGGCTCAACAGGAATCTTCTCTTGGAAGTAAGGCAAAAAAGGAAGGTGTATGTCCCATGGACACAAGGTTAAGTGACATGGGAAGAATTCAGAGATGCTTCTTGCCACTATATAGGGAGAAAATTCAAAGCTGGCCAGAAATGCTGGGGGCAATAAAAAGAGTTTTTTCAAATACATTAATTACAATAGGCAGTATAGAAATATTATCAGCCTGTTTTAGGACGAGAATGGTCATCTCACAAACAGGGACAGAGACAAGGCAGTGGTGTTTAATGCTTTCTTTTTCTCTGTCTTCAACATGGATGATGGATCAAGAAGGACTCAGTGCCCTGAGCTAGAGGACCATGACTGCAAGAATGATCAACTCCCAGTTGACCTTGAAATTGTGCAAGATCTGCTGCTCCAGGCTGATCCCTTCAAATCTACGAGGCCTGATGAGTTTCATCATGTAATCCTTAAAGAGCTGGCTGATGTCATCACAAAACCTGTCTTGATGATTTTTGTGTGGTCTTGGCAATCTGGAAAGGTCACAGCTGACTGACAGCTGGCAAACATAGTCCTGATTTTCAGGAAGGGGAAGAAAGAGGACCCTGGAAACTTCAGGCCTGTCAGTCTCACTTCAGCCCCTGGTAAAGTTATGAAGAAGATTATTCTGGGAAGTCTTGAAAATGACCTGAAAGACAAAGCTGTAACTGGTCACCGCCAGCATAACTTCATGAGGAGAAAGTCCTGCTTATCAAGGCTGATTTGCTTTTATAACAAGAGGACCCATCTTGCTGATCAAGCGAAGCTAGTTGATGTTATCGTTTTCAATTTCAGTAAAGGTTTCAATAATTGTCTCACACTATCCCTCTGGCCAAAATGTCCAGCCCACAGCTGGATAAACACATCATGTGGAGGGTGAGCAATTGGCTCACAGGTCAAGCACAGAGGTAATAGTGAATGGGAGAACATCAGATGGGTGACCTGTCACTAGTGGGGTTCCACAGGGGTCCATCTTAGGCCCTGTGCTCTTCAACACCTTCATAAATTACTTGGATGCAGGACTGGAAGGGATCCTAAGCAAGTCTGAAGATGACACAAAACTGTCTTCTCCCTTAAAGACAGGGAAGCTCTGCAGGGAGACCTCGACAAGTTAGAAGACTGGGCAATCATCAACCATATAAAGTTCAACATGGGAAAGTGCCAGATTCTGCACTTGGGATGAGGTAACCCCAGATGAACTTACAGACTGGCAAATGAGATGTTGGACAGCAGTGCTGTGGAAAGGGCCCTGGGGGTCCTGGTCAATGGCAAATTGAATATGAGTCAGCAGTGCCCTGGCATTCAGAAGGGCCAACTCTGTCCTGGGGGGCATCAGGCGAAGCATCTCCAGCCAGCTGAGGGAGGGAATTGTCCCCCTCTGCTCTGCACTGGGACGGCCTCATCTGGAATATTGTGTGCAGTTTTGGGCACTGCTATGTAAAAAAGATATTAAGCCATTAGAGGGAGCCCANTGGTTATTACAAAGAGGTTCTTCACCCAGGGGGTGGCTGGGCATTGGAACAGGCTCCCCATGGAAGTGGTCACAACACCAAGCCTGACAGACCTCAAGAAGCATTTTGACAATACTCTTGGGCACATGGTGTGATTCTTGGGGGTAGTCCTGTGCAAGAGAGAGAGATGGATGCAATGATCCTTGTAGGTCCCGTCCATCTCAGCTTATTCTGTCACTCTGTGTTATGTTAGGAACAGCCCGAAAGGATGTTATATAAAATCTGGAGGCAGTGTAACACAACAGGTATGAAACAATAACATCATGCCGTGTCCTAGAAGCACAGACCGCCAACTAAGTTTTGTCCTACTTTCGAAAAGGCCTTTTAGAAAACATATGCTGAAAATGTGACAACATGTGACGACACTTGAGACACCAAGGCAGAAAGGCCACTGGCATTTAGTTTTTAGATATGTAATATTTTATTCTTGCAAATCTGTAGCAGATTGTGTCTATCAAAAAGGCTGTAAATGAAAAGTTAGTGGGATGAACACAACAGTGTATGCAGAGAAACAGAACAGATAAAACACATATCCTTTGTATTACAGTCAAATATATAAGAACATGGAAGTATATCTGTAATATACTATGGCTGTTAATGGCTGTTAATTACAGACTGCCTGATAAAGCAGCAGAGGTGTATTTTACTTCCCAATTTTCATTGTTCTGGCAGACAGCTATTTTTGCTTGTATTTACTTCATATTAAGTAAATGTAAAGAACATACAACAAATGTCTTTTGGAATAATTGGGACACACAGGATCAGGTTGTGCTCTGTTTTTTCCTTTCTGAAAGTTCTGGGTAGCGCCAAATCACATTTCCTCTGTAACAGGACACTCAGGTGAGGAGCCCTTATAGAAGGTGACTAAAGAAAACCACATTTTCTTTCTGATACTGCAGTTGTTACAAAAGTGACAAGAATATGACAAGTACTAGCTACTGACAAAAGCACTCAAAAGAAGACCGTGCCATCCCAAAGTCTGCCAAAGTCGTCTTGATGTGGCCATGAGGTTCATTGGGTCAAGCAGAGATCCCTGGAGTAGGTCTGGATGTACCATGGGTGATTCACTTACTTTCCTGTAGTTGCAATAACTCTGTAGTCTGAAGAAGGAGAATAAACCTGGCAAAGCAGTGAGGGAGACTGGTGGCTCTGCCATCAAAAAACAAGAGCAAAAATTATGTCAAAGTGACCTCAGAACTTAAGAGAAATTCAAAATGAGATTCAAAGGTTGTGTGTGGAAGCTCCAGATGCATGACTAACGTAATTATGCTCTCTGGGCTCAGGTTACAAGTTGAATTTAACACATCTTGCTGATGATCAAGAGATTTTTCTGGAAATGGTGTACTCATTTCTGGTGGATTTTCAAAATAGTTCATGCTACAGGAAAAAAACAAACACTGACTTAATGACTTGTCTCCTATTTTTGTACTGTTCTATCATAATGAGAAGATAGAATCATCCTGGGTTATAATTTTCATCCTATCACTGACATCTGTGATAAAGAAAAATACTCTCTTATGGTGATAATTGAAGTTAAAGAATAGAAACCCTGTCTTTGAGGACTCTAAAGACTGCCACAGGCAAAATCTCTTTAATATATTTCAAAGAGTATTTTATTGTTGCTTCCTGCTTCTTTGTATCAATTGAGTTATTTATGTAACTTACTTTGAAATCATATACTGACAGAGTGGCAACCAAGTCCACAACAATGGGACAATCATGGCTGGCTAGGTCATATATCTCCAGAAAGGCTGGTGAAATTATTCCACTTTCATAACTCAAAGGGCAGTCTGTTGGTAGGCAGTGAGATAAAGTGAAACATGAAATGAAGGATGAAGAAAGTGAACATAACTTATCTAAAGATGCTTCTCTTTCATATCAGGTACAGAAAGTGCTGGGTTGTGATGCCAAGTGGTGGGGGAGCAACAAAAAGTGGGTGGCCCTGGGACAGGGTTTCCTAGAAATGGAGGAGTTGCCAAATTTTGTTCCTGCAGAAGAGCACAGAGTAACTCAATCCTGCCTTCAGCAGAGCAGCAAAGGTAGCTTTGCCCCATCAGAAGGGAGAAGGCTGACAAGGCCATCAGGGACTGAAGCACCTATACCTGAGGGTAAGAGAGTATCTCTCGAATTGTCACAGGCAAATTTCTTCTCCAGACCACACAGTCACCCTTCTCAAACCCACTGGAAATTGCTCTTCTCCTGATTCTGCTTACCACCTTGTTTCTTCCACAGGTACTCTGCAACCTCCTGACTCTCTGGACCTCACTGGCTGGCTTCTGTGAGTGTTGGCTGGGAGAAAACTGATACCTCCTGGTTTGTACTGGGAAATGAAAGAGGAAGTGCAGGGTTGGTATGGGACAATGGCACATATGCTACAGGACAGAGAAATAAACCACAGGACAATAGCTGAGCTTCATGTATGTCCTTCTGTTTTGTGCCCCTGCATCCTCCCTTGACCATGGGGCATAGCCCTTGAGATTGTGGAGGCAGTAATCAGGGCTGGGTTCTCTGGTGCTGCACACTGCCTAGGTAGCAGTCCTCCTCTCCTCTCTGGTGGGACAAAATAGGCAGCCAGAGTGCATCTGCCCACACTGTTTGCATTTCATCTGGCCCTGCTGAGGGGCTTCCTAAGAGGCAACTTCAAAGAGAGAGGGTATTTAAGAAATGGGAGGCCCTCTGAAACTCCAGAAATAGTGTGGGAACCAATGTGGACTGAAATACATAGGAGATAAACAGCAGTTTGGAAAGACAGGCACAAGAGAAACATGCTGCAGGTTAATTCTCAAATGGTGCAAAAAGGCAGGAAAATCTTGCAATCATTTTGATGTATGTATAAAAGTATCTTAGATAAATGGTCACTGTAGTGATCGCTATTATTTTTCCTTTCATGAAAGACATCTAGTTTCTGAATGTACATAATGGCACTTGGAGAACTGAACATATTGGACTTCTTTATAGTGAACAAGTAATGATTTTTTTTCCACCCTAAATTTAATCGTTTTGCAGGCTGGGCTATGTCTTTCTCAGGCCTTTTTTTTCAGATAACCCAAACTATGCTACCAAGTGTTACAATAAGTCCTAGGTGTCTGACAAAGAAAAAGTCTGAAATGAAAGAGATCTCAGTCAGTGTGCCTAATGGCCTTCCCCACATCACTGCTCCCAAGGGAGCTGTGGGCTTGGTTATGTCCTGCCCTGCGATTGCTGTCTTTGGGACACAACGCCAGGGGCAAAACTTACACCTTGTAATGTGCTGAGCTGGGGTCTAGAAGAAGTGCCCAGAGAGACTGAGCTTATTTTAACTGTCTCTCAGACTGATAGGCTAATCATTTTGACAAGCTTTTTCAATAATCAGAGAAAAACACTTTTGTACAGTTTGCCTGAAAGACATAATGATGTTCTTTTAAAATGATATGTCAATGGATAACAAGTTTCATAACCATTTTATAAAATGTATATAAGCCAAAAGGCTATTTCGGCAGAAATACTCTGGGTTTGGCATGAACAGTCAATTGAAGTGATTTTTTGGAGATTAACAGTGAATCAAAAAAAAAAAAAGTGAGTGGTAGAATATTGTGTATTTGCTGCTGGTATTCCTGTACTGTGATGCAGTTTATCGACATATAAGGAAATTAATTGCTTTGAAACATTAATTGCTTTGAAACGTTATAAACCGTAAGTGCAGGAATCGTAGTTCATGAAGACTGGCTTTTAGATGATAGTAACTTGTTCTTGTTGCATCTTTACCAAGCAGTTGATTTATACACAACAAAATTCAAATGTGTTGCAACCAAACCAAAACACAGTTCCTAAAAATAATTTTTTTTCCTTATTGTTATCTCTCTCTTTTTAAGCCTTTGAACTCCAATTAAAAGACGCTGGTGTAAGTTACATACAATTGGCGTTATTGTCTATAAGTACTGGTACATTGGGTTTGTGTGGCCAGGTTTTGGTAGCAGGGGGACTATAGGGGTGGCTTCTGTGAGAAGCTGTCAGCAGCTTCTCCCATGTCCTGCAGAGCCAGTGCCAGCTGGCTCCAGGATGGACCTGCTGCTGGCAAAAGCTGAGCCAATCAGGAATGATAGTAACACCTCTGTGATAACACATTTAAGAAGGAAGAAAAGTTAATGGGCAGATGTAATTGTGGTCAGGGAAGAGTGGAGTGAGAATGTGTGAGAGGAACAGTCCGGCAGATGGTGGAGAAGGTGGGGCAGGAGGTGCTCCAGGTGCTTGAGCACAGATTCACCTGTAGTGTGTGATGAAGTCTGTGGTGGAGCAGCTGTTCCCTTGCAGCCCATGAAGGACCACAGTGGTGCAGAAATCCACCTGCAGCCTGTGGAGAAGACCCATGCTGAAGCAGGTGGATGCATGAAAGAGGGCTTTGAACCCTTAGGAAGCCTGTGATGGAGCAGGTGCCTGTCAGGGACCTGCAGACCCATGGAGANTCCGGCAGATGGTGGAGAAGGTGGGGCAGGAGGTGCTCCAGGTGCATGAGCACAGATTCACCTGTAGTGTGTGATGAAGTCTGTGGTGGAGCAGCTGTTCCCTTGCAGCCCATGAAGGACCACAGTGGTGCAGAAATCCACCTGCAGCCTGTGGAGAAGACCCATGCTGAAGCAGGTGGATGCATGAAAGAGGGCTTTGAACCCTTAGGAAGCCTGTGATGGAGCAGGTGCCTGTCAGGGACCTGCAGACCCATGGAGAGAGGAGTCTACAGAGGAGCAGGTTTCCTGGTAGAACTTGTGATCCTGTGGGGGGCCAGTGTTGGAGCAGCCTGTGTCTGAGGGACTGCACCCTGTGATAGAGTGACCTACACTGCAGTGGTTCATGGAGAACTGT
>VWZD01002472.1:0-119953 GCA_013396695.1 Sakesphorus luctuosus
TACCTCTAAACCAGCACAAAGCCCTATAATTTTGCATCAGCATCTTTTAGCCATCCTGCTATGAATTATGAGTTTATTACTTTTGTGTCTTTTCTCATCAGATTTGATAAGTTAAAATGAAATCATATCTATTTATTTGAGTGCAAAACTAGACTTTCAGTGGACTTGAGATTCCCTAGGATCACTATGATCTTTATATGAAAGCTCTGTATCTTTCGTATTTCTACTAGAAAACTACTTTTGCACGCTAAATATTTTTTGACAGACTTCTAGTCAGAAAAATATATTCTCAATAATAATATTTATTCTTAATTTTGCATAATCAAAGAATATTTTAAATTAGAAGGGAACCATAAAAATCGTCCATTCTAACTTCCTATCTCTTGCAGGACTACCTAAATCTAAACCATATAACTAAAACCATTTTCCAGACACTCCTTGAACTTTAACAGGCTTGGTGCTATGACCACTTCCCTGGGGAAACTGTTCCTGTGCTTGACTGCAGCCACAGTGAAGAACCTTTTCCTAATGTCCAATCTGAACTTCCCCTGACACAGTTTCATACCATTTCCTTGTGTCTTATTGCTGGTCACCAGAGAGAGGAGAACAGCACCTCCACCTCCACTTCCCCCTTGTGGAAGCTGTAGACCACAATGATGCTGGTCACCAATCAGCTTTCTCTTCTCCAAACTGAACAAACCAAGTTCAGCTGCTCTTCATACAGCTCCTTTCTAGACCCTTCACCATCTTGGTTGCCCTCTTCTGAACACACTTTAATAGTTTGATATCTTTCTTGTATTGAGTGCCCCAAACAACACACAGTAATTGAGGTAGAGCTGCAACAGTTCAGTGTAGAGTGGGACAGCCACCTTCCTCAATCAGCTGTTCATGCTGTGCTTCATGCACCCCAGGACATGCCTGGCCCTTTTGGCTGTCAGGGCATGCTGTTGACTCAGTTCAACTTGCCATCAACCCAAACCCCCAGATCTCTTCCCATGGGGCTGCTCTCAAGCTCCTCATTCCCCAGAGAGTACCTATAACCAGGATTATCCTGTTCCAGGTTCAGAATCTGACACCTGCTCTTGTCAAATTTCATATGGGTAGTGATTGCCCAGCTCTCTAGTCTACTCATCTCTCTGTCCAGGTCCTGTCTACTCTCCAGAGCGTCCACAGTGCTTCCTAGGATAGGATAATGGGTACACTTAATGGACATTTGATCCATGCACCCAGATAATGTATAAAAACATTCAAGAGCACTGGCCTTAAAACTGAGCCCTGGGGAACCCCAGCAGTGACTAGCCACCAGTCTGATGTAACCTCATTTAGAGCAACCCTTTGAGCCCAACCTATGAGGCAATTGCTCACCTATCAGGCAATTGCTCACCTGTTAGGCAATTGCTCACCTAACATATCATGGACTTGTCTGGCTGCACGCGGGATAATTGATCCAGAAGAATACTGTAAGATACAGGATCAAAAGCTTTGCTAAAAGCCAAATAAAGCCACACATGAACTGGTTTCTCTGATAAGACAAACTTACTAAACTTAGGTCAACTATTAATGTAGTAGAGCAGGTAGAGTTTTGTACTTTGTTCTTTTTAAATTGAAATGTCTTCAGCATCCAAACCCACAGCAGTGGAAAAAACTCACAAACAGTGAAGTAAGTAAATGACTGTGATAAAGGCAGTGATAGCCAAATGACATCTGTCAGGGAGCACCATAAGCTGAGGGAGAGCAAGCTGGGGGCACAAGATATCTACAGTGCAGACAAGGCCAGTGCACTGACCCATGTGATCTGGGCAGGGCTGGAGTGGTGACCTTAATGTGTTCCACTGACATTCCTGATGAGGTGATGGGCAAGAGCTGGGATACAAACAAGAACAGAGACAGGACTGGAGGCAACAAAAAGAGATCCCAGATCCAACCAGTATTATTTAGCAAACCAGGCTAATCTAGCAGCCAGTGAGGACAGCTGGAGGCCATGCTGATGGACTAACTATATCGCAGGTTGAAGGTTGATGCAGGAGACCTGGCTGAGCACAGGCCTATATGCTACAGCCCAAACTAGGATATTCCTGGTCCCACAGAGAAAGGAGGCTTGGCTGGGGGCTCAAGTGAGGTTGGTCAGGGCAACTAGGCATGATGAAGCCCCCAAGGACTCGACAATAGCTTCATTTTCCCCTTCCACATCTTCTAGTGACTTTGTTTTAACAAGATGTTTTCTTAAACAAACACTCTCAAAAAATGGACCAACATTAAGTTGCAACTGAACATTAGAAAGCAATGTTTTATTTGAACTTTTCTGCAGTAATCATCATTTCTGCAATAATCAAAGCTACGTAACAATAATATACAAACAGCAGGCTAAGCCTTTGTCTCCTTAGAGAATCTAAGTAAGGCTTGTCACAGTTTGGTGCTATGGTCTCTCTAGCTGATTAAACAAACCCTTTATAGTGTGGGTACCAAAAATAAAAAAAATTCTTGAGATGATTCACTGGAAGGATAATGGATACAATGTAATTGCAATATGGCTATATTTTCTACAATTACACCAAGAAGTATCATTCAAATGAGAATTATGAGGCATGTACAACTGCGGAGTCACGACATATTGTGCATATTATGGCCCAAGCAGCTGAATAATATTTGATGTTTGTCTGCCCATATCTTTATCTCTTTCACTTTGCTTGTGCTCCTGTTTTATTATATACCACGTCTTCCTTTCAGCATCCAGAATGAATCATGAGAGCAGAAAAAAACTGATGTTGTGTTGCTTTCTGTAGCAAAATACTCCATATCTAGGAACAAACTGTATGACAATGAATGCAACATCTGAGGAAGTATTGTATTTCTAAGTGTTATATATAAGTATATGGGTGGGAGGTGGCTTTGAAATTTAGACTACTTCAACAGAACAAAAAAGTCTGAGTCATGCTATTTGCATTCACAGTTTCATTTTTTTTCTTTTTTTTTCCTTTCTTTCTTTTTTTTTTTTTAAATTATTATCACTGTCTTTACCCTGCAGGGAAATTAGTCCTAAGAGACTGGCTTCCACCTTGGTGTGCAAAATTGATTGTGTTCTACCCCTGTAACCATTTAAATTAGTTGTGCTGGAGGCCTGAAATAAAGCATTATTAAAGCAGAAGAAAATTCACAAGGCCTCATGTCCTAAGCTAATAAGTCCTGTCAAACTAAAGCATATCCAACTGTTTTAATCTAAACAGGTACTCCAGTTTTCGGTTTCAGGAAATATTTGCCATTTGTGCCAAATTAGTATGCTTGTTAAGATGTTTTGAAGCAAAAATTAAGGACCAGCAAGGTTCCTTCAAAAGGCAAAATCAATGGCATAAATGGCATTCGCATGTGCAACTGCAGTCTGGTGCATACAACAGTATTAAACATTTTTGCAATAAAAAGTCATTGGCCTGGAACAGCTCAGCTTTCTAAGCTGATAACATTTTAGTGAGAAAATAACTTTAATAATCCCCCTGAACCTCATATGCATGCACAAATTATTAGATTAGGCTGTCCTAGTTATTTGGTTATTACAAGGCTTCTGCAGGAATCACACCCAAGCCACAGAAAACACAGATTAGAAAACTCCAAAGCCTAAAGATAGCATAATTACCAGAGGGAAATCAGTGATTAAGCAATAATATTTAAAATAAATAGCAGTGTTGAAAGTCTTTTCCAGACTGTGTTTTAATAATGTTTGTCTCTGTTAAACCTTGGAGAGAGAAAAATAAGTATAAAACACAGGAACTTCTCTTCCAATTAAGAGACTGTTCTTTGCAAGAACGAGGGCAGAATGAGTCAGGGAACCCTACTGCTTTATAGTTCTTGAATTGAACCCCAAGTTAACTTAATTGGTTCTTCTCCTCTATATGTCTATCCTCCCTTTCCTCCCTCTTTGAATGCCTGACCTGATTTCTCAAATCAGTTTGGCTGACAGGCACCGTTTATCATAATGCCCTCTGCAGTGGGTGAAATTGATCCTTCCAGAGAGCCAATTCATCCCTTTGACCAATCAACATCCAAAGTAGATGGTTTGAAGTCTACCCTGGAGCTGCCTATCTGTCCAAATGGTGAGCTGAAATGTCCTCCCATTATTCACATAGCTGAGGACCGTTCCTTGGACAGCAGAAGTACCATTATTGCTAATTTAACAGAGAGCAAAACCTTACCAATCAACTAAAGTACTTCTTCATTCTAGCCAATGACTGACAACATACAGGAGACAACTGAGGTATACCTCATTTTCTCCTCTTCCTTTCAACAAAATTCAAGAATCTTGCTTTGCTTTCTGTGCAGCAGAACAGCTCCCCTTTGAGCTTTAAAACCCCTTCTCTCTCCAGCCCTGCTTATGGCCTGCTACACATATTGTGAGAGGCAGAAGAGATGCACTCATACGCTATCAGGCTTGAGAAGGCATTTAAGGTGTATTTCCCTCTTCCTTGCTGAGTGCCAGTACTGCAAAGCTTCCAATGGAAAGGTTGACATGATTTTGTTTTACTATTCTTGCAGACACTGAGGCATTTTTTAAAGGACCCAAGGCTGTCAGTGTGTGCTTAGTGGACTCTGATTAAACTCCTGTATGTTCTCATTGTAGCTCCCAAACCATGTTTTGACCCAGGCTGGAGCTATGTACCTCCCTGCACACAGAAGGAGAGATTCTGGGCATGAGCAGAACTCAGCTGCCCAGGAAATGTTGAAGTTAAATAATGAAGGACCTACTAAATTCAAGTTATCCCCGGAGTTAAGCAGCAGCTGAACAAAGGCAAAATGTTTGGACTTAAGCACTTAGATCTTTTTTATATCTGTGATCAAAGGGATTGGACAGAGAGCAAAGATGAAATAAACAACCCATCCAGTTAATTGTTATCCCTTTGTACAGCTACTGGGTGGAAAAGAGAAGTGTAAATACTTCAGAGATCTGGGTTGTTAAGGCCAAGAGGAGAACATTTCTTGAGGTGAGTTGAAAGAAAGAACATACTACAATATAGCAAATTACTTTACAGATCATTGGACCTAATGCAGTCGTGAGAACTCACCTGCCCTGTAAAAGTGGGACATTTTCCTCAGAATGAGACTGTGAGGTTTTATTGTAGTAATAGAAAATCAGTGCCAGTGCACCTGTTGCACTGCAACACCAGTGCCAACAGGAATGTTGACTTGCAGCCTTCGTGAAGATATATTGAGGAGTACTCAAAAACAACAGCCCTCAGATAAGAATGCAGACAGCTCCACACAAGTTCAGCACATCCTCTATGGAGACCATTCTGCTTGGGAATGGCTGTTGCCAAACCTGCTGGGCAGCACTGAAGATATTCACTAAAGATGAGAAGCTTTTGTCTTAGGATGCTGTGTGCACCCTTACTCTGGTAAAAGCATATTAGCATCAACTGAATGGCAATGATGGATTTTGATGGGACGTGCAAGGAAGGGGTATGATGAGCACATCTGTTGAAGAACCAGGTCCTGCTTGAGGCTTTTTCTGTGCACTTCTGGAGTTGGCTTTTAAGGATTTTAAACAGATGTGGGTTTGTTAGAAACTGGAGGCTCTGGAGGTTCTGTTCCTTTGCTCCCCTCCCCGCTAAATACCACTTAATGTCACGTTTATGCCTGTGACATGTCCTGTGTGAGTAGGGTTGAATGGCTGTGCTGAACCTTTTCCTTGCTGCCCCCACATTTCAGGGTGGGGCTGTGGCTGCTGTGGGACACAAAACATGTTAAAGAAGCAGCCTTTAAATTTTTATTTCCATACTTTAAAGTGGTTTTGTGTAGGAGTTTTCTGCACTTAAGCTTCCTGATGTGTAATCAATCAATGTCGTGGTTGCTGGAATAACTTTAGATTCAAGGTACCCTTTAGGCAGGGTAAGTGTTGCAAACTTGACAAATATGTTTACAAAATAAACATTGTATTGACAACTTAAGCAAAATCTCTCTTGCAACTGCATATGCTGGAACACTCTTCCTCTAGACTCCCCCCACTTAGCTATCAGTATAACCTACACCAAAAAACTATATCTGTTTTAATTTCTCTTCAATGCTTCTTACTATGTCCAAAACCAAGTTGACAGTAACATCCAAGAAGGATTGGGTACTATTATTGCACATTTTTTCCTGTCTATCTTCCATTCTCCTCCTGATGTGTCTGATAGTGATACAGAATATGCATTTTTTGCAAAATCCCATTTGTAGTGTGGTGGTGATGCAGTTTCCCCAGGAAAATTCTTGTGGATGTAGGCAGTTCTGTGGAACAGTCAGTAATGTAAATCTTTCTCACAGCCATGTGGGAAGATGATCTGGACTTTAAAAGATAGATGAAGTAGCCAAAAGTTTAAGATTTCATTCAGGGCTCTACCACTGTCTCCTCCTGAAGACCTGGGCAATGTACTTATTATATACACACTTCAATTTTCCTATTTGTAAAATGGAGGTAAGAATATTTCCCAACATTGCACGTACCCATTGAGAAGCAAGTGGATTAACCTCTTTAAGACTCTTCATTAAGATCTTTCAGCAGAAAGAGGCAGAGAAATACTGAGATCTTTTTTGTAGTCTTTGTATCTCATTAGATGCAATCTACTCTCTGCTAACATGTACTGTTCCACATAGAATAGTTATCTGAATTTTTTTTATTTGTTTGTTTTCTTTTTCACCTCCAACTTAATGATAAGTGAGGAAATGTCAGCTCATGTGGGAAACACATAGCAGGGCTCACCAGCCAGGCAAGTACTTCCCCACAGCTCTAATAAATAATGATAGAGCAAGTGTAACTGAAATTTCTGACATCCATTAATAACTTATCAAACAGAAATATAGCTCTTAAATATAAGATGAGGTGTGTGTCTTTGTATTTCTAGCCATGTGTCACTCTCTTCAGAAGCTTGATAGTGGGGTCAGAGGTACTAGGAGGTAGGGATTTTCCAAAAGATACATTTATTTATGTGGAACATGAATATGGGGCAACACAGCAGCGCAGTCTGGATTTCTATACAGGACTAGCAGATGCTTCTTTGACAGGGGTCAAATTTGTGTAATATGTGCTAACTCTGCTGAGTCATAATGAAGATAGAACTTGTAATGACCATGTGGATATAAAAGATGTAGGTGTGCATTCCCACATTTAGGCTAGTAGCAGGAACAGATCAATATTGCAAGAATATTTAGTGCTGGAAAGAAAGCTGATGGTGATCTACTACTACCCTAGACTTACCAGTAAGGCAAATGCCTACAAAATGGTTCAAGAAAGATGTATGTTCATTCCCAATTATGCAAATAGAATTCCTGGCTTAGGCAGTTCATTAACATCTCCTGAGAGACTTACAGTTTGACCCTGATCTTCATGATTTAAAATTCTGACCAATGGGTTTTCTGAGCTTCCTTAGAACTTTCTGAGTTACAAAGAGAGAGAGAGAGAGAGATAGGGGGAAGGGGGAAGAGTGTTAACATGACTCACTTCAAAGCTTTGTTCTTCTCCAGCTACTTATGGAACTGACAGGGGGAACGTTATATAGGTTGTTATTTATATATATGCTGTTTTCTTCTCTTGCGTAGGCTGACTCAGTTTTGCAGCTTCTTTTAAGTTACACTAGTCATCTGAGCATGTCAGCATTGCCTGAAAGTCAGGAAAGCTGTTCCCTTTCTCTCCTGCTTCTGAGGAATCTAGGGATTTGTGCTCGTGCAGCATCTGTACCAGCTGCCCCCAACATCAGAGGGAAAGCAGAAAACAGGCTCTGGGGCAGCCAAGACTGTGACTTTGCAGGATGATCAATCTTTGTGTGCTACGTGGCTGCTCCTTTTCAGGGGTGTTGCAGGGTAGCTTTGGTGAATAAGGTGGCTTTTACTTCTTTCTCTAAAGCCCTAGGAGTACAGAGAGAGCATTAGAGGAAATGCCTACAGACTCTGTGTGGGACACGTGAAAGGCTGGGCAGTGGCTGAAAGGCCCAGTCTCTTTGTTTTGTGACATGGTGCCTGTGTCAAGACCTGGTATCAACTAGCGCTTTGAAGTGGATGTGCCTTTATCTTCTCATGGTGATATGCAGCAAGAGATTAAAAGTTTTAGCTGAATTTAAAACTGATCCATGTTTCATCACAACATGAATAAAACCAGAAAGTTGATTTTGTTTTGTTTGTTTTTTTTTTTTTAATAAACATAGATCAGAGCAACTAGATAAGACAAAGCAAAAATGCAAAAGTTCATACACAGTCCTCCTCCCACCTACTGCATCCTCAGTTCTGGCCATGCCAATGATTTTAAGTGTCAGAAAACCAAGCTTGGCCCCCTCTGGGCTTCCAGGAAATTATTCTGTCCATCATCTCTGAGGGATTCTCCTCAGCACAGTTTCTCCAGGCCCCATATCATTAAGACTCTTGAACTTTCTCCATTTGAACAGGACTAGCAGTTCCCCAAGAGTGCAGAAGTGACCCCTCGCTGTAGGTGGTTCAACCCACCTAATTTACTGTTTACAGACACAGCACGTGACATGAACAAGAAACAAAAACACACACAAAGAGAAGTAAAGGGACCTACTGATAAATTATAATGCCATATTAGCAGAAAAGATATAACCCAATACATATAGGCAAGAGCTTACAAAAATGCAAATAAGAGAATCAGCAGTCATTTATTCCCTACTTCCTGCACAGATGAGCAATCTTCACTGTGAATCTTCCCTGGGCAGTGGTGATAACCTCAGTAGCTCCCTCCAGGATTGTTAGCTCCCTTTAGGTTGTCTCCAGCCTTTTTGTGAGGTGAACATTCATCTGTCAGTATCATGAAGTCATTCTGCCAGTAAGATTTTGCTTGCCACAGGGCAACAGACTTCAACAAGTCTTGAGCACGTGGTATCAGACTGACATGAAAACCAATCCCTTTACTTGTGCTGCAGTGCTTTGAACCTTCAGGGCCATCAAGTAGACTTTCTGAGAGCTGCCTGCATGATCCTTCAAATATCTCTCCGTCTGTACTCTGGGCTGCTTCTGTCACTTGTACCGAGAGTGTTGTGGGCACTGGTAGTGCTCAGTGGTGAGTGGCTCTTTGGAGAGTGTCTGGATGCTTTAACTACAGCTGCAGCAGATAATACAGAACAAATAGAGTGACTGAGGCTTTTGAGAAAGGATGAGGAAAAAAGAGCAGTTTATAGGAGTAAACATTGGCTTTTAGGCTAAGCAATCAAATAACCTTCAGAAAAGGATTTTCTCATTATGAAAATCCAGTACTTTGGCTCAAAGTTAAGCTGAGAAGGGAATATGGATGTGCCCCAAACACAGATCTTCATGGCTAAAAGGCTTCTGCAGAAACATCCTTCATTGAGAAGTGATGGTACTCTTGGTTATTGTTTTTATTATATACTTGCACTAGGTCCCTAACTAATGTGGCTGAAAACTACTTCACTCAGCCTGGTTGTGTGATGACACTGTTTAGAACAAAGCTCTCAGTAAAAGAGTCCTGGAGACAATTTAACACTGCAGTAGGATTCAGAAAGTTCTTGGATTTACAGCTCAGGTGAAAATGAAATTATGTGAAAAACACAATAGCTGCAAATGATACCTTAGTACAAGACTCTGCTTGGAAGCAAAGGCTCAGAATTTAGGAGGCCTAATTTTCACTGTAAAACAACAGAATTTTCTTTTTGTCTCTTGAATTGCCAACGAGACAATTATGCAGCAGCCCATCAGCAAGCCCATAATCAAAATTTGCTGCAGAAAATGAGCATGAATGGTGACTCTGACTCTTCTGTGTTTGAGTAGCCTGGTGCATCCTTGCAGGTGTTCCTGGTAGTTCCACATAAACACAAAATGGCACATTCCTGTGCTGAGTTTTCCTGCTTTTTTGTTCAAGGGCTGGTCTTCCATAAAGGGATTGAAAATGTAATTCAGTTAATAATGTTAATTTGTCAGACATGTCTGGCTGGAAATGACAGGGAGATCTTGGTAATGAAGTACTACCTGACTTTAGAAAAGAGGACAAAAGGATCATTACGTATCAAAGAATGGGAACAGGAAAAACAAGGAAGGAAGTACATGCCAGTAGCTTCAAACTGGCTGTGCAGGTCTGCTTCTGCCACAGCTCCTGGTGCACCAGGAGCCCCCAGGCCCAGGCATTTTCTTCAAAAGAGATGGTGCAGGTTGATGGCCTGTAGTTGGTTAGTGGGACCCACAGAGTGTGTCAGGCAGGTCCTTGGCTGGAAGAGTCCATGGGAAAGTATGAATCACTTGGCTTTCTGCACCATTCCAAGTGAGGTGACCTTTCACACAACTAAAGGTCTGGGTATAGAACCTGCATTTCACCACATGCAGCACTGTTTCAGGGTGTGTGATAGGTACATTTATATTAATTTGGCAGCTCTAAACCCTTTTGAAACTGATTCAGTTACATTAAAAAAAATAATTCCTTGCATGAATCATGCTACATGTTGCTATTCTCTCCCCTTTATTTAAATTTCATTTGCTTTCCTTTAACCTGCTCTCTTTATTCTATTTTCTTTCTTTCTGTTTATTAATATTCAGACCATCAATTTCTTTCTACATACATTTTCACTTTTGCCATATTCTGTTATTCCCATTGTACACCCTCTTTGAATTCTGCATTTTCTAAAGTGCTTTACTGCACATGAAATGTGACTCACTCACACTTACAATTGGAATTCAACCATGATATCCTGCCAGAGCCTATGTTTGCTTTTATGTCAGTTTCAGGATCTGTTTTTATGGATGTTTTTATTTTTCATTTTAAAATCTTTTTCCTCTCCCAAAGATTGAAAGGGAATGACTTGATGGACTGTACATACAGATTTATTTATTGCACCATTACTGCGAGTTACATATTGCTTAAATTACCCACAAATAAAACATTTTCCCCCTACAGTTTGATCAGATGAAAGAAGAAATTCAGAATCCAGAGCCAGAAGAATCAATAAAAATGATAAGTGGCTCAGGATTAGTTACTGATCAAGTAATAGTCAAGAAACAAGCATATGGAGATACTAAGTAATGTAACAAACCATCCCATTCAAGTTTTTTCAGTCTGATGTTACATTTATTATTGATAAGGGAATTTTTTTTGACCAAAGGATTAATTTGATTTGCCCATCTCCAATCTAGACTGGCAGTCATAAAAATAAACAAATGCCTTTTCCCACCAAATTACACTGCTGAAAGTCCTAAGAAATTCAGAATTTAGTAGTATAATTTTAAGGAAGAATTAGAAAATCAACTCTCTATTCACAAACAGCAGAGATCAAAAGTGGAAGAAAAAAAAAGAATATTGCCCTAGGCATCCTTTTCTAATTTTAGGTTTTTGTTGTTTGGCTCAGTGAATTGGATCACTTTTAATGGTTCAGTTAGTTGTGACTACAATAGGAAATACAGCACAGAAATGTTGCAGAATGTTCTGTAGTCATCTGAGGTTTAACACAATTTTTATGATACCCAGTGGAGAAATAATACCTAAATATGTAGGTACAGGTGCAAATGTTCTTGGTATTGATCATGGTAGCTACACTGCCATATGCCAGTTCCGTGATTCTTACGTGCTTTACTTGGAAGGAAGAGATTTGTTCCTATTGCTACAAAAATAATATGAGGACTTGTTATTTGATAACAGTCATGTATTGAGTTAGTTAACTCTTTAAAGGTCAAAGAATAATGCAATTGGGTGCAATTCTTCCTAACTGGGTGGCAGAGGTAATAACTGAATCTGGCACGGCTGTGGCTGAGCTGAATGAAGATTACTTTTCAGCTGAGATGGCTGAAGGACTTTTGGGTCTACAAACAAAAAAGGTTTGCTGAAGCTCAGTTAACAAAAGCAAAAACAAAACAAAACAAAACAGCACCAGCCCATGCAAAAACCCCAAACCAGAAGCCCATGAAAAACCAATCTACGAAACCCCAAACTAACAAAATATTCAGAAAAGTGTAATTGCAGCAGAAAAGCTGGCATTAAAACGTAGGGACTCTGTGCTCAGGTAAATTGGATTCTTAGTTCAAATGAATTTTAAATATAAATGATTTTTTGGTTAAGTATCAGAATTTTACTCTGTTTATGAATTTAATGATGTAGTTTCAAGATCCTGCTAGTGGTTGTTGCCAGCAATCATGCTTTCTTTCTCATTTTGTTCTCCTCGGTGACTGTCTTTATCCAAGCTCTCATCACTGAAGAATTTACCACTTAGAGTCCATGGTGTCAAGTGGGCATTTAATGGCATTAAAGAAATATTATCTGTTAATTTCACTGGGAAGGAAGAGCCAGAATCTTCTGTTGTAAATGAGACCCAAGACTGGCATTTTCATCTGTCTGCAAGGACTAACAGTATGTGTATTTGCCCATGCTTTAATGCAGCCACATATAATTCTCAATTTGCACTGAGCTCAGTTGGATGTGGGGGTGTTTCTGTGTGATAAATGTCTTTCAATTACTTAGCAATAAGAAGCTGCTTCCTTGTAGCAGAGACATCAATCCTTATTTGTCATCTTTGTAAACTGATCACCATAGCTCTACCAATCTGTTGGTTACTTTCTTTGGTTCATACACAAGAAATGTCACAATTACTGGCATTATTTATTTTATTTCTGCCAATGTGAGCTTGCTTTTCTGCAAGGAAGGATTAATTGGTAGGGCACAGTGATACTGTAGTAATCTGTGGAGTGTCTGTGTGCACAGGGAGTAATAGGGTTTTTGTGGGGGCAGGAGGATTTCTTCTTCCTTAGACTGTAGAAAGCCTAGTTCGTTTCAAAGGAAAAAAAAAATAAAAAGAAATGGTTGTGAGTTCTTATTCAAGGCCAATTTCCTTAAGGCAGAAGAAGACAAAACATACAAAGTGAGGCCAAGTAAAAGAGCAGAGATGTGCTGAATACTAGTGGGAAGAAGCCAATGTTTGATGTTGCAGGTTTATATCTGAGACAGCTCAAACAGAGACTACAGGTCTTAATGGCTTCTCCGAAATCTGACAAAACAGTACTGCCTCTGCCTATGACACTGGGGTAGGATTACCTGCCTCTTGGTCTGCAACACTACATATTTGTCATCCAGCTAAGCCAGAATCTTTTTACTAAGAGGGCAGAGAGAGGCAACCACACTGGAGTGTTACAAGAATCATAAATTCCTATTTACACATAGCGTCAAGGATGTGGCTGCACAGGTAGGAGTGTTGGTGACCCCGATGTGTTCCTGCCAAGTGTCTTTCAGGATCAGAGCAATGAGAAAAGTTAGTAGTGTCCTGTGCGTGCCCAAGTCCTAATAAATGAACAGAGGAATTTGCTTTTTTTCTTCTCTCTCTTTTTTATAGTTTTGTTCTGTTTTCATAAGGGGTTGAAAAGAGACAGTCAGAAATAATTAACCTCTTTATTATTTAGTCTGTCTTGCACCCTGATGCAGTTCTGCTCAATCTTGGTTCCCATCTACTATTGTTTACAAGGTATGAACTCAGTAGTGGCACTGTCACCATCCAAGCTCACTCAGCTGTGGCAGATGAACCTTAGGAGTTAAAGGGTGGGGCCAGTTCTGTGCACGCTGTGCATCACCTAAAAATCCACTGCGCAGGCTCGAAGGACACACCCATGTGGGGAGAGCCCTTCCCAGATCTTCCTTTGTGAAGCCTGGCCATACATATGTGAATTCAACATAGTTCTTAGGCAGGGCCACCAGAACCTCAAGTTTGCAAATAATTCAGCATTTCACTTCTGTACTGTTCTTTTAACTATTTCTGCAGCTGTCTGAGCCAGACTTGAACTCCTGGCCTCGACATTTCCACTCTTTTTTGTCAGTTTACCGAGAAGTGATACAAGACGCAGTTGACTATTGGTGTGTGAAAGTGAGCTTTTGACCCTGGTTACAATTTCAATTAGTGTAACTTGGTGCTCAGTAACAGACGTCAACCTGTTCCTGTTATCAATGCATAACAAAATTGCACAGCTTGCCTCCAAAGCTGAGCACCAGTACCATTATCTGTCCAAAGCACAAGCCTTTGTTTTCTCAGCTGTAATCTCCTTGGTTAGAAAAACTGCATCAAGCTATCACTCAGAATTTCCTTTACATATGAAAAATAGTCCTACTATTTTTTAAGAAATCTGGGAACTTTTGAATCACAGAATGAGTAAGGTTGGAAGGCACCACAGTGGGTCATTTGGTCCAGCCTCCCTGCTCAAACAGGGTGAAGTGGAAGTGGTACATCCTGTCATAAATTTCCTGTACAGAAAGTATGAATTGTCAGGAACGGGAAATACAAGGCAACTACATCATATAATTGCACAAAATGACACATGATGAATATTCCAGTGCTTCATATGGATTTAGTAAAAAAAGCCCAAGCAGTCTTGGTTTCACCAATCTGCTGATTTTGTATGTATGGTCTTACATTTTTCAAAGGTGGAAATATGCCTTTTGAGAGGAAAGATCAAAATGTGTGAATAGACACTGCCCGTGCAAAAAAAGAAATATCATATTGCTTTTCTAAATTGGTTCTACCTTACCTGGAAGAAAAGTTTATTTCTTTTTTTGTCATGTGTCCTATAGAATACATAGTTACATAATTTAAAGAAATGCCAGTCTCTGGTGTGCAGTTACTCCCCTGTCCTCCTTTTATCACATTATGCAGGATGTACTATAACACAGTCCTGTCATCTGAATCAGGTGTTTGCCATGTGCTGCAGAGCTTCACAGTGTTGGATAATGCCTGCAGTTTCTTGAGGGCCAGCCCCACTCTGAAGGTGGGGAGCATCTTGCTTGCTCTCTTCAGTGGGAATTAGACTGAACTGGCCCAGTAGTAGCTGTGACCAGTCACAAACAGGTCCTGTGTCTGCAGCATCTTGGGCTGGCACTACAAAAGTAGCTATTAGCCCTGTTAGTGAATTCTGTTGCATGCGTGTGCTTGCCTCTTCTGGCCTCCTTCCCAGAGGGCCCTCTGAGCATCCTGGTAAATATCTTAACCCCTTGATCTTCTTCAAAGACTTGGAGAAAATTTCCCTTCATCTTTTAAGGAAAAACAAGTCATAAATCTTTCCCATACTTTTCCTGGCTTGAATGTAGTCAGCATTTAGTTCTGCCTCAGCAGTGAGTAGGAGGTTTAGCATCTCATGACTTGGCAGAACTAGTGATAGAAATAGAGCAAAAAATTTTGGATGAATAGTTTATTTACTAAAAATAGGCAATTTTTGGTGGCTGGAGCAACTTGTGAATTCCTGCTGAGTTAGGTGGATACTTTCAGATGAAATCTGAATAATAGAGGGAGGGTGGTTGAGTTCATTTCAGAATTTTTAAATTAAATATTTCTCGCTTGTTTTTTGTTTTGTTTTGAAAATTGCCCACATTTCATTTAAAAATAGAAGCTGAAGCAGATGTTTCTGGGGGGAAAAAAAAAGAGAGAAAAAGAAATAGAAAAAAGAGTTGAACACAATATTTTGGTCAATTAAAAATAGAGTCATTTTGTTAGAATAACTGGGAAAAATGTGTTTCACATCCACCAAGTACTGCTATTTTTCTATTCACTTGACAATCAAACCAAATCAGTTATGTCAGCATCTCAGATAGGCATTTTATTCTGTGAGTAGTCACTTGGTTCCTGAGTGGGGCATTTGGGACTTGATTTTAGTCAACCCTTTGGCACCTAAAAAGAAAAGGTCACCAGCCAAGTTGATTGCGTTCCCAAGCTGCCCAGCAACACCAAGAGTGAGCTAATGAACAACACCAACAACATCCACAGGACTCATTCACTAATGGCACATCTCCTGCACAAAATCTGCCCCACACTGTGAGAGTTTATTTTCCAGTAACAGAATAGTAGCTCTCATATCTTAAGCTTTTTCATTACGACATACATTTTGGAAAGAATATGGACATCAAGGTCTTGAAGAGGCAAGCAAAAATTTACCACAGTCATAAAGACAAAAGTTCTCAGTCTCATTCCCTCCTCTGCAGAAGCAGTCTGCTCAAGAACAGGTCCCAGAGTCAGCTGTGAATGAAGCTGCTTTAGTTGTCCTCTCCTCAACACATGATGTTTTCCTTACCAAGTGATCAACCCCATTGATTTTAAACTTGGTAGAATCTAAAACACTTGCAGCTTGATGCCATACTGTCCAATAAGTTAAAAAGTCTTGTTGACCTGACCAGTCAAGGTATTGCACAGTGATGAGGATCCTTTAAAATTGCACATTCTACAGGAAAATTGAGAGGAAAACCTTGCAACAGGTGAATAATATAAAGGGAGGGTTTAGGACTGGGGAAGTAATTTTCATTTTCTGATATGAATTTGGTTAAGAATTATATTTCATGCGGTGAACACTTGAGTGAAAAGAAGGATCAGAATAAGAGTGGAACAAAAAGAAAATACTTTTGTTGTAACACTAACTGACAGCATGTTCTTCATTCAGAAACTTCTTTGCCTGGAAATTGTGATGAAACCAGAATGGGTGCTTTTGGCTTCAGCTGTATAAAGCTAATATGAAGGATCAGTTTCTTCATTAACTCAAGATTTGAAAAAAACCAAATAATCATGTATATTTTAGGATAACAGAATTTCATGTGTTTTGTTGTTTGGTTTCTATTTTTTTAATTAAAATTTAACACAACATCAGTGCCTTTATTGGAAAGCAGTTTGGCATAACTTTTGTTTCAGTTTTGATTGAAAATGGTACTTTGTTCTACTTCCACCTTTTCAATCTGAAAAATTCTCTGAAACCTTTTTCCCCAAGAGATGATTTTAATACATAGGAGAAGTTAATTTCAAATTACAGCATTTCCTATTATATTAAAATTTTCTTCCTTTATTAAAAAACTTGCCTACAATGGGGTATTGTGCAAAAGCAGAGGTTTGAGACTTCATATAATGGGTCAAAGATATTTTTTCATGAAATTCTATCAACCAAAAGAAGTGAATATGTGTGGGTTTTAACAAACTGAATACCTTTCTCTGAATATTGAAGTTATTTTCACAGTGCTGATCTCTGAGAGAGGATGGATGTGCCTTTATTTCCATTTTACGCTTGTGCAACAGAATCAGAGAGTTAAAGCAGTTGTCTGGAGTCTCATGGGGCTGGCATTGTAGCAGAAACAGAGCTCACATTTGGGTTGATTCACAAATGTCAACAAATGACAGCTGCTCAGCTGCAGGACCCATGACCATGTTTTCCCCCAGCTTCTCTCTGCAAAAGCCTGCTTCGTTCTGGTGCTGACACATGGCAATGTGCCGGAAGGTACCCAGAAGCTGTAAGAGAGTCACAGTGCTAAAATAAAAAGAGCTGGAAAAATGGAAGGTTTAATCCTTGCAAGTCCTTCACAAACAGTGCAATCCTTCTATTTTCATTTCCAGGAACTTGACTGGGATAATTGACACTGTAGCAGTGCTGTACAGAACACAAACTGGTCTCTTTTTACATAGAGTTTATGGCCAAGTAACAAATGAGGAAAATTATGAGGGCAAAGGAGTTGCTAGGTCACATTTACTATACTTAGCTGTACTACACTTGGCTCTTGATGCAGACAGCTCTAATTCTGAAAAAGTTCCCTCATTAGCTGGCCCTAAAACATTTACAAAGCATCTGAATAATTGATATAATTTATGGTTTTATTGGTGAGAGCCATTAAATGCCCTCCTCCCAAACAGCATTAGGGAGGAAGCTCTGCAACATGCAGTAAGAAATGGAGCAGCTATTTAAAGAAAGAAAAGGGTAAGAAAATCTTATTGTGCCTTCTGAACATGATAACCCTAAATAAGGCAAAGTTTCCAAATATCCACTTCTGATAGTATTGCAAGGTAAATGGAGCCAAGTGTCATGTCGGGATTATAGGATTTTCAGAGGAAGTTTTACAAGGTCTACTTTTGGAAAAAAAAATCACTACTAATTTTTCATTTTATACATGTTACCTTGATAATGTGAACTTTGAATTTGTACTGTTATGCATTCCGTCCTGCAAATAAAGTTATGGGAAAGGTGGCAAATGCTCATGTAACAGTCTCTATTACTTAAGCTCATGTGGGGTAACTTCTGTTATTCTGCTCAGTTCATTTTAGGATTATATCAAGATATTGGCTAACAGAGGTAATTCACAGGCTGTAGCTAACCAAAGCTGGCATATATCAAGCAGACATATACACCTGAATGAGCCATCCGAAACTCTAGCCTTGGTCAAAACAGGAGACTGACATTCTTAGGGTACAGTTTGCTTGACTATAGTATAGATATTTTTGTTCCACTTGGCAGAATTGTATCCTAAAATTGCTTGTTTCTTAGCATTAATTAAAATGAAACCCCATATATACATAATATGTCTTAAGTTGGGTGAGAAGAAACCTCCAAAAAATCAGTCTATACTGTCCTACATGTACACAGTGGAGCGTATGGAGCATGGAACATGGTAGTTAAGAACGCTGGAGATGCACTGCTGTTTGATGAGTCCTTAGAAAAGCAGATGTTATAAGTCTTTTACTTGAGCAAACATACACATTTTCATGCCATGCTCTAATCTGAGGAAAAAAACCAGCTGATAACGTTGGTTTTGAGTTTGGTGGAAGAACAAAGGAATGCTTGCCCATGATATACTCAGTTTTGCAGATTCCAGCTTCCATAAGCATGTCAGAAAATTGCATAGGTTTTTAGGTCTTAGCAGCACAAGTCCGTACATAGTGGAGGTTCATAGGTAAGCTACATAAACTGATTTGAAAACAAAGGTGTTGGCTTTTACTCATTGCAGAACTTTACCATTTATTTATTTTTAATGTGGTGCTGAAAGCAATTGCTTTCTGTTTTCTTATTTAAAGCTTTGCTATGGTGTGGCACTGGCTAAACAATAGAACAAGCTTTGTATGTGCCAAGTATATCATGATTCTCTGATTCCAGCCCAGCAGGATTAAAATAATCCAGCTGGCTCAGCAACTGTGTGGAAGCCATTTGTGGTAGCACTGTGTAAGTGGCAGGAAGGCTAACTCGGAGCTCCCTTTATTATTTTGCCTTCCCTGCTTTAAGCCCACCAGGACAGGATTTGCACAGTCAGAAATGCTGATTCTTGTGACTTCAGCTCCTTGCATTGTGCTGTCTCTGGCAGCACAGTCCAGCTGTTTGTGCATGTCTAATACATCTCCTAGGGGCATTTGTAAAGGAAAACAAACTGGCCCTTCAAGGAAGGTAACAAACAATCTAAACTCAGCAGCATTTTACAGAAATTACAGTCACTTGATTCCTACTGCGCCTCAGCCTGTGGCATAGAGTGTCTGGGACATTGTTGAGTTTTCACTGGGTTTCACAGCTGCTCAGTAAAGATGTAACTTGTAAAATTTTTTATGTGTGGGAAAGAGAAACGCATACCTGCTGTGTATCTAATTGAAAGGCACAGATTCACAGTGTCACCTCAGTCTGCTACATCTCAGCCTATGCATGTTGTATTGAGGGAGCACACATTACAGTGTGGAGCTGCATTATAGCTACTGAAAGGTACATTCCTTGTGATGCAGGCTGAATAAAAGGGCTTGGCTCCCCTGAAATGTCTGGCCTAGTGTTCAGGATCTGCAGGATGGAGCTCTGTATCCTTTCTGTCATGCTTTAAATGCCAGTTCCCCTGCTTATATTGCTTGCTGAACCACCTAGTGCAGTACATTCCATTTGACATTAACAAATGTTCTGCAGACCTTGAAAAATGATGCTATTCCAGCACATGGCACATAGGAGCAAGTCCCACTGATACAGGTGTGCTTCCTTCCATCGTGAAATGGTTGCGCATCCATAAGAGCAGGTTTGTTTTGAGTAGTGTATGCAAAGAGCAGAGGTGGAGTTTTCCAAGATGGAGATTGGGTTTCCTGAATATGAGTATGTATGTGCACAATACAACCTTTAATGCTCTCTTTTCAGACCGCTATATGTTTTGACTGTATTGAAATGTTTGGCCTGCAGGATATAATTCAAATGTTAAATACATTTGATTATAATTTTTCAGGGTTTAGTTATGATCCATTTGCTTATCTTGATTCAGTAGTATGGGGTTTCCATGGGTCTCTGCCAAACTGAGGTGACCTTGGGTATCTGAGGCATCTCCAGAGAACTGATTAGTGTGAGATACTGAAGGTTTGTGCTCTGCCGAACTAGTAAATGGACACTAGGTACCTACTGTGGCAATTTGTGATGCTGTTATTTAGACAAATGATAAAGTCCCATGTGTCTATGTTTACAAAGCTGTTCTAAGCTCCTCTTCACAAACACGAAGAAGGAAAAACTCTATTTGGATGTTATTAATTTCATAGTAGATAAGACATGTAAAACAATTCAAATACATTGCATCCTAGAAATGTCCATTCTTTTTCATTCCTTGATTTATTTATATCAGATTAGTTTATACAATGAACTCATATGTACATTGTAGACATTGAAAGTCAGATGATTTTAATTCCACCTTGGATGTAATACCTGATAAACAACAGAGACAACCTGCTGTTGCCTAATCATTAAGACCTCTGCTTAAAAACTGCAAGACTACAAAGAAAGGCAGAGACCTAATACACCCATGGAGAATGTATCTTTGATATGCGTGGTGGGTAGCTCATTAATTTGCTACTGTTTGGCCCAGTGTAGGTAATATGATAAAAATCTTGACATTGCAGTGCTGTAATATATCTGATTTTATTCTGGACCAGTCATTTCAAATCAGAATGGGCTTTTAGTAGAACAGGGGCAGCTGGTATTTGGGTATTTCCACTAGATAATATCTACAAAGATTTTTTTTTTCCTATAGAGTTATTGGATAAAGGTCAAGAAACTAGGATTGAATATTGAGTTGGTAAGGTCATATCAGCCCATCAGATAGAATACCCTGAGTTTATTTCAAGGCTGTGGATACCAAATGTAGCTGCACTATGGTAATTGGTTTATAAAAAAATTAAAAGGTGAAACCTATAAACTTTCTAAAGTTGTTTTTCAATAGGTATTTTATCACAGCCTGTATCTGTATTTCTTCTTCAAAACTTTGATTTGGACCATAAGAACACTTGCATTTTGTTAGAGTAATCCTGATTCCTTTTCTAATGGCAGCAGCTCATAATTTGTGTATTTTTTGCGAACATGTGTTTTCATTAATAGTTGGATTATTTACTTGTTATAAGTCAATAAATTAACAAATCAAAACATAGAATAAGAAAAACCCTACCTCACTAAACAATTGGAACGCATGATGTGCAAAAATGTGTTTATTTTTTCACTTCAGTATTTTCAGCTTATGAAGAAGTTTGAGATGTAAGATGTTGTGTCCTGTTCTTTCCTAGGTCTCCTATGTAAAAGCTATTGACATTTGGATGGCTGTGTGTCTTCTCTTTGTCTTTGCTGCTTTGCTGGAATATGCAGCAGTCAACTTTGTTTCACGGCAGCATAAAGAGTTTCTGAGGCTTCGAAGAAGACAAAGGAGACAAAACAAGGTACCGCTGCTCTTTACCTGGCATGACTGAGTCTGCTCTGACAGCATGCTCATATGCAGTTGATTTCTTGCCTCAGTTCTTGCTCTTGCAGGATTCTCTCATTCTAAAGTTCCTTTTTGAGTGATTTACTCCTTGATAAAGAGCTGATGATGGGCTGCTGGGTTTATTTACATTCTATAAAGGTATCAATAAATGTCAATACATTGGTCACCAATTCCAAGAATTTTCTTCTCTTTGTGTAATTGTTGAGTCAGCTGGACCTTTACAAATACTGTGGTACTATGTGACATCTACCAGTGGATAAGGAACTGTTGGATGCAATGACAGATAGAGGAATGATATTATCCAGATGTGCTGACATTAGAACATACCTTAGACCTGTCTTTTCTAAAACTATCCTGGCTAGTCATGCAAAAATGGGAGATTGCTCAGGGTGGCCCATTGCAGTGATTGGCAGTTCTGCCCTCACTTTTAAACCACCAGCAACTGCTGTCTTTCCCAGCCGAGAGCAGGAAACATGGACATTTAAAAAATTAGAATGATTAGGAGAATTTTCTCTCAAGATTCTACCATTTCACTGTTCATTACTGATAGAAACTTCAAATTTTTAACAAAAGGCCTATTTGTGAGAGTTGTTATCCCATCAGTTTATGCCAGTGATTGAAATGTTGGCAAAAGAGTTGTTTGTAACCTAGATGTCAGTCTAGGAATAATTTTAGAAAGTCTGTCCACATTTCCTGGTTTATTTTTTTGTTTCAGTAAATGTAAACACAAGAATAAACATTGAACTGAATTTTAGTCCAGTTATGATCATTCCCACATCTAGGAAATGTGGGAATTATAAAGGCTTCATGCTTCCTGTATCTGTGTCACTGGATTTCTGTATCAGCAGAAATATTTAGGTTTATGCTGTACATATACATTTTCTAGGTGAAATAAATATTGGCTTGAGCTGCATAAATGCTTCAAGCGATAAATAATGGTTTCCTTTACAAGAGAGATGACAACAATGGCACAGGGCACTTGTGTTTTGACAGATCTGTCTAATAAATATTCTGTACCTAATGTAATATTTGATGGATGCTCTGGGAAGCCATCCAGTGCTGTTCTTCAGTTTAATATTATTGTCAGGTGAATTGATACTCTGATGAAGATTAGATTATAGGATAGAGCGGAGATGCTTGTCTGTCTGCAGTCACATAGTCCACAGGCACTACTGCTGGAAGCCTTTGTTTCCAAAACCAGCAGCAGAAGTTTCTGTAAGTGGTCTATAATTTCAGGTTTGGATGCAAGGTCTTTTTTAGAGGTGAACAAGTAGATGAGAAGCCACCCTTGGTCATTAACAGTATCTAGTGGTGTTACTCCAAATTATCAGATTTTGGTCCATGGAAATGGTTATTCATCTGCTTTGGAAATTATTATTCTGGTGATTATTAAAAGAAAGTTATTTAAAGCCAAATCATCAGACTTCTGTTTATCCTAAGCCAGTTGGTACATGGATTCTTTGCAAAACAGGTAGTGCCCTACTTAAATACCAGGATATATTCTGCTGAGTAAGAGACACCTACCCATTTGCACAGGCTTGCTTTCACTTTTCCTATGAATCTAGTTGCATGAATTTAAAAATAGAGAACAATGTTACTAAAGCCATCTCTTCAGGAGGTGTTTTCTGCATCTCTGTACTTGATTTTGTCTCTCACGATTTTCTCCATTTGTTTTGCCTTGAAAGCAATTCACGTTGTTTTGCATGATGGTCTTCTCTAACCAAGCCATTCTTCTCTTTGCGTGTTGTGTATGTGTGTCGTCGTGTTACCGCTGTGGTTTTCTCATTCTTGCTGCTGCTATCTATGCTGACACTCTGGGGACAGGCACAGACTATGACTGTTGGGAATGAAAGCGTTGAGTCCGTGCGGCGCATGAATGGCTTGCGGAGAAAAGAGTCATCAGCTTACGGGACAGTGAATCAGATCGCCAATTCAAGTTTGAGGGTAAAACTGTAGTGAGAAAGAGAAAGCAAGAGAGTTTTAGTATGTGCAGTGATGCCATAAATCAGCAAAATGGACAATTTTGATGGCATCCCTTGTAGTCTCTTGCATTCTCTTTGCTAAATGTTCCCACAAAATACACAATACTGTCCCCAGCATGAGCAGCAGCTTCATGTTGAACATTCTTGTGGCTCATCCTTATGCTTGCTTTTTACTGTGGTTCACTTATGCCACCCTGTTCCGAACCTCTCAAGGAAAGTGCATGTATATTCAGTTGCTTGGTCCTGTATAAATATAGACTTAATGGGGTGGGGGGACAGGACCATAGGAAATGCCTTCAGATAGTAAATCACACACTGTGTCATCTTTCAGAAGAGCATATTCCAGCAAAATTTGGTATGTATAACAAAATGCATTTTTATTGGTATGGTACTTTTTCCTGAACTGTGAACCTGCAGTGTTCCTCATCGTGATGTCCTGAGCCCTGATTAGTGGAATATGAATATCCGTGAATGAAAAAATGTATGTCTTAGTTTGAGGGAAGAAACCAAAGTGTTTATCAAAAAGCAGAGGAGAGGATTCCTCCACAATAATTACGTCACTCTTTATGAAATTTAAGAAAAGGAACTTTTATTAGAGAATGGATATAAGAAGGATAATTGCTCTTCACTACTATATATATATATACATATATATGTAGATATATCTATAACTATAAGCAGACCAGAGCAAACTACTTCCCCAACACCACAAGTAAAAACAAAAGAGAACAACCCCCGAAACAGTAGGCTCCTCCTAGGGCAGCTATATTCATGGACAGTGTCAGTGCCACACCTTGACTAGCTGCAGGGTGAGTTCTCAGTCTTTTCCCAGCGAGGTAGAGATGAGCGGTGAGCACTCAGATGAATTCTCTCTCTTTCCTTGTCCTTTGTCCCAAACGAAGACGAAAAGCTGTGAGTGGAGAGCTGCAGCGTGTCCCGAAAGGCAGCTGTGACTCCTCTTTCTTGGGTCTCTGCTGCGGTGGGGTGGGCAGCCGTGACACTGCTGGTGATGGTGAGGCCGGAGCAGTGACCAGGGCCCCAAAGCCGAAACCAGGAGAAACAGCAGTGGCAAGAAAAAAACTAGCTTACTCCACAGGAGCAGCAAGGAGCAGGAGAAAAGGTTTCTCTCCGACAGCCAGCACACGCAGCTCCAATCTTCCCCCAGAGCTGTGTGATGTCCCACCCAAAACGATCAAGAAGGAATTGGTAGTAGTTAACTACTTCTTTTGTTAACTAATGGCATGGAGAGTTAGTGGCAGGGAGAGAATTTACATCAAACCTACAACAATGTATTTCACTGGTTTCCTTTTATTTGCTTGGAGAAGAGCTACAAGGCTGAAATCTTTTACATACTGTACCATGTAGCAGATCAGAAGCAATATGATATCAGCTGATAGATCCAGATTACGGTTGAGTTGTTGAGGTAATAAAATCAGTGATGGAGATAGAAATAGGCTTAGTATGCAGCTCACTGCTTGCTACTATTGGATGAGAAATAAAATGTGTTCATTTAAATAGAATAGGACTGGGATTTTAATCTTTCAGGTCCTGATTTACTAGAACAAAAACATTGCATGAGCCACTTTTGAGCTGTAATGGGCCTCTGACTTTGATCAGGCTCTGTGAAGTCATGTGATTATAAGATGCAGATGATTTCAATGGATTTTGTATACTGTAGAGGGAATTAGTGGCTTCCAAAATCAAAGCAAAAACCACAATTCATGTTATACAGCAAAATTAAGATAGGTTTACAATGCAATAAATCACTCACTGTCAGAGCTACAATATCAAGCAGCAGAAGAGAGCCTTAATTTCTGAACACTTTCTATTGTAGAAATAATCATATTTACACATACAAAACCTGAATATAGAAAGAAAAAAATCTGGGTCTCTCCAGAAGATACGACCAACAGTACTGTGCTGCCACTGAAAAGCTGATACCATACAACTACAAAAGCAGTTCAAGTAAGTGCTTAGTGGTGCATGTCATAGCACTCACAGAGTGCTGGTAGTCCAGCTAAAGTTCCTGTACGTCCCTGTTATCCTCTTTTTAAGGGAAGCTTGCAGAAACCTCTCTTGTACTTTTGAATGTTGTGTATTACATAGACAGCCAGGAGACAGCACAGAGAGGGGCTGTGTCACTGCAGTGCTTTTGCTGCAGAACCCTAAGAGCTAGAGCCGCACTGGCATTGGTTTCCCCTGGAGAATTCCCGTCACATAAGTGATGCGCATTGGAGAGGTCAACAGAGGAGACATAGCAAGGCAGAGGTTTCTGGAGCAATGCTACCATGGCTGCAGCTTGGTACTTTTCTGCTCAAGAGAAGGATGGTTATATACAGAAGAGAACATACCAACAAAGCCAGTGGTGCCTCAAGGAGCCTCACAAGCAGGGAGCTTGGCTTGCTGAGGTATTGGTCACTGAACCAAGGCTTATGTTGAGTGCAAATCTAAAAGTCATAGTCATGACAGTGTAAGAGTGTGGTTGAATATCTATATTGATCACTCAGTGTTAATCTAGGGAGAGAAAAAAATAGGGTGCTAAGTCACACCTGACCAGAATTTCTGGATTTAACAACTTAATTTACAATATAAGAAAAGAACTGTTCTCAGTTTTGTAAGCCTGTATCTCTGGCACTGCTTTCATTATTGCTTCTGCTGGGTCTTGTTCTTAGTGCTGCTACCCTCAGAGCACTGCATGAAAGCACAAGATACCTTAAAAAACCGTCAGATCTCTTAAGCTGAAGATCAGACTGGTTAATGTTTTTCTGGGAAAAAAGTCTAGGTTGTGTTTTTGAGGGTCCAGAAATTGTATTTGCAGATTTACCATTGACCTGTCATTCCGTTAGAAAAGATTGCACTATCAGGACCTGTTAGCATCTTCCACACAGACTAAATCCCTGCTTTCACCTGTCTCTCTGGCCCATGCAGTTTCTCTTAGAGGAAGCACTCAATGACTGTCCTAAAGATTCACGTGGTCTTTTCCCTCTAGTTAAATACACCCATCACTAGTAATACTTGACTCCTGAGAGAAATGGTTGCTTACATCTTGTATTTCATGATACACAGAGAGCAAACAGCCTGCAGAATCCATGAGTCTAACAGTACTGAGGATGTTTCATTATATTAAAATCTAAATTTTCATGGTGCATCACTTAAAAGAAAATAACTTCTTTTTAAATATGATTTTTAATAACCAAACAAGATTTGCTTATTTTTCAAAATTATGGATTTCCAGGCAAGCAGAACTGTTTCCACATGTTTAATTATCCCTTTTTGAAAACAATAATTATTATGTTATATGATCAATAGTCAAAATGAGTCATGGTACACTAGTTTTCATTCCATCATCTCAAAAATTACTTCCTAAATTATAAGTGTGACCAAGAGTAAAGGTGAAGTTTGGGACTGTTAGTGTTAAAAGCAATACTTTACAGCTTGAATGAAAAACTGTGCAGCTGGAAGCAGTGACAGATTTAATCCCATGTGCAGGGGACACAGAGCAATGCAAATAACAATGCTGCAGACAAGGGGGTTCACATGCATGCAGATCAGCAAAGGGAGGCACAAACAATGTTTTCAACTGAAGAGCTGAGACTAGGCCTAAGTGATTACAGAAGCAAAGGATAACTCCACTAAGCAAAGATGGCAGTGCCTGGCTGAGTGCTTCAGAGAATTGTTGGTCTTCGGATGGAGCTGCCAGTGGTGAGGCAGGTACTGCAAGTGCCCAAACAGTTACTGAGGCTCTCAAGATAATGCAGTATTTCAATCTTCAAAAAGGAGAAGAGATATGCATTGAGTAACACCAGTATTTAGTAGGCTGTATCGATGGTTTGAATCACACTAAAATCCCTCTATCAGATCCTCCAAATAATTTTAACATTTTCTTTACTTGCCCATTGAAAAAAAATCAATGCCTTCATCCTGGCTTTGCCTTTAAAACACTTGGCACTACACTACTGTCCCTGGTGGAAATGTTTGCCTGCTCGCATCCATGTGCACCGCATGCGGCGGTGTTGTGTACGCTGTGCGTTATGTAAGGTGCCGCATCATGTGAATAATGGAAGTGCTCAAGGAAAGCCCTTTTGCTGAGCTATTTTTGGTACTCACTGAGCGAGCTCAAACATGAGTTTCATTGTGAAAATAGGAATCAGACTCTGAATGGCTTTTTCTCTCTCATCTTGCTTACTTAATGAATTAAAGAGCATGTAGCTTCTGCTGTAGATAAACACCCTCAAGATACTGTGGTTACTTTTATTTCCCCAGGGCAATTGCATTAGCACTTTAATGCAACTGTGCAGAAAAAAATCCAGCAGAAATAAATACTCAGAAATGATCATTTAGCTTGAAGTTATAGTCCCACATACAACTGCAGTGAATGTTTAAATGCAGTTAAATAATAGGCACAATTCAGTACAACATGTTGCCATGTCACCTTGTGACTTCAATTGAATGTCCTTGTCTGTCTTTTTATTGTGAGCATGAATAGGCTAGGAATGGCCCTAGTTAACATCAGTCAAAGTACCTGTACTGTTTATTAAATGGACATACAACATTTACTGCAAACATTTAAACAAAAGCATCCTCTCAAATTTGAAAAGCATCTTGATATAAATCCTTAGTCTAGCTCTAGGCACAAGTCTAAAGAGAGACATGAGTCCCCAAAGAAAGAGCAACCTGTAGGAAAACAAGTATTTTAGCCATGGGTTGGTATACAAATAATATCAAAAGATTTTAGTAAGAGCAGTCTGTCCAGATGGACAGTAATCCTACTGGAAATGTAGATTTTTCACTGAAAAGCAAACACAGACAAAGAAACAGCAGAAGAGAGAAATCGATTTTTATAGAGGCCTGTCATGGAAAATGAAATGGAAGTTTCCCCCTTCCTTTTTGGAGAAGGGAATGTTAAAAACTCTACACAAATATCTGTGTTTCAAATGTTTTACAGATACATATAAGATGATGGACTATGTGGGGTGGATTTTTCACTCCACCCCAAGAAACAGAAAGGTTGCATTTCAAGGAGGAGAATTCTGAAAATCAAATAAAATCCAGGGTACACTAAATATTCTTTAATCAAAGGCAGAGTAATTTATGGAACATGGAATACCAGTTCCTGAGAAAGATCTCCAAATATCAAGTCCCAATGATGGAAACAATAATTAAAACTGATAAAGTACAAGTGCATAAACTAGAGTAAGGACATCCAGGTGCCAGAGTAGAGGCAAGGCCAAGAGAACAAAATCAGACGAAAAAATCAGAATTTCTGGGGGAAAAACCCCCAAACAAACAACAGCAAACCAAACAAAAAAGAAGCTACGGGGAAACAAACCAACAAACAAAAACCCATAAAAAATGAGAATAGAGAAGCCATGCCTGTCTAGAGGTGACTGGTAGGGAGTTTATAAAGCTGCAGAATCAGGAATCTTTATGCCCACTGAACTGATCAGAGTGTTATAGCAAGTACTCTGTGGGGCCAGGGACAGATATTCAAACTGCAGAGACCACACATGGCACCAAAGCAGCACCAGACCATGATACACTGTAATGACTCATGTTGGCTTTCTTGCAAATACTTAAGCAAATTATTGCCTAACGTTAAATAAGATAGGGACAGGATATAAGGTACAGAACCGCAATACTGCAGATGATGAGGAGACTGTTGGCTACATCACCTGGGACAAGTAGGACTGGAAAAGTCAGAAGGAATACTTGATAAAGTTTTTTGGAGTTTTTTTGCTTGGTAGTGGAGGTTTGCTTTAGAAACTTCGAGTCCTCTCTTGCACCTACCCAGCACGCAGTGGCTGAAAGGATCATCTCTGAACTGACAAGCCTTGGGGACTGAAGTTTGTACTTCACTCGAGTGAGTTTGTCCTGGTAGTTACTCACGAACAGCAGGGGACATGCTAGAAATGAACTCTGCAGTTTTCCAGCTCATGAAAGGTACTCTCCAGCTGGGTGCAAATGTCTCAATTCTTATTATACCTAGGGGAGAGTGCAAACTGAAAATAGGGCAGAGGAAGTTAGAAAGAGACAGGAAATGGTGTTCTTATTTTTGATGCTTTAAAGTAACAAGAAGTAGCTTTTCAAGAACCATCTGCCACAGGCACAAGCTTTTGTTTTCCAGATAATTTTAGAAAATGGTTATTCTTTTGTTGGATATGCCCTAGCCCTCCTCATTTCATGGGAAAAAAACCACAAATAAATTGTAAAATAATTTTCAAATATGTATTTAATTATAAAAAAAAAAGAAGGAGACTTAAGGAGAACTATGTTTAAACTAAACTGCCCCTATCCCAGACTCCAGAAAGAGAATGAAAAGCCATCACAATTTCAGGATATAGAGTTAGGCTGCTGAGGTCAAGGAAACAACTTTGCCCCAAACTGGCTCCTTCATTTTTTCACTGTAGGTAGCTTGCCTTTGCTCTTTCCCCGACTCAACACAGGACCCAATATCAGGCCCTGTTCTCAGGGTTTCTCACTGTTATGACAGCCAGGTCCATGTTCCAAAGGAGGAGATGAAGACACCAGGAGGAGAGCAATTTCTGATAAACTATTTCCAGGGTCTGTTATGATACTTCATACCAGTTCTAAGTTCTGTCCCAAGCCTCATTTTAAACAGCAAAGTATTTCAGTGTTAGTAAATATAAATTAGTATTTCTGCAAGTGAATGAAAGGGTCAAACAGTTAGAGCCAAGCATGATGCAGGCTGAGAATACCAGCACTGCTGTATCCATGTATTTCTATCCTGACTGGCAACCGTGCTCACCCTGTAGATCTCCAGAGCATACTACACCAGTAGTATCAAATTACATGGTAAATTGGTGTAATGGGCAAGTGTTCAGTAGGATCCATGAAATGCATATTTACATCTGACCCAATTAATCCCATTCTCCACAGGGGATAGAAGCTCCTATTTGAATGTAATTAATTGTGAAGCATTCTGTAATGATGTTGTCCAAATGACATTGTGAAAAACCAAATTGTATCAACTAGACTGTTGAAACCTCATGCTCTCCCAAGGACTGAAAAACTTTGTTGTTTCCAGTAAAATTCAGGTTTTCTACTATTTTAAAAAAGGTAGTGTTAAAGCCATTTGTTTCTCTTTTTATTCCTGAGGGAAAAGAACACTGTTTATAGTCATTCCTGTTGAAGTTGACAGCCATTGCTTATGGCAAACCGATCACTCACAGCCTGATTCTAACACATTTGGCTTGATTTAATGATCAGACATGTTTATTTCTCTTGATCCATTGCTAGAAAAAGATGTTNTGCAATAACACTAATCTGTCTTGCACGAATTGAAGCAATTGACCCAAGGAGTAGATGGACAGGTATGGAAAGAGATTTTCTTTGCTACAACATGAGCAGGAGGCTAGGGATAGTTACACTGAAAGGAATAAACACCTTGAAACTCTACATATTTTGAGCACTTGTTGCCGAGTGTTCCCAAAGTCCTCACAAAGACTCATTTCAAGTTGGGAGCACCTGAAAACTCCATGAAAAGCCCAGCCATGGATCACTAAAAATTTACCCATTTCCACTCTCTGTGGATGGACTCTCCCTATGGCATCAGAGAGCTGGCACAGCCCTGGCTCATCCCACACTAAACTTCTTCACTACATCAGAATCAATGTCAAGAAGGACTTACTATTGAAAAGCTCATTTTTCCAGGGGTTAGTTGAATATATCTGGCATATTGAATGTGTCAGCATGTTTTTAGCTCCTGGAAGAAGAGACTGGAAAGGTCAGAAAAGGGTGCTGTGTGTGCCAAAACATGTGAAGTGTCAGAAGTCCAGAATCCTACCTGTGAATTTCATCATCAAGTCTGTAACTTCTCCCTGAGCAAGAGCAAAACTCTTCAAGTAATTTAATTTCTAACTTGTATATGTAATCTCTCACACAGATACTGTGTATGCATTTGTACACGCGCATTTATAATCCACTTGCATAAGTGCAAGTTGTTTTACCAAGGGTCCAAGGTTCTAGTTTCTCTGTAATATCATGACAAGACTCTAAAAGACATGACACCTTTTTTTTTTTCATGTTTCACATCAGTCTCTTCAAGTGGTTCTCTGTAGTTTTCTAGGATAAGTCTTTCTGCTAGTCATGTGGAAGTGCTCTGCTTTTGACCGACTCATTCAGTTCCCTGTTAAGCCTTCCCAAGCCTGCTGGTGGTAGGGACTAGTCTTCAGGAGCTCTGTAATCTTCATCTGTCAAATGAATAGCTGATTAAGAACGGAGATCACAAACTCTGATCATTAGAGATTATCTGAGTTGCAGAAATGTGAACTCTTGCACACCATTCTAGGAAAGAAATCTGTGTATTTCCTCTTCAGGGTGTAAAGTCTTACAAGTATCTGCGTGTAGCAGCCCTGACACTAGCAAAAACTTAACAAGAAATTCATCTATCTATTGTCTGTTAACTTATGCCAGCTTTCTTTTTTGTTTCCATAGAGGGCTCACATTTTAATATGGTTTGTTTCTGTTTTTAAATTGACAGGAAAGAGCTGTACAACAGATACTTATGAAAAAAAAAAAAGGCTTTTATCACGTTTACGGTCTTCAGGTTTTGCAAAGCACAGTGCAGAACCAGACACCAAGTTACTCATTTGCCCCATCTGCAGAATTTTCATTTTGTAGCCTTTTTTTCTGTGCTGATCATGGCAGTCAAGAGAAATTCTAGCAAGTCTAATAAAGTGTGATGCCACTACAGGCTCGTGAGATAGGAAGAACTTGTGCATCATAGGATGCTGTTTTGGAGTCCTTGGTAACTTCTGTCTGGAAGACATACAACGTGCTAATGCCTTTTTTTTTTTTTTTACCATTACATATCTAGTTAGATGAATTAAGATGTATTTGTCTGGTCCCAGGTGTTTCATTGCATGTCCAGAATGGGTGTGTATACTGCATTGTCCTAACTTTGAAAGACTTGTGTCACTGTCACTGTCATAGGAGTTCCTATGCAAAATTTGGGAGGAATCTTGAGCCAGCAGATATTTACCCCAGTGAGTGGATAATCAAATCTTCTGAGAATCACAATGTGCTCTTGCTCAGTGGTTTTCCAGCCCTATCCATAGACTATATATGTATTACCTTCCAATGGTTCTTGTAGAAGAAAATTACCTTTCTTTCAAGGTCTGCAAGTTCTTGCCCCATCCTTTACAGAGGAGCAGTGGCAAATTACATAGCTATTTGACTTCAATTCCTTTCTTTGACCAGAATGTCAGCCATTCTTTTATCAGACAGGTCCGTCCCTAGGTATTAGTGCATGTTTGTGTGTAGGTGTCCAAAATGGAAAAGCAGAGGAGGTGTAACATATTTTAGATATTATTCTCCCTACATTAGCTTTACACTGCATTTCCCACATAGTTCACTGGATTCCTTTTGTGCCTATCTACCTATTAATTGCCAGTTTCCCCATATATTGTTGTATCCTCAGATTGCCTGGGTTTCAGCTTTTCTGAATTTATTAGTTCTAGTTCTCTTTCTGAGCCTCTTATTTTGGGTATCATGATTCTCACTCCAGGTGGCCTCACCAATATTTCTAGCAATGATTTCCCTAGCAAAACTAAAGAGGATTAGTTGTTTTTTTGATTTATCCTCTACCTTCAAAATTATTGCTATATATAACTTCTTTTTTTAATTACTTCTCAACCCTTTCCTACCAAGCATAAGCTTAGTTACTCTTCCTGATTTGCAAATTTGTTTTTTTTTGGTTCAGCTTACTCATTGTGTTTTCCATGTAGCATTTGTTTTCAGCTTTACCTTTCTACCTAGCAACAGTCTAGTTTCTTATCATGGACTCCAGAAAACTGGATTCCTATGAGAAATAAGATATATCTCTATTACAGATTTTTTTAAAAATGCTTGTAAACAATTGTTTTAGTAATGCTTAAGGAAAGGTATAACACTGGATTTAGATTCTTATGTTCAGGTTTACATCTTAGGTAAAATGGACTTACCACCTGTATAAGCTAAACATAGAGCATTTTAGTCAGAAGGCAAAGGAACTCGGTAGGAACATTTGTTCAGGTCATTATCCAGACTAATAAGTTAAACAGCCAGTGTATCTTTGAAACTCGTGAGGCAGTTGTTCAGCAACCAGCTGCACCACTTTGCTGTGGGAAGCTCCATCTGGAGATGACAAATCCCAAGCAGGCTGTTCTATCTTGGGCTAGGGCTCTACCTAGCACAGGAAGCTCTGTGTCATGGCAATACATTCTCGATGCATCCTCCTGGGCTCCAGGACTTTATATCTCACATACTTTCTAAGCCAGAGGTGGTACTTTTGTGATGAGTAACCTTTACTATTTATGGATAGAGCAGTCAGTTCAATAGGATGATTTATGAATTATTAAAACACTTTTCTAAAACTTGCTATGAGTTGTTCATATTGAGTCCTTAGCCTTATGGGACCAGGAGTACATATGGCCACTGGAGCCAATAGGAGTGTGCACCTGAAGTAAAAAGGACATTGGAAGTGGAGGAAGATCCTATGTGAGGTGAATCCAGAAATAGAAATAACCAAAGCTGCGTACTAGATGAAAGCAAACAGGATGACTAATGGTTTCGCCAACTGTAATGCATATTCACAGTGATCAGTGGGTATTTGTTATGAGCAATGTAATGCTGGGTTCAGTGACTGTGCCTGCAAGGAGGGCAGGGTTGAAAGAGAAAGGAAGAGAGCTAGTTGTGGTAGTTTTCTTTCCTTATCTGATATATTTTTGTTTGAACAATTACATGATCAAGGGCAGAAACGATTTCAGCACATTGAAAGATTTGGAATAAGACAAATTCATTCTGCCATTTCAAATTTCTCAAATGATGGGTGGGGGCAGCTGGTGGTCCATAGCCCATGCAAGCAAAGAAGTAAAAACAGTAGGGAAAACAAGATTATTTGCTCTTATAATTAAAACTCATAAGAAAAAGGAAATCGTGACACACTAAGTGCTCCAAGTCTTCACCTTAACATTGACTTCAGGTTTTACAGAAAACAATTAATTAGCTACTGTTGCAGTTCTTTTTTTAAATGTTTTTGAGCACACCCATTTTGATCCTTATTTTGGAGATGTCCTAGATTTGTCTGTCATGAACTTCGGTGGAGTCAGTTCTGTATTTTTTGCTAATGAATTAGTCTTTTATTATTCTGCCCTGACTGTTATCTATGCTGGATATTCATGCACTGGAGATACAAACTATACTTTTTACATAGGGACCAAACAGGAGTATGAAGAAAGAGTAATAAAAAGTCCAGAGAGTGTAGCTTTTTGCAGGCACAGAAAATGTTGTTTTGCTTCCTACATGTAAATAAATACTCTTTTTTTCAAGTTTGCACAAAGGATGTTTTTCCACAAATACATGACAGCTCTTTTAAGAATCTCTGGTGCTGTATGCTGCTGTTCTTCTATTACTCCTAGATACTGTGGATGCCTGTTTATGCTGCCTGTCTCTTATTTGCTCTTTGATCTTTGATCACTTTCCCTTGTGGCTTATATTGTGTTATTTTGTTGTAAAAATAATCTATTTGAATTTTACTTTTTGATGCATGAAGACTGATGATTTTGTCACACTTCTTTGTACTGTTACAGCTTTCCTCTTTGTTTGGTGAGTTATTCTGTGGGTATTTGTGTAGCTGGGGTTGAATATCAGACTTGTATCATTCTAACATATCTTTTTCATCAGACACTGTGTTTGAATCTAACAGGCTGCTATTTCACGAATATTTTTCAAACCGCACATGAGGCTTAGAGATGGTTTTATTGTATGTGGCATCCCAACGTCTCACTTTTTTCCTCTCAGTGTTATATATTCCTTGCTGCCACGCCTGATTCTTTTTTGAGTCTGTTAAATATTTGCCTCCTTCAATGGTGAAACAAGAACCCAGTTATCCTGCAGGAGGTCTTATTCATCTAAGGGGAGAGAGAAAACTATTTAGCCCAAGGCACCATCCAGGGGTACAGGGGTGCCCAAAGGGTAATCAGTGTGCTATGGTGGGATGTGAATTTTGACCATTCTTTTACTATAAGCCTTCTTATCTTGCCTTCCATATCAAAGTGGTCTTAGAAATTAGTACCAAATTCATATGAATCTGAGAATCTTTTCTGCTGGCAGCTTTTGAACCCTCTGAAGTAAAGAGGCTTAGACTTTGGCCTCTTTGCATTTTTGAAGCATTACAATTTAGTGAAAGCTGTTTGGCCTGGATGGTTATTGATTTCTATTCTGTTCTTCAAACTACAAACACAGAATTGTAGGATGGCAGGGAACAGGACCAGAAGAGCCCTTGAGAGCCAGCTGGCAGAGCCAGCACCAGGCAGTAGGCTGGACAATTTACAATTACTGAAAATATTAATCATTGCTGTTAAACAGTTTCTTCTGTGATGTACCCACTATATCGAGTGATTTGAAGAGATATTTTTCAGGGATTGCTCCTCAGGGAGACTGTGAGCTGAATTATTTCTCTTTGTGGATATGCTGACCCACAGTTGAGTATTTTTGATTTACACTCTGTAATTCTCTTTGACTTCCCAGTACTCCTGAAACAAAGGTCAGTAAAAAAGTCTCTAAACAGTTATTTACCATCCTGGACAGGAATAGTGATAGGCTCTTTCTATCCTAGGAGTCTTTCATTCCCCTCCCTTCTGCAGGAGGACAGGTTACAGCTGCACATATGCTGCTGAAATACACAAGTCTGTATTTTGTAATTCATACCAATATTCTATTGAGCTGTCTGCTTTCTGATTCTGGCCTCTCATCTTCTCTTAGCTGCCCTTCACCCTTTAGTCCCTTTTAGAGGCTGCACCTAATTTTAACTTTGGTCTCGACTCAGGAAAAATTTCTCAACACATAGATGAGGAGCAAGGATTAATCCAATACTTATTTTGACAGTGATATAAAACCCAAAAATGCATTATAGAGTCTAAAAACAACCTGCCCAAGCAATTAGCTCAGTAATCAGACATTTAAAAACAGCAGCAGAAGAGCA
The DNA here is from genome assembly GCA_013396695.1 of Sakesphorus luctuosus. Lineage (NCBI taxonomy): Eukaryota > Metazoa > Chordata > Aves > Passeriformes > Thamnophilidae > Sakesphorus > Sakesphorus luctuosus. The sequence goes on from VWZD01002472.1 coordinate 36,404, forward strand.
GAGCTACAGATTATGATGCATGATGATTTACTTTATTTAAAAGAAAAGCACACAGAATTTTAATTATGATCAGGAGATTTTGCGTTTGCTGCAAGTACTCATATGGGTTGCTAATGTGACAACTGTGATTTGACAAGGAAGGACTACACAAGGAAAGACTTAAGAACTGGCAAATAGGAATACAGTTACTATTTCTTTTCAGACCCTGCAAGAGAACACATATCTGAAATGAATATGTGACAAGAGGCAAGTATTGGATTTCTGTGTGAGGAGCTGACAAGTCAGACAAACAGCAGCCATATATTATCTGTGATGGTGAAAAGATCACATCACTTATAACCTTTGAAGCAACAGGAAAACTGAAAGCGACATCATTTTATAATGATCTAAGAGAGAAATGTCTCTTTTTTTTTTCTCTGCCTGGTTATATATAAGATGTTAGAGGGAGCCCTGCTGAGCGGAAAATGGAGCATATGATCAAGGGCAGTCCAGTGAGTCAATTTACTGACTAATACTGTAGATTATCATGTCAAATATATAGCACCGGCAGTATGAACAATAATGAAGCCTAGTTTATTTCTTTCCTGTAAATTGAAATGAAGATGTGATTGGAATTGTCACACCTTGTATATATGAGCCAGATTCTCTTAATCATCCAAAACAAATTGCCTTATTCTTTATAGTGACATTTATTTTAGGAGCTATCCCACAGCTGGCAAGCTGAAACCATCCATTTAAAAGTGTCACACATGTGTAAAATATCCTCTAGACAACTGTCGCCTCAGGTTCAATGGTCTCACACTTTGAAATACCTGCTCCCCTCAGATCCAAAGAAGGGATAACTCAGCCTTTCCTCCTGTGGGGAGAAATCATTCAGTGCAGTGTCGTGTGGACACACTACAAATGAGCTCCAGTATCATCAGTAAAACACCCAGCCACGAAGCCAACAGGGTAAAAGGCTCATAGAAACCCCAGATGGCCATTAAAAAGAGACTTTCCTTGCTGGGTTTTCTATCTTCCTGTGACTTAAAGTGTCAGTGAGCAATCATGAGGAGGGGGGTATTGCCAGCATTGTGCAGGCTCCATGGGTCAAATTGAATACTGACTAAAGAGATGGTACTGTTAGCAATCTGGTAAAATTTCCACTCCATCAGGAGTTAATTTTAATTTATGTGTACAATACCAGGCTTCTTGTGGCCCAACCACAAGGTGAAAGTCTGATTGCCTTTTGGTCTGTCAAAATTCTAGCATGACCAAAAACTTACAGAAATAATATTTGAATTGCAAATCACTGCCATTTCTTTGGAGTTAAGAATCATAGTCAATGTTATTGGTTTCTAAAGTCCTTTGTCTAAGAATAGAGACGAGAGTAATGGAAGAGACATATACTGTTTGCTAATAAGTCACAAAACCCAAATACTGTATGTCTGTTAAGTATAATTTCCTGAAGGTGGCGTGTAAACTTTTATAGAAATTAGCACAGTGTTACAAATTTAGCACATATAAGGGAAAACAGATGGTACTGCTGTGATTGGACAAGTCATTGGAGTATTCTAGTACATGCCAAGTCTTTAATCTATTACTATTTGCATTTACTATCACTTTACTCTGTTTTCAGTAGACTAGGACAACATGTGCTATGCACAAACAACTCTTTTTGCTGAACTTTAAACTAAGAATAAAAATGAGATCCCATTTGCTGGTTTTGCAGCACTCACTGTGACAATTTTCCAAAGCCTCCAAATGGCTCATGTTACATGTTCTGGGTGGTGAGAACAAAGTCACAAACTGCTACATGGGCCTCAGGACTTGGTGAGCTTCAGCATTCCATGCCAGTGATGGGACATGCTGTATGTCATGAACTGTAGATCAAATTAGAAGCATGACATTTCAAAATGCTTTATGGTACTGGAAATTCTTTGAGCAATTATCAACTCTCTTGATATCCAAAATAGAAGGTTTTAATTCAAAACAAAACAACACAAAACCTATTTCCTGGTTATTCTTAAAGTATAGAATAACACCTCTCAGTTCAGAGGTGGTCTTGGCAAGGTGGATCTCTGCTTTTATGATTTTTCTGTGCTTTGGAGGAAGATAATTTAGCTGTAAGAGGCAGAAAGTGGTCACAGCAGATAGGGCTTGAGGAAGGAATTGAATTTTGCAAGCAGAAGATATAGGTCACATATATGGAAAACAGTGAGGATGAAGGCATCAGTGAGGAGGTAGGGAAAAGCAGGTCTGGGTATCAGCGAGGCAAAATGTGTGGTGGAAAAAAATTAAAAAGGAGCCAAGAAGAGAAGAAAGAGGTGCATAAAAAAGGAGACAGGGAAGCAAAAGGACATAGAGAAGGTATCAATTTACCTGTGTTTCACATTAGGGGCTTTAAGGCCCCATTCATGTTTCTAGCTCAGAGAACAGCAAATCGGTTTAATGCCCACTCGTTATAACTGCACAGTGTGTGTGATATCCCATTGTGCAGTACTCAGGTTGTCACCAAACCCATCATCTTGTCTGATTCTAGCAGAATGATCCTGCCTGCTACTCATAAGCCTTTTGGATGTTCAATGAAGTAGAAATCTGTGTTGCTGGGTCTCCCTATATCTCGAGGGGCTCCCTGCACTGCGTTATTCTCTGGCTTATTAGCATATTTTCTAAATAGATCCTTCTCCTGGTGTCATCCCTTCTCAAAAGTGGAATCCCTGGGTCAGGACATCGTAAGCCCTCACAGTAAGTCCTGATCTCTTGTGCATACCTAATGACAGGCTTCTCCACAGCTCTGGCACTGCAAACACTGATTTGGAATTTCTCCAGGACACATAAGAGAAGAAACACGCAACATCCACATTTCAAGGGGGCTCCTGGGATAGTAACCTTTTATTTTTGTGTTAGTCTTATGCTCTCTCCTCTAGATAAGTTAACTCAACATTTCTTCTTCCTTTTTCCTTGATATTCTTGAACAAAACTTGAGTTCAAATGACCGAGATCTTCTCCCAAGAATACTCCTTCTACTGATGCAGCCATGCTTCTAGATTTCATCTATCTGTCCCTCTCAGCACTGAGTTTTCTTATGCAGTGCTAAATCTATTGTTTCAGGTTATCCTTTAATCAGTTTTGCCAAGTAATAAAAGGCCATCATCACAGGGGATCTGTTGCTTAGCTACTGGTCTGGGCAGATGGTCCTCCTGGAGAAATGCCAGCACCCCACCAAAAAGCCTGTTTATGGACAGAGAGGATTGGGCAGGTTTAATGACCCTTGCCCATGTGTTCTGTATCCCTGCTCCTCAGAACTACTGCAGGAGGGAAAGCTACTATAAAAGATAGCATTTCAAGGAGTGATTAAATATGGACTTTGCAATTTGATAAATGCTCTGAAGAGTGCTCTTAATCTTAAAATGGAATAAAACCACTGCCACTAGGTGAGCTTCCCACTAACGAATGCCTTCAGGGAATACATTAGATGACCAGATCAAGTAGATGCCCACGTCGATATGTATGTACATATATCTCCATGGGTGGGGGCATACAGCTGTGTGAGTGTGTGTACTTCTGTGGCTCTGTGTGTGTAATACAGTAATAGAAAACTATCAAACCCATTTTAAATGAAATATTATTTAATTTCCACTATATGCATACTTTCAATGACCTTTAGAATTTATGGATTTATTACTTATCAGATGAGAAAAAAACACCCCAACAATTCTGTGTAAAAATTGCACTATGCAGTTGCTATATCACTGACTGTCATTGATTTTTACCTCATGAGGAATGTTTATTTTGCAGAGAATAAATAATATTAGAGTTTTATAGAGCAACCCTCAAAGAAACAAATTAAAATGAAAATCAAGAAGTCTGTTTGCGTAGTAAATTTCTAATACATTCAAACAGTCAAGATGTTTCTAAGATGAAACAATTTAATTTTGGAAACAAGTTTGAAGTGCGGATAGCTGGAAAATATTTTGTTTATCTCAATCATGCTTTGGAGATATGTAAAAATAGCTAGAGAATCCAGATTGAGATCCTGCCTAACAATGAGAATTAAATGATATGCGAAGTCAGAAAGTATGATTTCTGTAACAGAAGATAAGAAAAGAAAACCAACCTCAAAACACTATTTATTGGAAGCCTGGCATTAGGAACTGATAACTGAAAAAGGAACGTTTGTCTTCTCAGGAATGAAAAAAAAAAAAATTACCCACACAGAACTTATAAAATTTGCATGTGAACACTTCAAGATTGTTCAGATATTCTTGACTATTTTTAACTACAGGATTTAAATTATTAATGTAATTTGCAATATTTAATTCATTTTGTGCAGTATTTGCATAAATTAAATGCATGAATGTCTGAGAAAGCTCTGGTAAACTCTGCCTTTGCTGGGATTCATTCTGGGTGTTTGTTGTAGCAAATGACTTGAAGGAGAGAATCCACCAACAGAGAGGCAAAAAGCCTTTTCCTCTTGTTTCCCTTCTTCTTCTTCTCCTTCCTATTCCCCTTCCCCTTCCCAGTACTGAGTAGGAGGCCTCAGCAAGGTGTACAGATGCCACAGGTCCCAGCGCTTCATCTCCAGCCCTGGTTCAGGAAGGGAGGATGGTGCCCACTTACACTGGCCTGCTGCAGGGTGGAGGAGCTGAGAGAAATGAATTTGAACCTTAAAAATCCCTGGCAATACATTGTTCTAGAGAGTAATCTGCATGAATCAAACCATGAATGCTGTTTATGGGCTCTGTATGTCCATAAAAACTTTCTCTTTTTAAAATTTCAACTGACTGAATAATAAGGTACTCTGAGATGCCACAGTCAGGGCATAGAAGTGGTCTAAGAAAATTGTCTGGTGTTGCCATAAGTCTGTAAGAAAGACTCCGAGCCAAGTTTTGTAGGAGATAAGATAAGGGGTAGTTACTTAATGAGCAACCCCGCTCATCCAGGAATACATCACCGCGCGCTAAAGCAAGCTTTGATTCTATACCTTTTATAATATAGTCTATCCAATCACTACAGTCCACATGTCCAGTTCCACCTCTGTCCCCTCCCAGTTCCCACCCCCCGTTGAATTGGGTCTGGGGTCGCTGGGACCCTCCATCTTCCTCTTCCTCCTCTTCTTCAGCACATAAAGGTCTTTTGGACACTCTCCAGGGCTCCAGGTCACTCTGCTCTGTGTCTATGTCCTCTCTGATAGCTTCTAATCTGGTACCTTGAGAATGAGACTAAATAATTAGCAGATCTTAGCGGCCTGTTCTTGGAGCAGGGGGTAGAGATAGAAAGGACCTTATACTGTAAGCTGCTAAATATTAACCCACTACAATCTACAGTGTTACATCTACTGTGTTTCTAAAATCTACAAAATGTGAAAAATCAAAAAAATCAGAAACCTCTTTGGCATCACTGGGATGGTGGTGACCAGTGACAGGACCTGAGGAAATGGCCTGAAGTTGTGTCAGGGGAGGTTAGGTTTGATATTAGAAAAATGTTCTTCATCCAGAGAGTGGTTGTGTACTGGAACAGGCTCCCCATGGCAGTGGTCATAGCACCAAGCCTGACAGAGTTCAAGAGGCATTTGGATGATCCTCTCAGGCACATGGTGTGACTCTTGGGGATGGTCCTGTGCAGCGCTAAGGACCATGATGATCCTGATGGGTTCCTTTCAACTCAGCATATTCTGTGATCACAGTTAAGGCAGAGTCCAATGAGAAATTTCCCAAAGATGTGATAAAAATCATCTTCCCCAAAATATTTGAATCTGCTCTGAGAAAAGCACGAGAGAACCTGATGGGAAAAATCCTGAGGAAGTGGGTGCTCAAATATTCCTGTCTGTGAGCTTCAGTGCCCCATGTGTTGCATTGGCTGTTCCCCCAAGCCTGTCACACACCTGGAGACACCGTGTGCCCTTGTCCTATGGCAGGACTTGTTGGTTGCTGATGGCCCTGCAACAGATTCAAGGGCAGGAGAGCATTGAAGTCTGAGGCTGGGGCTTGAATGCAGTCAAAAGGATGTAGGTGAGAGTTTGCCTGTCTCTCCTGGAACAGATATTTTGCAGCAAGCAGGACAAAATGGGGTAAGTAAGTTTTAGGTGCATTTGCATTGGGGTTTGGGGTTTTAAATGTTCTAAAACTTTGTCAAATGTAGTCTTGGTTGACATTGTTTAACTTTGATGTTCCCATTAACAAGTATTTCATGTTCTAGCTGAAATAGTCTCATATTTAAACACTAACTGCAATTTGTTCAGTCTTGCATGCAGAGAGAATGAGCAGAAATCAGTTGTTCTGTATCCAACAGATTTCTGGTCAGAGCAGATTATCCTTCAAATCTAGGTCCTCGACATGTATTTGTCTGATATAAAACACTTATGCCCCATTCCTGCTGATAAACTGGCCAACCTCTGCTTTCATTGGCAAGAGAATGGCAGAAGTTACCCGTGAGCAGTTAAGTCTCCAGAATTCACTGTCCTGAGAGGATTAATATGAAGTCAAATTATACCTATAAGACACATGCAGGTCACTGTGTCTCAGTATTTTTAGGCATTAATTTCATTTAAAACAAAGAGAAACCAAGATACTGTGTCAGGAATCAATCTGCTGGCTTTTTAGGAGGAATATCTATCTCTATGTCATAGCATCTATGATGCTTTGCAAAACAGCATTTCATCTGATTCTCCTTCCCCCAAAATGAAATCATTAATTATATTATCTATAAAACTTGAAGAAGAAATTTTCATGAACTGTGTTTGCAAGATTGAGACAGGGAAGTCTTGTTTTACCAAACAAAAAGGATTTTTTTTTTTTGACAACCCAGTCACCCTTACTGACTGTATAATCTTTATTATTAAAGTAATCCTTGAAAAATTTAGATTCCACTTATAGATATTTCAAGCCAGGAAAATATTTTTACTCACAACATGTTTAAATTATATTATTCTTTCAGTTGGATAATGTTCAATTTCTACTCAAAAAGGGTGAAGCCACATTAACTACCATTTCATTATTGTATTAACAACAGTTCACTTGCTGTTCATACAGACTGAGTAAGTAAATTACTCATGCTTCAGAGATTCTTCTGCTGCTTGTTGGACACAGAAGTTATTACTAGACACAGCTTTCTAAAACACATCCAAATTTGTCCATAGGAAAGTCTTAGCAAAGATAATGATGACCAATTTCTCTTCCATTAATAAAAGTGTTTGTGCTATTTGTAATGCAGGGTCTGTTTTACTTAGATTTTAAAAGCATGAGGGTTCAAACAAGAGCAAAAGCAAACCTCAGTGAGCAGGAAAGTCACCATTAAGAGTGGCAGAAATGGCATGAACGCCACTGTCGCATGCGGAATGGTGATTCCTGGTGGAGGGGTATCATGCAGTAGGATTCATCAGAGACTGTTTACGTTTTTGATGGAGTATCTTGGTGAATATTCAGGGAAAACAATATTTAGACCAGAATCTTGGAAGAATTTTGTCTCTACTTCTTGCAGGATAGAGCTTAGAAGGTGGTACTTTTACATCACCTTCTGTTCCTCTGAAGTTAAGGAGAAGTGGGAATGGCATCTGGCATAGGTGAGCTGAGTCCAGAGGTCTTCAGAGTGTTAGAAATTGAAGTTTGTTAGTGGCCTCTTTATTGCCAAATGTCACCATAGCTTGTTCCATCTTTTCTTTTAACCCCAAATAAGAAATTGCAACACATAGGTTTGCTATGTAACATTCGCTTCTTTCTGTATCAGCAGGATTTAGTCTCAAGGCAAAACTACATGTAAGAAAAACATGACATTCAAAATACTAGAACTAGGAAAATTCAAACATTTTCAACATTGGCTCCAGCTCCCACTACGTTATGAAGAAGTGGAAGATCTGAATTCCCAGAGGACATGCCATGTTTGCTGAGAAGGAATGACCTCTGTCCCTGGATCCTTTCACCAGCAGTGGTCAGGCACGGATATTGTATTTAAAAGCTCTGAGACAAACCTAGAAGAACTTTTCTGTCTTCTGAAAATAAGTATCCAAGAGTGTACTTTTGCATGAACTAGGTTGCAATTTCAATAACTGCACATGGCCCCATGGATCTGTGTCATTGTGCTATTTTCATCATCTGAAAAAAATTTCCCTTTCTCTTTCATCATGTTACCACGTTTTATCCTATTTTCTGCATTGAAAACAAGAAAAAAAAGCCAACAAAACCTCCCAAAACTATAACCTACCTATTTTCCTTCCATTTATTAATTTTCACTATGATTTTATGATCCTGTGATATCATCCCCCCAAACACAGCTTTTCTAAGATGAAGAGATCTCATTTATTTTCTTCCTTCTAATGCAAAAAAAAAGGTTTTTATCATTCTTGATGCTCTTCTTTGTATTGTATCTAATTCTGCTATGTTTTCACTAGGTTTGAGTGACTAGAAATGCCTCATGTATTCAAAAACTGGTCACGCTGGGAGTGGATAAAATGGCAGAAAGATATTTTTTGTTTTGATTGCCCTTTGCCTGACTGCTGCTTAGCAGAAGACTAATGTCAGAATCCTCTATGTGGTAATTCCCCAAATTCCCATCAAGGAAAAAAAAGCCTGATGATTTTGAACCCATTACTGTCTATGTGCAATTAGAGTTATCTTCTGCAATGTGCTTTATTTTGCACTTGTTGTCAACCCTGTATTTCATTTTCTGCTATTTTGTTACTTAGTCACTCAACTTTTAGAATCCTTCTGGAAAGTCTGCTTTAAATATCCTTTTTCACCTGTGTACCTCCCTCAAGAATCTTTGTCCCAGCTCATTTATAAATCAATTCCTTCTTATTTGTTCTCACACAGATTCTTGGAGATTCCCTCCAGCGAATCTCTCAGTTATGAAATCAATCTTTTAATACCAAACTCCATTACTGCCTTTTAAACAGTTGATCTATGAAACGACCTTCCCCCTCATCTCCTGACAGTTTAGCTTTGTAAAAGGTTTCTGTGAGGAACCAAAGGGGATTTGAAAGTCCAGACATGCTTATCAGCTGAACTACCTTTGTCCACATACACAGTGACTACTGAGAACTGAAAACATGTCTCAAAGTCATAAATATGATTTAGGAATGAAATCTCCAAAGATATTTTGGTGTCTATTTCCTATTGATTCCATTTTGCATTCAACTCTGAATTGATTGTGAGTTTCTAACTTTGTGCTTATGAATGCCAAAAGGAAAATTTCTATGATGTTCTCTATCCTACACCTAAAATTAATCATCCATGTCCTTGAAATTTAATTAAACCAGATAGTCTTTTAAATAGTCTTTTTCAACCATATGTTGGAAAAAGAGTAGCAAAATTAAAAGAATAAATCACATCAGAGTAAATTAAATACGCTGTTTGAAGCCCGTCTTTCTTGCATTTTCTTCATTGTTAAAACTAAGTCAATGCTGACAATAAGCATTTAAAAGTGGTGAGGACAAAGCACTTCAGAATGCATTGTGCAGAAAGCTGTGCACGGAAGGCATTGAATGGGCTGGATTTTCTAAAGTGTTTTCCCCATTCCTGATGCTTTCGTGTGAAGCTGGTAGCATGAAATACATTCTAAACCTGATGGAATAGAAATAAAAGCTTCACAAAGGTGAAAGGTGAAGAAAGAAAACCATGTCAGAAATATTAGCCCACCCCCATTTACCTACTGTTGTTGCCTACTGTAAGCTAAGTCAAGAAAATCTAATGCCTTTACTTTGTAAAGCACAGGAAATTACTAAACTCATAATAGGAAATTAAAAATTGAGAAAACATGTAATTCTTGTTGATAAGAATTGTTTAAAGCCAATACCCAAGCCTGTTCATTATGACACCATAAGATGATACACATAAACCTATGTTGAAAAATGATCTGTAGAAAGAATTTGCCCAAATCCCAGGAAATATATTTCGTTTTCAAAGTATAATTCTACTAAAGTATTCAGGGTGTGGACATCTGCAAGAAAACTATCAAAAGAACACTTTTATCTTGCTATTTATTTTTTTCTGTTTCTCATCCTTGCTTGTGACCCTTTTCCGTATGCTTTAATCAAGGGCAGATGAAGTTATGACTATGCATTATGTAACACTAACATCAAATCCCTTTAGAAGAATAAAGTTAATGACTTCACTGGCAGTGGATTCTGCCACTCCAGTTGATGTTCAGTGGCTTCCAGCTGCTCTTTGATTTTGCTTTTAAAATCTGTAAATACATAAATAGTCTGGGATTTGTGCAAAACAGATCCTGTCCAGTTTAAAATTAATAAGTTTTAAGTGTAGTCTGGTTAACATAATAGTAGAGATGTTTGCAAATTAGTTTGGGCCACTTTGCCAGTGACTAAGCTAGTGAACAGGAGAGGTTGAAGACTGTCATTGGATGAGTCTCCATGTTAGATATCTCAGATGCTATGAAGTGAATATGACCTTGAGAATAAAGAGTCACTCTGCAACCCCACCAGAAGGCACCTTTGGTAGGTTTCCCAGTAGTTCACCAACCCTCTGAGTTAAAGGAAGACATATCCACCACTTAATAGAAGACACCTGAAGTCAGTTCTTCATGTCACACTTCGAAACATGATTAAAACATGCTCTCTTTGTCAAAGTATATAAATTCATTTTTCTGTCTCTAACTATTCCCCCAAATCTTTTATATCTAACAGGATGTTGGAATATTATCTGAAATTTCAAACTGTAGTTTTGTCCTAAGATTATGGTGTTTTAGAGACAGCTTACTACATGCATAATGCTGAAGTAGATTACAAAAGGGAATTTATTGTTCCTGAGGCCAGGTATCACCACATGACTCATGTAGGATCAGTCCACGGCAGAGCAGGTTCATCTGGGAGAAAGCATGTTGGCATGGTCCATGCCAAAGTGAACTAAACCACAAGCAGCATGAACAATGAAGTGCCAGCACTTGGGTTGATCCCCAGCTCCCCTCAGAAGCATAGAGAAAGTCTTTCTGTGCCCGCTGTTTCGTTTTGGGTGGAACTGGTTTAGAGGCTCAGAGAGCCAGAAGTACACTGGCTCTGCAGTCTCATGGGAAAAGTATCCTCCTAACACACACATGTGGGTCTTAATGTTCAGGGTTTCATTGTTAACTTTCAATACCATTGGCTGATTTTATTGGAAAGGTCAGAGATCTCACCACCCTGAGGTCTTTAAGGTGATGTTTGGTCATATCGGAGGCTCTGATGGGCTCCGGTCTTGCCTATGAGACCTGGCAGAGCTCAGGGTGTGGGTGTCAGATTGCAAAGCTCTTTTGGCTCCTGAGAGATTTTACTGCTTAAAATCCCATGATGGTTGTGAAGCTGCAGCTTCTCTATGGCTGGCAATGGGGCTGTGAGGACTCTGACTTTCTTCAGTTCCAGTGGCACTTAGGTGATCACAAAACCTTCAGCCTGGATGTCTCCAGTGCTGTGTTTGCAGAGTGTAATACCAAACATAGAATCAAGTGGCAAGGTTGAAACACACCACCATTCTCTTAATTACTTATTTAGTCTTTGAAAAAGATTTTTCTGATAAAGGTTGAAAAGAACCCCTACATAAACACACACTTTTTTTGCACCCAGCAAACAACTCTATGTTGGGAAAACAGGTAACAAACTGATCAAGAGATTTATCTGGGAGAAAAAGATTCAAATCTGCTCAAGCAGAGAAGGAAACCGAGCATGTACTCTTCATACCCCAGGTGAATGCTGTTCCTCTTGTATCCAGGGTAAATCACATCTACTGCAGTCCTGAATAAAAAACTAACATGAGGATTGGGTGCTTCCCTCTGGGTTTTGTGAGAAAGAAGTAGCACAGCAACTGTCTGGGTGGGGAAAGCAGGGCTCTAAATCCCATTGGGAAATAAGTGGCTCCTTACAGTTAAAGGTTGGGTGCTGAATACCTGAAAGAATGTGATTTAAATATTCCTGTCCCTAATCCCAGATGGCTTCACACTCTGGTTGCCAAAGTGTAAGCTCAAAAGGAGAACTGACATAGAAGTTGAATTGCTCTGCCCCATGTGACAAAGCCGTGACCCAGCAGGGCACAGTGGAAGTCAGGACTCTCCAAGCCTGCATTGAGCTCAGTGCTTTTTTTTCTCTTCCCACACATCTCTCAGGAGTAACAGAAATTAAATTTTTAAAAAATGAATGAAGTACATATGGCAACACAGCTGCTGAAAATCTGTTATCCTTTTTAATCACCTCGCATGTCCTGGGCATGCATTTTATCCTTCAAAGTCAGTAAAAGGGAAAGCTTTGAGAGGAAGGCATCTCCCTGTATTTTGGGGGGACTTTGCCGTGTTACTAAGTTATGCAAGAAAAGCCTTGCCTATGAGGCTAGCCAGAACATAGATTTCAGCAGGTTCATCTTCAAAATACTTGACATACTTATAATCACTATGACAAGCAGAGTTTTCACAGAGGTCCTGCAAACTGCAAATAAATAAAATTGAAAAAGGAGAGGACCATTATTTTTCTTAATGATGGTGAACTTTTGAAATGAAAAGGTTATAACTACTCGAACAGGTTGCAATGACCCAGTTTTCCACCTGCTTATGGGTACAGTGTAGAACAGTCCTCAGGTTGAAATGGCAGTAGTTCCAAAGCACTGTTTACTGCCTATCCTCGTTCCATAAACATTCAATGCCACAAGCAGTCAGAGTGACTATTTCTCATTTGGTAGCCTTGAATCACACTACTGGTTATTCACGTTTGCGTGCCAGCTCCAAGGTAAGGAGAGCAAGTCAGGTGATGTATTTAATTCCAATGCTGCAGCTGGGGAGAGAGAAAAATGCAATTATTGAAAAAGGTGCTTCTGTGAAGGAGCAGTGGTTTACATCCCGAATAGGTGCAAATTATCCACCCTTTCCATCCCCAAGTTCAGCCAATATACTTCTTATTCAACATCTTGCTGCTGTGATGCTTTTCTTCTTTCTGTCTTTGATTCTCTTTTAAGTTCAGAAGGCTGTGGTTTAGTAAGAGATATGAGGGACTATCCCCTGTGAGGGAGTGCACTCCTTGTGAGCCCAAGAAGTGGCCATTTTCAGTCAATGGTGAAGTATCTCTTGGTCAAAAAGAGGGCCTTTAGCTGGGTCAAGCTGCTGAACCTATGACTGATCCCCTCTGAAACAAAAAATAATAGAGCTGCTGTGTCTGTTGGTTTTGGTTCCTTCATGGAGGGCTGCCAGCAGCTGTTAACTTGTGTATTATCGTGCTATCAGGCCGGAGAAATGTCAGTGAGAATTTACCAGCACAGCCACAAGCCTTTCATTAGGCAGTTATCATAGCAATAAAGTTCAGTGGTAGTTACTCACCTCTCCAAAAACAAATATCACCCACTCAGACATGAGAGAGAATGGATTTCTGCAAGATAGCGACACATTAGCTCATGCCATTGCACCTAACTCCCAGTTACCACTAAATGCAAGTGCCCAGTGCACTTTGAGGTATTGATTGTCAGACCACTCCTCATTTTGTAGATTGGAGACAGAGCTGCAAGGCTGTGCTAAAGCTGAGTAATGGAAACACACTGCCTTGAACTTGGGCCCCTGGATTGCTGGGACGTTCTATTCAACCTGGAACAGACTCCCTGATACCAGCATTACCGTGTTTCCTCCCCACAGAAAGCCCAAGGAGAGCAATGAGAAACCTGTGGAGTCAGATCTCTTCCCTGTGGGGCTGCAAAACAGATTGCTGCTCAGGGCATTTGAGTCAGTCATAAACAGAAAAATTAAAGCTCTAATTCACAAACATTGGAAGATACATAAAATCCACATATTTTTATGCAAGTTTTAACTGCTTCTTTGTCTTTGAAACCTGGACTTTATATGCTAATTTAACAGTGGATTTGCTGAGGTGCTTTGGAGGGATGCACCTCAACTACACAAGTGCATGCCATGCTCAATAGACAGATGATTGTGTGTCTTATTTGTCTTCTTTATCCTCCAGGAAGATGAAGTTGCTCGTGACAGTCGATTCAATTTCAGTGGCTATGGCATGGGTCACTGCCTCCAAGTCAAAGATGGCACAGCAGTCAAGGCTACTCCACCCAACCCACCTCCACCACCACCAAAGGATTCAGATTCCATCAAAAAGAAGTTTGTTGACCGTGCAAAAAGGATTGATACAATATCCCGTGCTGCATTCCCACTCGCTTTCCTCATTTTCAACATCTTTTACTGGATTACATACAAAATTATACGGCACGAGGACATTCACAAGAAATAGGCAACTCTGGTTTGCCAGGACTTCTTAGCCAAAGTGATCCACATGTAAATAAACAGTAAAATGTCTTTATGTAATTTGGACTAAGGATTTATTTCCCACTCCCCCAGAACACTGGAGAAACTAGCAAAGAGGAAAAGAAGTACAGAAGGAAAAGTGATTGCATGACAATATATGCTGTGAGACCAGTCAATGAGGTTCCCCCTATGTACTCTCAGTGTGTTCTTCAAGATTCAGCATTGATCAGACATCTGTAATTGGGGCCAAATTTTACCCAGCTTTATCATGAAGATAGAATCTTCCAGAAGAAAAAAGAGAATCAGAAAACAAACAATTCTCGTAAAACATCTACCAAGAGACTGTGGTGGCTACAGTACAGTGAGTTATAAGAGGACCAAACCTTTTCAGGATAATGTTGCCTTTCTATTTGAAATAAGTCTACTGAGCTACATTCCATGACCATGTCTGTAGGTAGTGGTTTCACCAAGGAGTCCTTTTGTGGGTTGTAAATTATTTCTACTGATAGGGGAGAGGAAAAAAGAAAAAAAGAAAAAAAAAGATTTATACTTTACTATCCTTGTGGGTGTGCATTTTAATATTATCTTGCTTTACTAGAATTGTAATTTCCAGGTTGAACTTGTGTGTCGTGTTATTTATTTGATAGTTGACACTCCAAACCCAGTGAAACTGCCTGGTTTATTTTTTGTTGGGAAACCGTGCACTTACTTCATTTTATTTCTGCTGATTTTACATGCAACTTGAGGTGCCAAATTGTATTTTACCTATTGTGCTACCCTGTACCACACTACTTAGTAAGAAATTGTTTCCTCAAAGGTGTAGCTCAGTTTAGCATTGAGTTTCTATTACCGCTCTCATTGTAGCTGCAGTCAATAGCTCTGTAGGTAAACACAACTTGTTTACAGACCTCTAATTTATATCTTTACTCAAAGTGGCTATCATTTTAAATATCATTAAATAACCTAAGAATTTTGAAACTGTACTGTGATTTTCAGGACCTGTTACCTTTTGGTGCCAGATCTGCGTTATTCAAATCCTTGCTACATGTTTTAAATTAGAAAATTAAAAAAAAAAAGAAAAAAGAAAAAAGAAAAAAAAAAAGATGGTATAGAAGCTTACATGGAAGAAGACAACCTGTATCAGAGGATGAGTCAAACATTAAAATTTTACACTTGCTGTAAAAGGGTTTATTAAAAAAGGTATTTGTTCAATTTCAATAAAGCTAAATGTGGTACTAATCTTTCTTCACTCTTTTCTTCATTTGCAGCAGCAGCAGCAGCAGCAGCAGCAGCAGCAGCAGGGCTATTAGTGCCACAGCCCAGCTCTTCTACCACTGTCAGCAGAAAGAGGCTGAAAAGCAGCCTTCTGCTGACCTGACTTGGCCAAATTTTGCTATCTATCCTGCAGCAAAGGGGCTGCTGCAGCTCCTGGGAGTATGTCAAGGACTGTGTCAGAAATGGGGCTAGGATGTGATGTGAGAATCTGTAGAACATTTGTGTGTGCTGAGCCAGGCCTTGGGGAGGAGACGCTGCTCCCTGCTCACAGAATCCCTGCTGCATGCCAAGAGCACACTTCAGCTTCACATGTGTCGTGCCTGGCTCGGGGGTATCCTAAACCTTCTCCTGACTTTCTTACAGCTTTACGACTTTGGTGAGCTGAAGGACAAGCCGAGATGGCCTATGGCAGGTGCCACTATAGACATGGGAATGACCAATACTTTAAAAGCAAATTAAACCACATTCAGTTTTCTGCCCTTCCCTTGTGAGGCCAAAACAAAACCTGTAGCTGCCCAGTATAGATACTTTTTTCCCACTCCCCTAATGAGATGTGGCACAGAGATGTACTGTACCTGCAGCGCTTCTCACTCTGCTTTCACTCCTGGACCAGCTTCTGCTGAGAGGTTGTGGTTACAGTTTCCACAGCCTGTCCGAGCCTGTATTTGTGTATCTATGTGTCCCCATGTCTCTCCACAGAGATCTTCACAACTCTGACGCTCAAACAGTTGCATAAATTAGTGGCAAAAAGCCAGTTGTGCATTTTATCTCCTGATACTCTTTTATCCCTTACACCTGTGATGGAACTGGCAACAGTCACTTCCTTCTCTTTGAGACCACAGATCTGGACATGCCTGACAGACCAAGAAAGGGGAACCAGTGGGAACTCAAGACAACTGCACGAACTCTTCTGCTTTGCAAAACAAGTTTTTAATGCAAATTTAAGTATCATAATATTTGCAATCTTTATAGTAACAGATGTGCTTTCATTCCTTTTTAAAAATGGAACAGTATTTGATTAATGAATAATATAGTAGGTGAAAACCCCAATGCAATCCTAGTCCCATAAGCTTCAGAAGGGTGAGGATATCCAGCTGTAAACTGTGTTTCTGTGGGAAGTTAGGAGTCTTCACTGGTACATACACATTTAGAGCTCACTTTACCAGTCCTTTGTTCAGAAACTTTGTTTTCAATGAAGGTATAAAGTCAGGATTAATGTTAATCCTCAGTGCCCAGATGTGTTGCTAATGAATGTCAGAGCCTATTGCTCATAGTTTCCACTGCAACAGGAATGCAAAACTATTCTCAACTGATAGATATCTGTGTCCCTTTCTGTGGGGAAGCTCATGTGCCTCCAGCACCCACACCACAAATTCAACTGCAGGCTTTGCAGTGTTTGGCTCTCAGCATTGACTTAATTGTTCACTAAAATATTTTGCTGCTCAGATTTGAGGTTTGCTGACAGTATCAATGGGAAGCCTGCTTTGCTGCTGACCTGTATGTAAACTTTGGTCCAGTCATGAGAATAAGCTGTGCAAAAATTCTGAATAGGTTTCTCTCTCTTTTGAAGACAGAAATTATGACTACATGGCAATTAGGCAATTAGTCATGAACCTTGAAATTATCTAACTAAATTTTAGACACAAAAGATGCATGCAAATGGACAAGGCCCACTGAGCATGGTAATTAGGAATGGCCACATGATACAGAAGAGTTCTCAGCATGCTGGTTAGTGGCCTGTGAACTGTCTCACACTGATGTGGTTTGATACCAGATAGCTATCAAAGAACCTTCTCTCAAAGAACTTGGCTTGCACCAGAAACTGGCCAAAAAACTGCCAGCAGAGAAAATGTCAAATAACAAGGATAACAGGACTTACAGAAGGAGACTCTCCCAAACAAATTCTCAGTAGGGTTAGCAGAGAAATCAGACTCAAAAAATGGT
Organism: Sakesphorus luctuosus; assembly: GCA_013396695.1. Classification (NCBI taxonomy): domain Eukaryota; kingdom Metazoa; phylum Chordata; class Aves; order Passeriformes; family Thamnophilidae; genus Sakesphorus; species Sakesphorus luctuosus. The sequence goes on from VWZD01002472.1 coordinate 53,813, forward strand.
CACCTTGCATTCAGGGAAGTAGAAGAATTAAAGCAGGTTCATTTCAAGACACCACTGCATGAGGAAAAAGAATGCCTTAAAAAATAAGTTCCAGACAAGTAGCATTTGTGAAGCAGGAGACACAATAGGATGGAAGGAAAGAGACAAAGGAATAATTCTGAAGAGCTTCCAGCCATATTGGAAAACCTGCATGTTACAGTTCTAGGTGGTAAGATAAAATTAATCCCTAGGGCATTTAAACTATTTGCATTTAGCTATAAAACAATGATGATGGCTTCTAATTTATCAAGAGAGCTTAAAAAGCTTTAAGCATGTCTTTAAAGGATGCAACATCCAGTCAGGTCATTGCCATCCTGTTGTTACAGGCTGGACCTGAATGGTTGAGTAGTGAAGGAGAAAGGTTTAGCCATCTCTCACTGGATAGATGCTGCCAGAAACTGCAATAAGACTAATTGATAAAGCACATCTTTAAGAAAAACGTTATTGCATTAGGAGAAAAGCCAGGGCGTGGGGGGAAGGAGAAATATGAGATGAGAGATCTCTCTTTGTTACTTTCTTGTGTTTTTATTTCCATATTTTTTTTAGGTGGCAGAGCCATCACTTGTGACGTACTGAATCAAAGGTGATAGGTGGTGTAGCAATAGAGGCTACTGAGATATCTTATATGAGATACCAGCATTCATAACTGCTGGAGGACACTCCAGGATCTCTGGGGGTAAATTTTTCATGTGTTACAGGGGTGAAGGAGTAATGGCAAACTTCATCCAAAGACATTGAGACTTTCTCACTTGGATTCCCTTTTTCCCAGCGCAAGCAACTGAAAGGAAAGGGTTATGGGAAAATATTGTTCATCTACTGAAGGCTGAACTGCTACAGCTCTTCATCTTTGTGCAAACCTGCACTGACATTGGTGGCACAGGAGCTGCTGCCCAAACACAAGGCACCTGCCAAAACTTACAGCCTGTTGTAGCTGACATTACTAAAAACCTTGTGGAGTAATCTGGAACTAAACTTTGAAATTACAGGCGTGAGCATTTCATGGGAAAGGCTTTATCTGGGCTGAACTGGTGTCTTTGACTCAGCAACAGGATTCTGCATCTGCACATGGAAGTCACATTTCATGAACTTATTTGAAAAGATCTGACTCAGTCCATTAATGACATTTCTGTATTTATAAACATATTTCTAAATACAGAAAGAAATATATTTCAGGTGTGGATGTAAAAAGTATATGCACGAATTTCTAATCCTTCTTACTTTCAAATTCAAAGACAGCAAGGAATAAAGAAACAAGTTCTTTGTACAAAGAATGAGCTTTGTATTACACAAAGTAGTATGAAAATAGCTTTATTTAATATTTCAATTTTCATTATTTATAATATAGTATTTCATTATACATAATATAGTATCTGTGGAAAATTAGTTTCTTCCAGACTTTGAAAGTAGTTGATACTAATGCTTTTTTGACATAGAAGTTTGTGTCTTTCAATGTTTTGGAAAACTAGAAAATGAAAACCAAGACTGCCTAGAGGAACTTCTGCCTGGGAAAATAATCTGAGCAAGGACATGTTTTCTCCATACATGCTGCTTACAGATTTTACATTAAAAATTAATCTTTTCTAGTTTAACATGAAGAGAAAAAGAAGATATTTATGCCATTTGAAGATACCTTTCCTGCTTTTGTGATGCAAATGTGAAATGTCATCACATTTAGGGCTAAGCTGCAGAACAAGAGAAGTTTCACCAGTTCCAAATGAACTCATCTATCCAATTTACTTCCAAATCCAATACAGTGCTCACTGAAANTCCTAATGAAGGATCAGTTTCCAATGCTAAGCACTAGAAATAATCTGGGAGGAAAAATATTCAGAGTGGATTAGTTCTACTCAGTATCCTCTCAGGAGAAATAGAAACTTGAGTCAAAATAACCATCTCAGATAATAATTAGGTAAACTGACTCTGTGAAATGCATACACTCAGTTCTTTAAGTTGCCACTGAAACAAACATGCTAAGTTGATGTCTTTGCTATGGAGAAATCCTGTGAGGCAATATTGATGAGAATGCAGTGAATACTGGGAGTTCTGACCATATTTTACCTGTGCTAAAAAATGGGATTTTTCTGGGACAAATTATACAAAATCCTCCCTCATCGTCTGAACAGCTCTACAACTGATTCAGAAACAGCTTGTTCAGATTATCACAAGGCCTGAATCTGATTTTCAGCAGAGTGGGTACCTGTTGTGGGAACGGTGGGTGGACAGTGTGTGCCATGCCAGGGACGTGGCAGCTGGACGCATCCTTCCTCTTTTCACAGGAAAAACAGCAAGATCCCTGAGAGTGCCCAGTGGGAATATATTCCTTAGCAGTGCTTTGTGAAAATGCCTTTAGACAGAGGAGTTGAAGGATTCACAGATTTCCACCTTACCTGTGCTTTGGTACGAATCTGTTTTTCCTAAGGTCAAAAAGAGTGCCACGTTTGACATCACAGGGCCAGGCCCTTGGCTGGATGTGTTTGGAAATCACATCTTTATCCTTTGGCTCCTGGAGAATGCCTTCTCTCAGCTGCAAGTCCTGTTTGACTGCTAGAAAAGGGTCCCTGGAGCACAGCAAGCCAGACATGTGCCTGATGAGAAGCTTTGAAGGTCACTACCCAGCACCCCAAGGCTCCCAAGCAGGGACACAAGAGCAGGGAAGAGAGGATGCACGACCAATAATTGGTGTTGGAGAAGGACCACATGTGCAAGAATGCCAGACAGCCCTCTGGGGCTCACAGGTTAGGTTTACAGCACTGAAATGTTGTGGTTGCTGAACCTGATTTCAGTGTGGCTCAGAGAACCCTTTACTGGCACTTTCAGCCAGTACTCCCTGAGATGTTCAATGGGCTTGCTGTTGTGGCTGCAGAAATAGTTTGTTAAATACTGCAGCACTGAAAGAACTTCCCTGTTTTCCCTTCTGTCCAAAAAGAGAAAAGAGCTATGCCAATGTATGAAACAGAAAGTAAATCAAATGTATTATTGGTATTTGCAGTAGTGCTGAAGACCCTTGAGTGAAGATGTGTCCTCAGACCAGCCTGGGCATTGCCTGTTTTTCCCTGCCCCAGGTGCCAGAAGAATGCAGTGAGGGTTTTGAGGGGCTCAAAGGCTGGTGCAAGAAGAAAGGGAGCTCAAGGATGCTGGCAGTGGGGAGATGTGGGAATGAGACAGCCAACACAGACACCGGCTTGGACTGCTCTGCAAGCCTGGCCTGAGGTGAGAGCCTGCTGTACCCAGCACAGGGCTTCTGGGCAGGACCAGGCAAGAGGAATAAGAAAAGGGGACTCCCAGGAATGGGAAGTGGCCCAGTAACAGCCACAGAGCAGAGCAGGGATGGGGACAAGAGCTGACCCCACACCAGATCAAACTAAAAGGAAGGGGAAAACTCATTGAAGATGAGTCAAATCTAAAATATGTATTTACAGAATATCTTCTGTCCTGTCTGCTGGGTGCAATCTCAATAATAAAAGTCAAGACCCTACACGAAAAGACTTGCTAGAACACACACCTCCAAAAGGAAGGAATTGTAATGTTGCATATGGAGCTGGAGACAAATCTTTAGCAGGGTTTTTCAGTGAGAAAAGGAGAGCACTAGTCACTTATTTCACACTGAAGACACTACTTACTGCTCTATCCACTTTGTCAGGCAGAGATGGTATGAAAAGGCAGAAGAGTCTGGAAATGAAGAAGCCTGTCACTATGTGGTTAAAGTTGTCCTCTTAGCCAGTGCTTGGAGTTCGAATGGGACCTGTGGCCAGCTGCATTTGGGGGAGACAGCATGGACAAATGTCTATGATGAGGTAATTAACCTTTAGAAAAGGAGAGTGAGCACATTTTTCCTGTAATAAGATAGTGAACTCTGTCCTCTGGAAGAGATGAAGGACATCATCAGTGATGCTCCTAACAAGGGTTACCAAAGATGCTCTTCAGAAGAAGGGTGAAGAGTAGGGCTGTTACTGAGTCATTACCTTAAAAAGTAAGATCTGAAAGAGCTTCCTGCTGCAGGAAAATTGAATTCCCCTCCCATATGTATTGCATTATATTTAATAGGGCTCTGAAAGCTGTTATCTGCTTGGAAGAATATCAGAATTTTCCAGTAATCCATGAAAGAAGCAAAGGGAGAAAAAGAAGTAAAAGTATCTTTTTCTTGACAATTTTTCAAAAAGTGAAGGCAAGAGAAACCTTTATGATGACCTTGGATGTAAGCAAGGTTGTTAGGGGTTGATGGTGAAAGTTTCAGTATGGGCAAGGTCTCAGCCTACATCTTAGCTGTCTTCTCTTATGGCACATTTGCTTCTCACTTTGGAGCCTTATGACTTTGTTTCTTTGAATTATCACAATGAGAGGTTTCATCACTGATCCTTCTGATGTTGCAAGTGCAGTAAGTGAGGTCAAAAATGAAGAATTTGCTGAAGAACATTTAGAATTTCAATAAAAATTTTCCTCTCATCACAATCTGTGTGTATAATAGTGTTTCAGAGGCCTTTTCCAAGGGACACTGGTAGAGGCTAAAGAGCATTTGAATGTTTCCTTTGATTTATTAACACTAGCTCAGTTTTTAATTTGCAGAAAAGAAGTGCTCCATTAATACACACAGTAACATTTCACATTAAACACCCTAAATGTGACCTAATCTATTTTTAAAGGAACTAATTCCTGTGCATTAGTTGGCTTATTCCAGGAATCACCAAGGCTGAAAACATGAGGCCCATTCCTGACATGCAGAGAGTTTTCCTTGAACAGCTGTGCTGTTATTCTAGCTGTAGCTTTCTGTAATAATATCAGTGGGCAAGACTTGTTTTATGACACTAAGGAAACAGAGGAGGATATTTTAGCATAAAGGAAATTTGCGTATTTGCTGCTATAATAGCAGAGAGAATTCCACTGGAAATTGATACTTTCTGCAAATTGAAAAGCTTGTATTGCATTTGTGCACACACATACAGGCACAAACACATCCCTTTCACTTTGCTTCCCTTAATCTTATTACAGTATATCTTTGACTGATGTCCCTGAAAATTTCATCTGCTACACAGTGCTAGCTAGTGCTGTAGCACAGATAAATATCTACCTTCTTTTCCTCTGACCTAGATGTGGAAAAGGTCCAGAAGTTATCTTTAACCTGATTAATCTAAGTCTGATCTGCTAATATGCTGCCATGGATTAAATATATATATATGTCATCTGAAATAGCTGAGGCAGAGCTCATACATCCTGTAAATGGCAGTATTCGGATGGACCCATAGTGTGTTTTGCTAAGCAGGCACTTTGCCCAGTGCTCTATGATAAGATTTCTGGGTCACATCTGAAGACATTAGCAGAAAATATGATTGTGGGTACTATGGATGGACATCTTTTCTGAAAATAAAAATTCAAGCTGATCATATTAAATCAGGAGGGAAAACTTTACTCAAAATCCTGGGGAGAGCTCTTCAACGTCTCCCTCTGCCTGGTGCTGACAGAAGAACCACAACAATGCAGAAGGACACCAAAAGACCCATTGGCAGCTGGGAAGGGTCCCCATGGCACTGGTGCCTCGAGAAGCAACCTCAACCTACCAGACACTCTGAAGGGCATAGCGGTCCTGCCTTGTAGCAACAGACAGGTTGGGGGACATCCAGACTACACTACAAGTGATGTTGATCCTTGGAGCAACCTAAGATGAGGCTACTTTACAAGTGGTTTATTCTTGTCATCACAGTGTGATCAAATTGTCTTTCCAAATTTTCTCAAGCCCTAACATTCTCACTGGTGTTTCCAAGCTGTGGTTCGATGGCCACATGGTTACACACTGGTGGATTTTGCAAATGCCTCATGCACATCTCATCTCTGGCCACTACCTGCTGAGTTTACTAGCTGCCTTCCTGGTTTCACTGGCTATTCCCTCTTCAGGCCAGATGGAAGAAGCAAGCCAGATCCTCTTTAAAAAAAGACAGATGGAGAAAAACCAAACTGCCAATACCAAACCACCTAAAGCGCTGCTCCCCAGGTCAGCCACACAGGCTTGGGAGTTTCCCTATGAGCTGATGAAAGGGTGAGAGGGTGAGTTTATTTGCAGCATTATGTGTGCCAAAAAAAAAGGTGTAACCGAAAAGAAAAGGAGAGCAGATGTTGGAGACACCTCAAAAAGATCAGTCCTCAGAAAAATGCTAGCAAAAAGAGGAGAACTCAAAACAGAGAGTGGAGAAAGAGTCTCCTCTTGCTCATTCCAGTGGTGCCTTGAGGAAGACAAACAGGTCTCCACCAAGGATATTGTCACCAATTCCTCTTTTAATGAAAATTGCCTGGCATAACCCCAGTATAAGCTACTCACTCAGAGAGGTTTTCTATTATTAGGACAGCCAGCTGGGAGAGTGGCCAAAGTTTATATTAGCTCCATTACCAGCCATTTTTAATGGGTACTGGAGAGCACCTCTGATTTTGGAAGTATAAACGCATCCTTTGGACATTACTCCAAAGTTTCTCTGTTTTAAGAAGGTCAGCACTGCCCTCTTAGAAGAAAAATTGAAATTCTAGACTGAAATCATGGAACATCAAGGTGTGTATGACAAGAGACTGCACAATCTCCTTTGCCCAAAGGAGGCTAGGACAGAGATGGAACACTGTGTGTGTGCCCCCAGGACCACCTCTGGCTACTGAAGTCTCATTGCAAGGTTTTTGTCATGCACAATACGATATCCTCATGAGAAAAAGTCAGTTTCTCTTCTCAAAAGCTTGCAACATCATTAGTAACTTTTCCTATTTCATGGGGTTTTACAAAAGCAATTATTAAATTTAAAACAACTAAATCATTCAGCAAAGAAAAAATTTGCTACAGAATGTACCATTCAACTTTTCAGTGTTGAATATACAGGTATTTATCTGTGCTATAGAGCATGCTCATTTGAAGACTTCCTGAAAGCCTGTTGTTCCTCCTAATTCCTGTAGACTCCTGTATTTTCTAAACTACTGTGTGCCTGTCCCAGGGTAGTGGCTCACTGGGAGGTTTTGTTTTGTTGTTGTTGTTGTTTTTAATTATATATTTCTGATGTTGATCACTTGGCTTCAAAGACAATGTATTTTTTTATTACCTTTATTTTCATGCATCATTGGGGCACCTAAACAACCTCCAACAGATTCAGAAAATCAGGCTGCATGTAGTGAATGAATTCTTCAAAAACAGTGATATTATTAGCTCTTCTGTGTCACTGAACAGACAAGCTAAATGCTAAAACCAGAAATTTCATTAAAGATTAAAGAAATATCATTTCACGTTTCACCTGCTCCATTAATATCAAATATGAATTCTATCTTTCATGGCACAACTGAAGTGCAGTGTAAGATTTCAGATATGCTGTTATTCAATCTCTGTCAGAGAAAGAAAAAAATGTTCAAAATCCTTGAAGAGCTGTGTCTGAGCATGACAATATGTTTTGTCTGACCATTTTAAGTCACTAAAGAATATCTTGGCTTTGTGATTTCTTAATAACTCCCTTTCTTCATGCACCACTTAAAATATGTTAATGGAGACATAACTTAATGGAGATAGGAAATACCAAGCACTTATTCTCTGGGCATAAGGCCTCCAAAGACTTCTATGTTGGAATACCCAAGAAGTGACACATTCAAATTCATAAAGTGCTTTTGGAAATCTCAGCTTTAAATATTAGGGTCAAACTATTTCTTTTACCTGGAGTTTTTTGTGGTCATTTACTTGTAGCTCTCTTTTTTGGTTTTTTTTTGCTGTTTGTTTTTTTTTTTCTCCCAAAGAGTATTTTCTGAGCAGACTACTAACTTTTTGCCTGGAGCCCAAACCCCTAGTGGCCAAAATGACATGGCCACATGTCACACCTTGCATTTCTGCAGTGGCAAAGAGGACTGCAGGAGTTGCCTTAATAGAAGGAAAAAAATACAAAAGATGCCTGTCTGACATTTTTGCAAGTGCAACATCCTAGCAAAAAGTCCAGAAGGTCATTCCATCACATTATCATTCTGTATGTTTCTCAGAGTGGAAGATTAAAAAAGGACACCGGAATTTTCCCAGACAACACATCCCCATTGTAACCATTTTCAGCAGAGGCTTTCAGAAAAATATCAATATCCAAGAGTATCACAGAATCACAGAATATGCCAAGCTGGAAGGGGCTCATCAGGATCATCGAGTCAAAATCCTGGTCCTGCACAGGACACCCCAAGAATCACACCACGCTGTGACCACTTCCCTTGGAAGGCTGTTTCAGTACTCAAGCACCCTTTAGGTGAAAAGCTTTTTTACTCTCATATCCAACCTAAAGCTCCTCTAACTCAGTTTCATGCCTTTTCCTTGAGTTCTGCCATTGGTAACTCTCCCACAAGCGTAGTGTAAATGTCAGTTATATCCTCTGGCTGGAGCTATGCATGTGTATGTGTTTGCCACATCAGTTACAGTACCCTCTAGCAGAAGCCATGGAGTTCTCTACCATGATTCTCCATGGTCACCATTTTTTGCTCTTTCTCAGGATTTCAGATCCCTGTTTATTTTTTTCCAATAGCACATACTGGTGTTAGCATAGGACAGGCCATGGGGCTTTGCACAGGGGAGTGTATGAGCTTCCCCCCTACACAAAAGGAAACCTCTTGAGAGCAACATCTTGCTTATGAAATGACTCAAGTTTCTTCAGTACCCATCAGGAAAGAACACAGCCAGGATTGCTCAGCTAGCCTTACCCTGCAGATATCCTTATCCTGGCTTTGGTAGAACTGAGCAGCTTCCCATTCCATGTGTTTGTGCAAGATGTTGAGGCCCTATTTTAAGGAAAGAACAGCACTAATGAATAAAAAAGAAAAAAGTGTAAAAGTATGCATTTTAATAAAGCTACAGCCCCAGGGCAGCTTTACAGAGACTGAGTCTCTGGAGTGCAAGGAATGGCTTTAGTCTCCACGGCGCTTTGGGGAGGTGTTTGCCAATCCGCGGCTATATAGCACCTGACAGGTCTGTTCCTGCTCCTCCTCACTGCCCTGGCCCATAGGCACAAGATAAATACCACCAACAGCCCTCACTTTTGCTCTAGCCTTCCCTGGGCTAGGGCTTGTGGGGGCTTCTCCTTTTAGATTTGGCTTTCCTTCTCAAGGTGGGTGCAGAGGCGGCTTAGCCACAGACAATCTGCCCTGCTCCTCCACCCTGAGCCCGTGCAGCCCCCAGGGGTAGGGGCAAGCTGTCCCTAAGTGCTCCCAGCTGCCTCAGCCACATGGCTCGCAGATGCTGGAGCAGTTCAGGCAGCACTGCCAAACCCACAGTGACAGGTTATTGGGTTCCTACAAACGTTAATGTGATGTTTACTGCTCATGCTGAAGTGCCACATGGGCTGCAAGCTGTTTCCTCTTGGCTGAGAGCTTGAAGGGAGACAACCCCAGCTGCCTGGTGAGTAGGGACATCTTCCCCTGCTGCTGACCAAGCCGAGCAATAGCTTTGTTTGCTTTTTGTTTGCAAAGAACTCCTGGCAGAGGTGCATCAGCTTTATCTCAGATTCTCAAAGCAATCTCTTTCCAGTTGATACTATGTGAGGCAAGGGTTTAGAGGGGGAAACACTCTCAAATGTACAGCTTTGAAAAAAACCCAAGGATATCCCAGCCCCCTGACTTTGCAAGGAGCACAGGGATTGCCAGTCAATCCTGAACAGATACAAGCCTTCCTTTAGCAGCAAATAACCTCCACAACCTGACATTTGCTCCCAGTCTAATTCTCCTGGCCGACCTTCAAATCCTTTTTCAAAGATTCCTGATCTTCTCACTGCCCTGCCAAAAAGATTGCTGGGATTGGTAAAGGTTGGGCAAGCTGGGCAGAGAGAGGAGAGCAATCGCAGCTGACTTCCTCGTTGGTCCTGACTTACTTCTCAACCCATTAATTGCTCAGCAGTGCAAACAACTGGAAAACAAACATCTTCTGTCTAAAGGAGGGCTGCAAGCATACCTAAATTATTTGGGCAAGAGAATCCCTTCAGAGACTCCTGTTTTCCTGACAGAAAGTAAGCTGAAGATTTATAATGAAAGAAAAGCATCCTACCGTGGTTTCTGCACTGAGGCTGCCATCATACTACAGCACAAATTTGATGTTTTTCAGAAATTGTTTCACAATCCCTCAAATAATCTTTTAAATCCTCCTACAAACCTACTATTATCCTTCAAGAATGTATCAGCAAAAGATTTGTATTTTATCAGCATTGAAATATTTTAGGATTAATAAATTTAAACTTCAATAGTACTATGGCACATATATTAATGACAACTGAATTCATGTTTTGGTAGTCTGAAAATGTTGCATTAAGAATTTTGATTTAAAACTTTCTAACCTGCTGGTCTGGCAAAATTATGTCATAGGACACCTTAGGAACAACCTGATCAAAACACCTCTTCCAAGGACCTAGTTGATACCCAGTTGTATAAAGTCTCAAGGCATTGTCTCCTTTTTGGGTAACATGCAGAAACCACTTGAATAATCACAATTAAAACTGAAATCCTCATTTAGGGCCTCTTGTGCCAGGGCCTGGGACTCCATCCTTCTGTATTTCACAGGTTTGAGACTGGCAGAGGTGCTTCCAGGAGTGATTCTTTCCCTGAGAGCCTCCTACAAAGACTTCCTGTTATGCTAAAAGAGTTAATATTGGGGTATAGGGCTAAGACAGCCTCTGAGGGCGATAAATAGGCAGGAAAGGATAATTTTTGTATAAGGCATTCATACACAGACATTCTTTTCAGCTCAATACCTAATCCAACCTCCTTTAATTTACAAAGCATCACTCAGGTCAGTATTTCAGTGAGATACCATGTTGAAAAGAACCCATAAACTCATTGACACTTGCTGTCTTCTGGGGAATGGCTAGAAGGACAAACAGGCACTCTGAAATACTGTTGGACTTCTTTGGAGCCACTATCAAAGGACATATTTTCATAATTGATCTGCGAGACTGAATTCTTTCCTTTACCGCTTGAATCCATATAACCCTCTGTAGATCTGGCCAAATTCAACTTTGGTAATTACATTTTCCAGAAACAGAGTACGCTTAAATCAATAATTAAACAAAAATTAGTTAGCACTTTTGATTTACATTGCATTTTTGAATGTAGACTTACTGAAAGCTGATATAATTTGTAGACATCTCCTTCAAACATGTTCAGCCTAAACTATAATTTAAATGAGCTGGAAAAAAAAATTTCTTCTGTAAGTTGAATCAATATGTCATGAATTGACATACTGCATTAAGCAGGGCAAATAAAATTGGATAGAGCAATTATACATCCTAGAGTACAAGGTGACTGCTGTGTTCTCTGAACCTCAGCATTTGCAGTTAATGAGTGCTGAAGAGTGGAACAGGTCTGGATAACTCAGTGGTCTGACTTTATTTTCTGAAAAGGAAAAGCATTCTTACTTTGTCTCCCTGTGGTGTAAGTCTGGGTTGCTCTGATGTACTTCATTTAAAAACACAACACAGTTTGTCTCCAGAGAAACCTTGCCTATTCATGGGTTAGGATGTTTTTGCTGTTGTAATTTATTCCTTTTTTTTTAATTGTCACTGCAAGTAGCTTGATAAAGTAACGTCATAGATTACTCAAATTTTTCACACAGTTGTATCTTCTGCACCTGAAGAAATTAAATCACAACTTACTAATCCACTATCAGCGTTCACATTTGATATGTCATAGTCATAGTCAGGGACAAATGAATGGTATATGCCACTCCTAAATCATGCAGTTTTTCTTATACCAGTGATAAAATTCAAGGTATGCACTGCAGTGCACATAGAAGCTGGCTTTAATTTTGTTAACAGGTATGATAACAATGCACTGAAACCTATGCCCTGTTATCTTCAAGCTGCCCAAGTCATCTGAGACCCTGACTGCCTGGAAAATGGCACGGAAATGAAGTTTGTGTTGCTTTTATCTGTGCTGCTGTTGTTACTGTGATTGAGCTTGTACTGTTATTGGATTGTTTGAACTTGCTATTATCATTGAATTAGTGAGGTTAAGCCTGCTTGGATATGCCAGCATATTTAGCAATTACATCTGTGGCTGCAATGTAGACACAAACTTTGAGGGTTCAGGGGCAGTAATCTGTGATGATTTTCCCTCTGAATGATTTGCACATTGCCATGTTTTTGGTCTGATGGTGACTGCCCTTCTAGACTCATCAGTCTGGGCCAGGTCCCAGGCTCTGTACACCATGGGATTTCCACTCCTCATTTCTCTTCTTTTACTAGGCAGCAACCAAATTCCCCAAATCCCGGTGTTAAATGATGATTGTGAAGTCCACCTGCCACAGAGGGTGTCTGCATGTGTAAAGACAGGAGGAAGAAATCCTGATGATGGTCCACTAAAATAGAAATATGCAGGCAGGGGCTGATTTCAGTAAAGAGGCTTTTGGGCTCAGTGCACATGGTCCTGCTGAAAAAGAGCAACGTTATTTGAGAGAACAGCAGCAGAGGGTGAGAAAAAAGGTGACTGGAGGTATCTGAAAGCTGTTAGGGGTGTGAACTCGGGGGGGCGTGAACAAATTCTCACTAGCATGAGAATGATAAGAGCTAGGATAACAGTCACAGATTTCAGCCCACATCTAACCTCCAAGTCTTGTTCTTGTGTTCAGATTTCAATTCTGAAGGGGATTTAATAAACATATTTAAAAGAATAATTTGAGATTGTTGTATAACATTTATTTTAGATTGCAGAGATAATCCAAATGCTGGTATTTTCTAACTTCGGAATGACTGAATTTATCTTCCTTATAATGCCCTCTTAATATAGTTAGTGAATGTAATTAGATCGCAGAGGCTGATTTACACATCATCACAACTGCATCACAAGTGGAGATGCTCAGCTTAATGGCCCCTAATTGCATATCTCTCTATACATCAGCCAAGCTTGCTTTAATTCATATTCGCCCCATACTACCCACTGTTGATCCAATCAGTTTTCCTGGAGGTAGCTCTGATGTTCTGCTACTGGCAGCAAAAGTAGCAATGTTAATATGTCATTGCTGGCAACAACAGGAAATATCACAAGAAAGAGATGAAGGGCACAAGATAGAATGCAGTTGTGGGAAGAGGAGAGGTAGAAACCAGGTTCCTCTTGCTCCTCATCATTGTGTGCTGTACTTGACTAAGGAGGTGGGTGAGCACAAAAAATTCAAGAAAGCCTGAATTAAAATCATCTAGAACACAGGACTGGAATGAGGACCACCAGAGAGAGCCATCTTGTCCCCCCAAGACACAATTGAACTTGATATGCGTGAAGCAACTGAGGCTAAGATGGGCCACTTTCCAAGGCTGATCAGCTCCCTCAGTGTATCCCCTGAGGTGAACATTTTGGGCAAGCACTATGATGAAGATGCTTGCCACTAGTGGCTGAGTGCGTTACATACAGGACACAAAATAACCAGGGGGCTGAACAGGTACCAATCCAGCTACTACTAGACTCCTTGTTCACTTCCATGGCAATAGAGTACCAGCTCCTTTATAGAGGATGCTTAAATAAGACATTACATCTTCTTACACATCTCTGCAAGATGTAAATAAGCAAGCAGGCAAGTGATTTGGTAGGATCTGAGTCACAGTAGAAGAAACTTCCCTAGCTCACCTACTGGATATGTTTTATGCAGTAGCTTGGAGCCCTAAGAAAACAATTTTTAAGAACCACTGCTTTTGAGCTCAATGCAACCAAACTGCAACTTGAACTGCAACCAAATGTGGTGGTAAGGTACATGTTTAAAATACCATACAAGATACATAAAACCCCAAGTTATCATGGGGAAAAAAAAAATCTCTTAATCTCCCTGATGAAAAGATAGGCAGATTTCAGGTGCTACACCTACTTTTAACAACTGCTTGCTGGGCAATTGGTATGTATCTTTCCCTCAGACGGAGGTGTCACAGAAGCCAGACAAGGTAACTAAAATTACTATAAACTAGGGAAGGTTTGAAAATATAAGGCTTTATTTCTCCTATTGCCAATAGAATGAATAACTGGTTTATCCTCTCACAGGCTACTAAACACTCCTCCCAATGACACAACTTGAAGAGAAAATAGTAAAAATGGAGTCCATCTCAATGCCTGTTCAACAAAGAGGCAAGAACTCTAAGTAAGCCTGTGTTGCCCTCCCTAAGCCTTTGAGCACCTGCGATCCCAGGTAAAGAGGCAGGTGGTGCTGACAGCCTCTTGGATTCAGGACTTTCACAGAAAATTAAAGGGTTGCTGAAAAGAGCTGTCAGTAGTGAGGGCAGCAGCCTTATTGCAGGGATGGGCAGGGCGTGTGGTATCCCAGACTGGTGCTTCTCTATAGCCAGCAAGAGAATTGCTTTTCAAAGGGCTTAAACCCAATGCCTTAGGCATTCATAACTCTTCCTCTTCCCAGGTAACTACACAAAAATGGAGAAAGACAAAGAAGTGAAGAAGAATAACACAAGGAAGACCAACATTATATGGAGATGTTGTATTACCTCCAAATGATGCATTATTTACCCAAGGTGTTTGTAGTTAAGATTTTATTTCAAAGAAAAGCAATCAATTTCAGGAATGAAAATACACAGCTGGCGCTTGTAAATAGCCTTAAGTCTACCCTGCAGTGACACCTTGAGGGGAAAACATTAAAAATAAATAACCAGGACATGCATTTTAAATCAATATCAGAGAAACAGGAACAACAAGACTACCTGGATAGACAGCTCCCTGTTTTTCTGGAGCAGCTCAGGACAATGTGAGGCTTTATGGCACCATTTCTGCCAAACAGCTTTCTGTTTACCACCTCTTGACTTCTCCTGTACACATTCCAGATTTCTACTGTCTCATTTTCCGTTCCATTTTTTCTCTTCCCCAGTGGAGATACAAGTATTTCATGATTTTCAAAAAGTGTTTTGGATCAAGACTTTGTTTTGACATTATTTCTGCAATTGAAAATTATCTTTTTCAGAAGAGGCCACCTCTTACTCCTTGTACCATTAGAATAAATTGCTCGGTCTCCTAGAGAGCAATGAAAGACCCCAGGGTGACCTGGCTGTGGTGTCCTCATGGTAGTCTGGCCTGGAAGATTTGGTTGTGGGGTTGGCTTGGTGGTTGCAGCTAATCAGTTCTTGTCCTTCTCCTTCTGTCCAGTCTTTTCTTGTTGCACATGAAGACTGGTCATACGCACAAGTCCTTACAGAAGCTTTTCTATAGATGTGACCCAAGAATGGCATCAGAGATGTGCTCCTGGAAATTGACCCTCTCTTAGGGCTGTGTGGCCCCACCTCTGCTGGCATAAGGCTTCTATAGGTGTGAGGGACAATTCTGTGCTGTGGGGTAAAATAGCAGGTCCACATTAAAAATGCTTTATAACTCTTCCAGTGGAGCTTTGGTTCAGTGAAGCTCAACAAAAGCAAATGGGGAAGAATAGCCCCATGTACCAGTACAGGCTGGAAAGCAGCTCTGCAGATAAGGACCTGTGGCATCCAGGTGGACAACAAGCTGTCCATGAGCCAGCAGTGTGCCCTTGTGGCCAATGTCAATGATATCCTGGGGTGCATTGGGAAGAGCATTGCCAGCAGGTTGAGGGAGGTGATCCTGCCTCTCTGCTCAACTCTGGTGAGGCCACATCTGGAGCACTGTGTTCAGTTCTGGGGTCCCCAGTTCAAGAGAGAAATGGAGCTCCTGGAGTGGGTCCAGCAGACGGCAAGAAAGATGGTTAAGAGACTGGAGCATCTCTCTTATGAGGAAAGGCTGAGGGATCTCGGCCTTTTCAGCCTTGAGAAGACATGACTGAGAGGGTACTTGGGTGGTGCCAAGCAATAGGACAAGAGGCAATGGGCAGAAACTGATGCACAGGAAGTTCCACCTGAATATGAGGCAGAAGTTCTTTACTGTGTGGGTGACCTGAAAATATTGCCCAGAATGACTGTGGAGTCTCCCTCTCTGAAGATACTCAAGAAACATCTGGACACAATCCTGTGCCATGTGCTCTGGGATGGCCCTGCTTGAGTAGGGTAGACCAGATGACCCACTGTGGTACCTTCCAACCAGACCCATTCCGTGATTCTGTTTCAGAGTGGGGATAACACAGCAAGGTTTGCATAGCTTGCAGGCTTCATGTTTTATGAGTAAACACAAGCAGTTTGAGTTCGCCTTGGGGAAACAGGGAGAGAAAGTGCTTTAGAAACACTGATACCACGTACAAAGCACTGTGTGCTTTTGCTAGAGAGATAAAGGGCACAGGCGCAGGCACAAAAAATTTGTACATTGGTTGTTACGTGCTCTGGCATACTAATATGAATTAATTTTAATTTCTCATCAGTATGTTTAATTTTTAAAGCTTTATAAAATGCGATTGATGTCATTTGGGAAGGGCACATACTAAGAAAATGAGACTTTTGAGTACAAAATTCATATTAACCCTGCCTGTCAAGCTGTTTCTAACCTTCATAATTAAACTATTTCAAATGTCAAAAAGTATTTTAAAATATGAATAAAGTGAGGGTTTCTGAGTTTAGCCAAATAACATAGTCGGTACATTGTTTTCCACTGCATGTATGAAATTCCACAAATTAAATTATATTCAAGACAGAAAGTGTCACCACAGCAGTCATATACGTCCTGTATATGCTGGCACTGGTGAAATGGGAAATATTTTCTCCACTCATTGCAACGTTAGTCTCAATTACCTTGAAATAAATCTACCAACAATAACAACAACAACAACAAAGTCAATTTATTCTGTTTGCACTCACAAACCATCACAAATGACTCTGTAAGGAGTTAATCAATAATTATAGACCATTATGGGATTCAGCAGGTCAACATGTTGTTGACAGCCCTCTATAGGAAATCCCACAGATATGGAACAAGAACATCAGGCACTGCTCCTGCCTTTCATATGCCAGTATCCTTCACTGGTCAGCAGATCAGCCCACTGGAGAAAATTAAAGGAAGGTATTTGATCTTGTCCCAAAGTATCCATCCCGTGGCACCAGTGATGCATAAGCTGCCTCCATGAGAGGCAGTTCATGTAAAGCCGGGTTTACTAGGCATGTTGTTTCCAAAGCTGCCTTGGGAAAGATATGCCATTTCAGCTTGGTGTGAAGCCTGGACTAAACCTGCCAAGCCCAACCTTGCATCAGGGCCAGCCAGGGTCCGCTGGCACACGGTCCCTGCAGCTGTGCAAAGCATCACAAGCACAACTGACCCATATCCAACTTCCCTGGGAGGCAGCTAGAGTTATTAAAGCTGGCCAGATGTGTATACTTGGATGGAAATTAGCGGTACAAAACTTGGTGTAGAGGGGGAGGCGATATTTCTTTACAGACATCTGCAAGAAAGTTAATGTTATGTGTTCACAACCATTCCCTTATAACTTTTGTTCATCCATTCTCTCATGCCACACAATCAAAAACAAAAAGATGTCTGTGCTCAGGTCTGACTTGAACCACTTGTGTATGACACCAAGGACAAATAAGACAAGCTGCCAAGGCCTCCATTTGTCCCTGGAGTTCCTCTTGAGGGCCATACAAAATGACATTTTGGACAGATCTCTTATATCTGTTACAAACAAACAGCTCTTATTGATCACCCCCCAGTATGAGCATACTGCTAACTTCAGGTCTTTAATCCTTAAGCCACGTTGCTGCTCATTGCTTCATTTCACTTGCTTGGAAAATTGTCCTTGTGAGCTTATGGGTTCTTTTCACTTATTTGGAAAATTGTCCATGTGGGCTTATGGGAAAAAGCATATGTGCTATGTTATATGTGATCTATTGTCATGTTGATGGCCATCCTCCTGTTGTGGGGTGCAGGGTCTGCTGGAGAGTCGACTGGCTTGAGATCCTCTCACAGTGCAGGTATTCTGTGTGTAGTATAACAACTCTTGCCTCCATTTTACTTCTGGGAAAAAGTTCTTTCTTGAGGGGAATATCTATGCATTTAACCCTTTGTTCTGCCAGTTCTTTTGGTGCCCAATGACACTTTGTTCCAACCAATCTTCATGTTTCTATTACTAATCTCCCAATCCTTTGGGCTCTCCCAGGTTCTGGGCAGACTCCCTACTTGAGATGAGGCATGATGCATGTATGGAGATGGATGGTGAAGCGGTGTGCCTGGATTCTGTCTTGCCCAAATGATCCAGGAAACACTATCTGCTGGTAATGGCAGGAAGTGATATGCCCTTGACTGTGCAAGCTCTTTGACAGCTGATGAGGAGAAGCAATTCCTATTGAAAGAAATTTGAAGGTGCTCACAGGTATTAGGATATCTGCTAAGCCTTAGCAATGGGGATCTCTGTATACCAGTCTCCCTGTTCCCTCTGAATGGTGCAGCCCATGAGCCTTGGTCACCTCAACTGGTCAGAGACAGCTGAGCCCTTCACCAAGAATATCCCTCACTGCAGGAAGAAACTGGCCCTGGGAACTCCACAGCTATGTTTGTTCCTGCAAAAACTGGTGGCCAGCTGCATATGGACAAGGTGGGCCCTTTTTGCTCTTTTGTAACGCTTACCTGGGGTCAGCTTTCAATGACTCATCTTGGATTAAGTGCTGATGAAACTCTTCACCATGACAAGGGGTTGAATTACAGCCAGAACATGTTTTGGTTTAGTTTGGTTTGAAGAGAGGAAAGATATGTTACTTTATCACCCTATACTGCTATCCAATTGGCTTTTATGCACACACATGGTCCCTCTAAGCACCACAAAGCTTTAACATCTGTGGTGCCCACACCACTTCAACACAGCCGTGACAAACTGACAATTGTTATTGTACAGCTCAGCTCTGTATTACCAGATGAATGAAGCTCCAGCCTTTGGTAACTACCATTTACAGTTTTCTTTCAAGTAAAGACTGCTGGGTAGGCCTTTTAAAAAGGGGTGAAAAGCAGCTTTGAATTATACAAATTGCAACAAATAGTGGCTAGTTGTATGTCTGCCAGCCTGTGCCACAGGGAAGGTGGATATTACAAATGCTCTGGGATTCCATCTCATCCTTTTCTAGTAGTTTTTCCCCGCCACTGCATCCTCTCCAGTAATGGTGTTAAATAATGCATACGTAATTTTGTTGTTTTATGATGCATTTTTCTTCTAACACTGGACTGGGACTGTCTCTTCCTCCCTATCCTGAAATTCACAGTTGTAGATTGTCCTGGTTTGAGGAGAAAAAACCAAAANGTTGCTGCAGCATTGGAATAATTAGAAAATAATCTTTGGAGCTCACACCATTTTTTCATTGGCCTCTCTCGACTGAATCAGATTGTCAGACACTGTCATGCCATCTGTAGTGAGCCCTGCAGGTGGATGTGCCATGCCAAGAGGTTTTGTTTGACAGCCTTTATTCATCAGATGGGATGTGTTTGTAGGCAGCTCATTACAGAATGATGAACCTGCCTGTTTCTGGGTAATTATCAACTTCACAGTCCATTGGGTGAGATCAGCTCCCTTATAAGTGACTACTGGTTTCTATAAAAGAGATAATTTTTTTTCTCTTGAGCTTTTTACTGCATCTTTTAAAAGTAAACCATCATTTCACAAACTTTAATAACAATTGTCTTTCAGTCTTCTCCATAGACATTTTCACTAAAAAAGGAAAAAAGGGGAAAAAGGTTACCAAAAATAAATAAATAGTTGTACAATGTATTTGTCAACTTTGATAAATCCTTTGTTTCTGCTACTAGCACATTCACACTATCAGGATGAAAGGCCAAATCCTCTCTTCCTGTGACTCCAGACACAAAGAAGTTGCACAGAGAAGTCTGACCATGATAATCTATAAACATTTTTATACCTCTTTTCTATGTGAGTAATCATATAAATGTAAAAATGAGTTTGAAAAATTCATATATGTCTCTGTTAAAATTGTGCTATTTGATTTTACACCATATTTTCTGTTGCTGGAGACCATCTATTGCATTCTGAGTATTAGTTTATTTTCAGAAGTTATTGAGTTTGTTTACAATCTTTACCTTTCAGAGCTCAATTTCATACAAAGGTGGATGAATAATTCCTTTCTTAACATCTTCCCATGGGTCAATGCAAGAGAAATGAGGGCGGTGAAATAGGAAATTGCATCAGGAATATTGTGGTGAATTGAGAGAGACCAAGTAAACGAAGAGGCAAGTGCCCCAACATAGAGCTCCCAGAAGCACTTCTTTTGCCAAGACAGGACCAGGGATAGGATATTTTACACCTGGAGAAATGCTAGATTTGCTGGCACCACAGCAGTCACACCGTACTCATGAAATTTGCATTCCAGGCTGGGTCAGGGCAAGCACTCAGGTTGTGACTAGTAAAGCACCACAAAAAGCTGTGTAAGGGAGGAAAAATTGCATCATCAGTCTCACTGATTGCACAGACTTGATGAAATCAGGTGCCTCACGCTGTCCTGTCGCAGCAGCAGAATGCTGTCACCCCATGTGGCAGTGCTGGGGTGTGCCAGCTCGCAGCCAGCACAGGGAAGTTCTGCCCCTGTCCCTCCTGCCTGCATAGCCTTTGCACCCGATGCTTTGCCTGCTCTCCAGGGTCCTCAGGCTCTCTCCTCGCACTGTCCCAGCCAAGCGGCTCTAAGCCCTGGGCTGCTCAGTCCCTCCTCACTCGGGACTGATAGCAACAGGACGCACCCATAGGTACCAGTCCCAAGGGGAGGCTTAGCTCTCTACGGGAGCATCCAGCCAGCTCCTGCACTGCACAAGCACTGCTCCTCATGAATGCAGGTGAATACACAAGGCTGATCGCTGGAGAAAATGATCCTAGTTGGTCTTGAACACAGGAAAATTCAGTTAAAAAAAAAATAAAAGAAAAAGGCAGGTTTGAGAGTGCAGTGTCCTGCAAGAGAACTCCTGATATGAAATCATAACAGGCAAAACAAAGCAATTTCTCTCTACCAAATGGGTTCTGTCTTTGCATTACCTCTGCAAACAGAATGACACAGCAGTGGAGAAAACATATCTTTGCAAAACATAAATACAGCTAAGGAATACACAAACAAAATGGCATGCTCTTCTATAACAAAACTCTGTGTGGATTTTCAGAAATGGTAAAATGGCAGTTAAGTAGGAGATAAAACAAATGTCCCATGCTATCCAGTTGGCTCTCCACCCTGTCCATGGCAACACATCATGAGGTCTCTTGGGAAATGCTTATACATGTTATGTATATAGACTATGGTTAAAATGGAGTGAGAAACACTTTCTTTGGGAAAATGCATCTCATGACAATTAAATGATCTTTCACAACTGTATAGTGTTCTAATGAGGAGCTAACGAATTGATTTACTCACAGTTACCATCGATTTTATAACAGAGTTCTCCAATTACAAAGATAAATTATCTGTCTTTAAAAATTATTCCAGCAGCAAGTTTGTTGCATGCAATATAACAGTGTAAATGATTAAGTGCAATTCCTGCTGTAATCACTGGGTGGCATTTGGATGTGTTGGAAGATTCCAGTTTTGGCTGGAATATTGCATTTTATACAGTGTAATGAAATGTAAGCAACAAATCAGTGACAGAAATGAGAATGTAGATGAATGCTAGATATAGATTCATAAAAGTTCCAGAATAAATATACAAAATGGGTCATTAAAGTACTTTAAGATTACAGCAAGGTGCTTGATGACAAGTAGTGTTATTAAGGCTAATCTCAGGATAGGCTTGTTATTGAGAGAACAGGAACTACCAGTCTTGTAGCCATCATCTCACACTGGTCAGGTGGGATCCAGTACATTGCTCATCTCGCCCTTAGGTTCACATAAACCAGAGAAAAGCAAACAACCACTGGGCCCCCATAATGACTCCAGGCAGCCCTGGGTGCACCAGTGTGGCCACATACTGACACAGCTTCAGTGTCAGTCTGCCATGCTGCTCCTGTACAGGTTGGTCAGTCCTTCCTTCAGTCATGCACGTCCATCTGGGTCACTGCTCACCAGGTTCACAGGGCTGCAAAAATGTAGCTGTCTCACCAAATGCAGTGAGATCACAGTGAGACAGACCCTATCAGTTAGGAAACAACTGAGCAGCAAGTTCCTCACTTCCTTTCTATTTCACAAATCTTCTAGAAATAAAAACTATGTTTTGTCTGCTCTTCAAAAAGAAGAAAAGACTGATTACAAACTGCCTCATTCACTCTGCTTCTAGAGTTACTTCTAGACAGAAGGGAAGGGAGCTGGTAAGCTTTTTTGTTTTAACTGTAGATCTGGCACTTCTCACCAGGAAAAAACAAGCACAATTTATAATATTGTAAAACTGTAGAAGAAAAAATTGGGCAAATAAAATGCTATGAGGGAATTAAACATTTTTCCTACACACAAATATAAACTCCCTCATCTCTAATACGGAAGCTTGGGGATTTTGTAGTAAGCAGCAAAGTACTAACAAAGACTTAAAAGTACGTAGTTTATGCCAGTTATTTCCCTGTACAATCATCTGTAGATATATGACTGTTGAGATGTCCCTTTGCCTAATATTTGCAAAAATATGAACTACTGGATATGTCACTGTGTATTTAGTCACCTTAACCAGTATGCTTTATGAGAACAGCTTCTCAGTTTCCATCAGAAATATTATTTCCATAATGTACACTTTATAAAGGAGCTCATTTTATATCCAAGGAGGAGGCTGTTTATCAGAAAAAGTGGTCACAAGTCTTTTTTGAGCCATTTATTTCCTCTGTCCCCTTCATCATTGCACCCCTTTTCCCAAACATGCAATCAGGGCCACAAACACTAATCACTGAGTTGGTGAAGTTGCAGAATTACAATGATTTGATACTGCTTTACTTCCCTTATGCTGGACTCTTTCTCTGTCAAAAAAGCAAGACTGGAAACATGAGGTCCATCTAAAGGTGAGACAGCTGCATGAGATCAATGCATTAACCTACTCACCACTAGTGCTTCCTCCTGCATCCTAATCATCACCCGCACATGGCCAGTCTACAGCCAGGGTGTCAAGAACACTCACTTCCTGATATGTCTGCTCTTCTGTCTGCTGCCTGCATCCACCCACTACCAGCTGAGTACTTCAGAAAGCGATCCATCAACTAGTGCTGGGAGCACAAAGTCAGATGGTGGCACTCCATGTTCAAACTGGAAATGGAGATGTTTATTTTTCAGCATTGCAAAGTTAAACCTAAAACCTGCCTCATAAAGAATTATTTTGCTTCAGGTCTGATTCATAAAGTCTCTTAGCTGGGTCATTCCCAGCCTAGCAGCAGCTGAAGAACATGACCGTGCCAGAGGTGTCCAGGCTTGTATGCCCCGGTCCCCTGTGTGCCAACAGATGAATAAATACACAGCTATTACTCCTAAGCTATTATTACAGCTTGCCACCAGTAAAGTACTCCCAAACTGGGATTTGCTCCTTAATTCCATAAACTTTTCTTTGGTAGCTATCACTGTAGGCAAGAAAGTGAAACTGATGAAGAAGAGCAAGCTTTTTTTATGAATCAGATTGTGTTGAGGGGGGAAACAATCAAAATAACTCACAGCACAAACCTGATACTCTGTTACCAAGCTCACAGCACTTCCACAGATATAAATAAACCAGCAGCATAGTACCCTAGCACCATCACTTTATAGTAGTGTATGGAGCTATTTATACGTGCAGGAGCACTATTTCTGCCACCACATCCCCGGAGCATTCCCTCCAGCCATGACGTGACGCTGCAGCCGCAGCCAGAGCCACCTCCCCATGGGCTGGGAACATGAGGGCACTCGAGGCCAGAACAGCCCATGGCAGCTGCTGGGGGGGCACAGAGCATTCCCAGTGCCACCGAGTGCAAAAGCATGGAGAGACTCTCCGAGGGAGGAGAGTTTTATGATTCTAGGAAAACGTATAAAAATTCCCTGTGCAGTCTTAAGACAGATATCCACTGTGCACAGACACAAACAACCTCACTTATGGCATCATCTCTTATTTTATGTATCTTCAAAGGCCATTGCAGACAGATGTGCTTTCAGTGATTGGCATCTTAATCTACCATTGATTATTAATCAGCAGACACGCTGTAGGCTAAATGCAAGTAAATGCCAATTTCAATACAATTTTCCCCCCATAAGAGTATTTGAAGGGCTGTATTTTGCCATTTCCAAATAATATATTGAAATCACTTTTGCTTTTGGAAATAATATTTCATTTTTCCAGTATCAAATGAACTTCATCATTCTTTCTTTAGTGATACAGTCTTGTTTTTAAGACAATACAATGCTTTCAGCAAACAAAAATGTGCAAAACGTTTTTGTAATAGCAGGATGTTAGAAATGGAGAAGCTTAGTAGAGTTTACTGAGGTAAGATTTGCTCTGATTCAGGATAGATTGGTAAGGGATTCCAGCACAAAGGTGAGGTAAATCAATACACATCACCGGCAATAAAGATAAGACTTGTAAAGTGATAAAGGAAAAGTAAACCCTGTTTAAATGTATAAGAAACTGCTGAGGAATTTTTTTAACAAGTCATGTGAGGTAGCAATGTTGTTTAGAATTGACAGACACCTTTGAAGTATTTTATCAGGATCAGCTGTCTTGTAGAATCTTCTTAAGCTAAATAACAGGTTCTGTACTAACATGACTATCTACGCAAGAAGTATAGGTAGTATATAAAGAATGTGTATAAAGAAATATATAAAGAATGTCCTCTGGTCTCGAAGCTGATTCCCAAATTGCAGTCTCATAAATCACTAAAATCACCTCAGTGTACTCTACAGCTAGCTTGTTGGTGGCCTAATGCTTCTGTTTTTCATCTTTCAGACTCATGAGAAATAACTTTACTACATTTATTATTCTAGTATCACTTCTTCACTTAACAGTACCTGCCAAAGGGATGCTGCGTGATTTTTGAGTAAGAGCATAATGGCCAGAAAACTCCTTATGTTTACTCAAAACACTCTGGTAATTCCTTCTGGAGATGCTTATTTGAATATCAGTAAGGACTGTTTAGCTTTCAAGTTACTCTTTGAGTCTCTAAAACTTTGTTAGAAGCTGGAAATACGAACTCCTAAGCATGTCGTTATTGCTTTGTTATGATACTAAAAGAATTTGAACTTAGAATGAAAAAAAATTCCCATATAGTACTTCTGCTATTACTTGAAGAAGGAATGGTGTTTCATTGCTCTGGAATTAATTTAACTTTACTGATTTCTCATAGTTCAGAACTGAAATCTGGTTTCCACTTCTAGCATACCTTTGGAATTCAAAGCTCATGTATTTTAGTATTTCTTTATTCAATCCACAAATTGTGCACTTTGCCATGAGGATATACAACCTGAAATATCACTATCAATGACTAAAACAAGCTGCATTGTGTTACCTTGTTGAATATGGGCACACTGGCCAGCTTTACTGCAAAAAAATTTGAATAAAATTGAAGCATCACATCTGTTGCCAATGTAAACATAAAACAAGTAGGAACAGATACTCAAACAGTGACTGACTGTCAAATAAAAGCAGTCTGAATTTATTGCTATGTTTAGAATTTATTAGTTCTGTGCCTTTAACTTCAGAAATTCAGCCAAGTCGTACCTAGTAAAAAATTCCACTAACTCCTGGTAAAAGCTTGGGCGGACTAAGGAGTAGAGTATTTGTGAATCTGGGTCTGTGAATGCCACTAACTTCCTTGCTAAGACAAAATAAAAGTTCTGAATCATGATAGGGATGCACAGACCTTGGAAGGTCTCACAAAGCCTCACCACTGTCTTGGATGAGACTGGGGTTTAAACGTAAGGAGTGTAAGAGGTCTACAAAGGAGTTCAGGATGGGGGAAGAGGAGGCAGTGGAGAACAGGAGGCACTGCATTTCATCCCAAGTGGTTTAAAAATTGACATGTAACAGAGGAAGGACAGTTACAGCTGTACTCAGGGAACAATATGACAAAAAAATGCTGACAAGGCAAGGATTTTGTGATTTTTAAAAGTAAATATTCTAATTTTTGTTAGGTGTACAGCAAAAATTAACTTCCACAGATACAGTGCTATCATGGCAGGTACATGTGGTGAGTTGAGCAACCCATGTTAAGCAGATATGAGAAACAGAAGTAGGCAAGTTGATGGCCCTCGGTTTTTACAGGCCAATGTGAGAGATTAGCTGTGTCACTGGGTAGTTTTACATCTACCCCGTTGGTTAATATGGAACAAATTCTTATAAGTTACAGGGGAAAAAAAGCACTTCAGATGATGTTAAAGGAATCCCTTTTATAACCTCAGGCTATCCACAGTCACTGAGAACATTCAAATCCTGGATCATTCACATTGTTAATGTATTAGTGTTTTAGACATGCTACTAATTTATAGAAGGTTAATGTGGATTTTTGAAGAATTCAATTCACTCCAAGTATTTTCAACAGCCAGTAAGAAAGAGTACGTACCATAGAAGGAATTGATTACAAATTTACAGGAGTCCCCTGTTCTTCATCCTCTTTTTGACTATAACATGTCAATTTATCAAGAAAATACACTCATTTGTACAAACTCCTATCTCTTTGGTGGGAAAATAGAGTAGGGATTTATGCTTTCCCCAAGGATTTTCAGGGAGTTTTGGTTGGGTTTTTTTGAGAAGATTATACAGTTTATGTTATTTCAGTGGATTATCTAGTTATACTTCACAAGGCAATATATTCATGTTTGGGGAAAATACAATAAGTGGGGATCATTTATTCATCCTCTTTGATTATTTCTGTCAAGTCTATTCCATTGTCCCAGTCCGACAAAGTATAGGGAAAATTGTTCAAATTAGCAATTTCTTTCTGAAGTAAAACACCCCAGTACTTATGGACTGGGTGAAATGCATGTGTCTGTATGCATTCAGAGCACATTTTGAAAATGTGAGCTACTCTAAAAGGAATGAAAGTGGCACAGTCTTTCCAGAAAATTACTAAAATCTGACCTGTAGCTAAAAAAATGCTACATTTATTGGCAAGTTGGTGTGCATTACCAAGGTACTTTGCATCGGAATAGTTCACTTACTGCAAAAGTAAATGAACAGCTAAGGCATTACCACAGGAATATTTTTTCATTTCTGCATTTACACAGGCACTCTGTCCAAGTGGCAGGTAAAATATGCAGTAAGATAAAATTATAAAGTTCTTGAGTGCTTTAGTAAAACTATCACAACAGAAACATCCTCTTTGAGTACCTAAATAGAAATCATGAACTTTGAAAAAGTTAGGGACATCATTACAAAAAAATAATCCCAGTGAAACCATCAGCATCAGATGATCAGTGATTATTCCCCACTGGAACATGTAATTTCAGCTCTGTTCCTGCTGAGGTCATAATTACTGTTTTTCATAGGGTGGTGGTTGTATTTACCTTCCTATCATTAATTCACAGACAGCCTTTGGATTGGACAGTGAAAGATAACCCCCTTCCTATGTACAACACGATTGCTACACTGAACCTCCAGCATGGTGAAGAATTCATGATCTAATGAATGTGATTGTAAATGAAAATTAATTCTCACACAAGGGAATTCTTCTAAGAAAGTTCATGGGATCAAATCCAACAGCTGCTCTCACTGACTACTTTAGCCTCTGCTGACACACAAACAAAAGCTGTCAAACAGGGAAGATTGCTGAACTAGCCTGACTGTCTAGTATAATTTCTCCTTACAGTTGTGTTGAAAATGACAAATAACTCCAGTGTTATGTAATTTCTTCTGATTTCTCTCATGTAACTATCCCATGCAGCTGATTTGGGCTGATTATAGAAGCCGGTATATTATCTGTATTTGGACACATCTGGATGATTTGATAATTAGGAAATTTCATACTACATTGAAAAAAAGACAGAAGATGCTACCAAAACTCCTAGAAATTCACTCCTTTCTGGATTTCTACAAAGTTTGTGTTAACAATTGATATCCAAATACAATTTAAAAATTTTATTAATATACTAACACATCCAACGAGTGCTGAATTTTCTCAAGTGAGGTTGAGAAGAGGCAAAACTAAAGCAGAAGCTTAAAATGTAGGCAGCATTAAAATCTACTCCCAATAAGCAGAATTAAAAATGAGCCTTAATTGCAAAAATCTTATGAAACAAACCACCCAACAAATTTGTACAGCTTATCATCATGAACAGTTATGAGTAGTGGGGTGGGGGTAGAGAGGAAATTTTTTTTTCTGTGTTGCACAATTACTTGCTTGAGTGCTCCAGGCACTTGAAAGCTCCATCCAGGTGCACTTTGCATCAGGGACATGACTTTTATCTGTAGATTCTGTGATTTGGCAGTTATATCCCTTGGAAAAGAAAGTCTACGTGTTTTGTACAGGACAAAGCAAGGCAAAGTTAATGTGTTGCAGTAGAAGTGATTGTGGTTTTGGTTTTCAGTTTGATCCCTGGGGTGAGAGGGAGTGGGAAACATGAAAATCCACAGTTGGTAGAGCCTGTACAGAGGGAACAGTACAGACTACAGAAGGAGGAGACTCCCACAAACCATGCATTTTGGAAGTTTTTGGCAGCTTCTGCTTTTTCCCTCATGCTTGAGAACATTTCAAAGGCAGGATTACAAAAGAAGACATCACATGTTTAGTTTGAAACTGTAACTGGGGCTCCCGGGAGAGGAAAGGGGGCAGGTACAGAAGCAGCACATGCTGTTCTGAAGGACTCACTTCAAAGCACTTACCTTTATACCTCTCTGTGCAGGTAAGGATCACAGCCCCACAGATGATCCACCGCCTCTCCATTTAGACAATAAGGAGAAGGATTAGTTAACCTAAGACTGCTTTACCAACCTGTGCCTCTGACCTAAATACCACAGTTAAGCAACAGGGTTTTGTGAATGTAGGACTTCAGGCAGGAACTGGACTGGTACAAACCTGGCACTTGACAGCCTTTGCTCTAACCAAGTGCTTTATAAACATGCAGCTCCCATCTTGCACATATGAATTTCTCAATACATCCAAGGTTGTCACATACCAGAAACCCAAGGTCTCAGAAAAGAC
This sequence comes from Sakesphorus luctuosus, assembly GCA_013396695.1. Taxonomy (NCBI): domain Eukaryota; kingdom Metazoa; phylum Chordata; class Aves; order Passeriformes; family Thamnophilidae; genus Sakesphorus; species Sakesphorus luctuosus. The sequence continues at coordinate 82,728 of VWZD01002472.1, forward strand.
CAAAGCAGTATCACCTCCTTAAAGCAGTAATTATTGTGACTAAACACCAGCATTAAACCTCCTACTCTTTTGCTTTTCACCTGGGAAGATTTCCTTGGCTGGAAGTCCCTACAACATACTGAACAAGTTGTTCACCTTGTTCTTATCCAGTGGCATGCCTAGATTGCAGAGAGGAAAATACTGAAAAAAACCCTACAACCAACCTCCCAAGTAAACTAGACTAGGCAACAACAAAATGCTCAAATCCCTGCCTTTACATCTATTTGAGAATTTAAATCCTTCCACTGACAATTACTTTCCACAGTTTAAAACTTCATCTCTCCCAGGGGAGTAGAGAAGGGAGGAAAAGAAGACTACCACTATTTGTATACTCCTTTTGCTGAGCCTATCATCTTAGTTAATAGCCTCTAATGAATAATTCTCTCAGGGATACACATGCTAGCATTATTAATCAGGAGATTCAGTATGATTCAGAAGACAGAAGTCATATGACTGTCACAGTTCCCAAATTGTCAAAAGCTGTGGGAAAACAAAAATTAGTAGCTGAGAGAGAAGGCTTAACTCTCAGTACTGCAAACAACTCAGCAGTCTGTGGCTGATTTGAACTGTATGCAAATACAAACTTAAACAGGAAATATTACTATCCAACAGAAACAACCCTAGAGCAGACAGGTTTCTCTTGCCTGAGAGGCCATAGAGTGACAGAGAAAAATCACTATAAATTAATCTATTATATCAACTTGGCTGGAAAAACAGAGTTCTTTGACACACAGTCCCTCTTCTTAGGGTCTTAAATCATGCTGACTTTAGAAGAGCCAAGACAGATATAAGAGTGCATCTAGGCATGACAGCTCATGCTTCCTATGCCAGACTTCCCTTTTGCATCCCAGTCTATTGAAATGGGAGACAACAGTCACTGAAAGGTTAATGTTTGCACACAGATCACTGCCCTAGGCAGAGGACTGGAACCATTCCTATAGATACCTGTCACAAGCCACTGACATCTGCTGGTTTCCAGAAATCAGAACTGTTTTTTTGACCCCTTGGGGTCAAGACAAGTTGATTCTGGGCATAGTTTTACCGCCTTATCAAAGGCCCCTTTGTGTCAGTTTGTGTGACAGGGTTCTACAGCTCTGGAAGGAGGAATGTTTACCAGCAAGCAGCAGGCTGAGAAGATTATTACATGCTGGGAAGAAGCATGTGAGTCTCCCAGGACGGGTAAGCTCTGGAGACCAGTTGTTCTGTTAAATCCACCAGAACTGATAGATTCAGAACACCAGGAGCCTGCTGGCTGTGTACAAAACCACTACCCACATCAGTATCAACTATGGTTTGCATTAACTTGGATCATGTACAAGCATGTAGTGGTTGCTATGTGCAAACAAAAAACCATACAGGATTACACATACACACCTGATGAAGCAAAAGGCTCTTCAAAGGACTTTCTAAACTACCTACCTCAGTCAGAGGTCCCAGGAGTGGGGCCTGGCCTCCCAGTTTTTACTCCTACAGAGTAATGATGAGTGTGTGAGTGAAATCTGTTGGGTGAATAGTTACCTGTAATTAGTAACAGCTTTAGTAACAAAGAACCTTCTATTCCTTGCAATCTTTGTCTTCCAACTTGATCTGCTATCATGGAAAGGGGAATTTACAGAAACAAACATCCAGCTACTTTATCAGTTATTTCTTGGCAACACTAATCCACTGTACCTGGGACTGCTGCTGTCCCTATTTTCATTTGTCAAATGGCTTACTCAAAAAGAGTTTTTAAGAACTTGAAGAACTCACTTTATGCAAGGTCTCACTTCCAAGACTTTCTTGGAAGTCAGAAAATGGGATTCCAAATGTTCATGATAGAAACATAGCCAACCTAACAAGATTTTCTAGTCTGTGCAATTTGTATTCTTCATTTGAACACCAGCATATGCAAAGAATAATCATCACAATAGATCAAATAAATAGAAGGTTATCACCTTTAGTTCCTTTTACTTCTGAAAGGCAAGTTTAGGAAAGGAAATACCTCTAAACCAGATTCCTCCTGCTGCTACTTGAAGATAAGATTCTATGGAGCCTGAACCTTTGTCCATGCCCACTCCATTTTTCCATTATTCCTGGCAAAACCCCCACATGTATCAGCATAAACCTTTCAAGTAATTCCAGCAGACCTTTAGATTTTGGCTCATAAAAATATCTCCCATGCATATGCAGTACACCTACCAATTGCATCACTACCACTGAAAGTTGTGGCACGTAATTGTTAGCTACTTGGAGAACTAATTCCAGGAATCTTACAGATGTTAGGAAACCTTTTAATGATCTCATCTGATGATATGCAAACTAAGCATTCATGCCTAAGGAAAGACTCTTTAGTAGGAACATGTTGTTGTATGTGTTACTATTCTACTCTTAATAATTTCACTTCTACACTTCTGTGATTTTGCTGTTTGCATCTTTAAGTAACAACTCCATGGAATTAGAAACTTGTAACTTTTCTGCCTGGCAGCTTCTTTTCATTTGTCCCAGTTTACCAGTTCAATACAGAGATGTGAACATGAGGAAGTTTCTCTTTCAAGACAGACAGACAGACAAATATGATGGTTAGTTACAACATGAGAGCAGGCTGCTACAGCAATGCTAATAAAAATTATCTGCTGGACTGTTTACACTACTTTGCATAAACTCCTCCAAGTGCCCTGAGCTAAACAGTAGCTTTGTAGGTCTGAAGGTTTCTGCTTAGGTGGCTTAGCAAGGTCTTGCTCTTCGCTGCAAGCTACAGAATTGCACTTTTAAGATTTTTCACTTCATTTAAGTGTTTATAATCAGGAACTTCTGGAAATTCCAGTGAGAACTGACTGCCAAGCCCTGGCAGTGAGCTCTTAAGCTTTGACTATTGCCTGAATAGAACTCCGGTTTAGCAAAGAAAGTTGGGTTTTTTTAACAATTCTTTCTCATCCAGTAAATTCTGAATTTCAAACATCCATGACAATTTTTTTAAGAAATTCTTGGTATCTTAATAGAAAATTTCCCTTCTATATAGCTAAAAAGGAGTCATTTAATAATTTGAATATTTGAAAAGTAAAGCTACATCACTAAACTGGGTTGAACTTAAAAAGCATAGTGTTCACTCATTTACTTTATTCCTAGCTAGTATTTTGCATTTAATGTGCATTGGTTTACTCCTGTTGCCAATATGAGAAGATGCCTTGGATTGAAAAACATCACCACTTAACGCTTCTGGAAGACATACATATAGAAGTTGAACTTCCTGCTGAAAAAAAAAAGTCACAAAATTATTCTGAAACATGAGTGTTCCTTTGAGTCAATAAATATCTTCCATTTTTACTGTGAAACTTTTATTGTCAGAGAAAGTGAGTGTTGAATATATTAACTATTAAAACTCTGTTTGGGGCTGTCCCGTGGCGCAGTGGAGAGCACTCTGGTCTCTGACTCCCAAGGTCACGAGTTCGAGCCTCAGTATGGACGGCCCTGGCAGTTCAATGCCTCCCTGCCATCCCATCCCGTCAGATCTCGGATGCGAAGCAGGGTCAGCCCCGGTTAGTACCGGGTGCTGTAGATAGTCCTAAGGAGACTTCACTGTCACTGTCCAAGCTTGCTCGGCTGTGGCAAATGAACCTTAGGACTTAAATGGTGGGGCCAGTTCTGTGCACGCTGTGCCTCACCTAAAAAATCCGCTGCGCAGGCTCGGAGGGCACACGTGGGGTGAGCCCTTCCCAAATCTCCGTTCGCGAAGATTGGCCATTATCATAAAACTCTGTTTACATGGAAAATGAAAAGCAAAATTTTGACAACTTCAGAAAAATGGTGACAAACATTAGCAATGCTTTACTTACATAAAGCAGAGATAAAAGGAAGCAAATTATTGTGATGTGGGATTTTCTAATCTTTCTGCCCCCCATGAAGCTGAAAAATGGTGGCAAAAATTGATTAAAAATTTTCTACCTCAGCAAGTACTACAGGCAGGTCTCTTCCTGGACGCATAGACAATATCTTGTTCAAATCAGAGGGGAAGAATAACAGGCAAAGTTCACCATTACTATTTAAACTACTTGAGATAGGCCAAAACCACTGAGCAGCCAGGATCAGCAGACAATCATTTGACTCCAGGATTAAGCAAACTCATCTTCTGACATTGAAGGTAGGTTAATGTCCAAGGAAGGACAGTTTCCTCCAGGATTTACCAATGAGATTAGCCCTACCACTAAATTCTGTGTAGGAACCGAACTCTCAAACCTGAATTGATTTTATTATGGGGTGAATCTTCATGACTTCTTGAAATTTGGTAAGAAGCCTAACCTGGTTCTCCAGGTCCATTAAACACTCCATAATCTCTCAGATCTAAGTGTTAGAAGATAGGGCTGAAAGGTACAATCAGTTTTCTTCCTCAGGTGGTATCACTAGAAGTTATTTTAAAGGGTTTATATATCATGAAGATAAACTGCTTCTTCTTTCAATTTGAATGTCAAACTCCACACTCAAATTATGAATTAAAATTGGTGCATAACTTAGATCCTTTCTATACCTGTCTTAAGATTTCTAAAAAAAGCTTAAATTTTACCTGTGTAAACAGCCGTCTTTCAACAAGCTTAATAGAACTATTTTAAAGAGTACATGCTGGGTTTTTTAATAAAATGGTTCATTTATAGTTCAAGAATTACGATTTTGGAGTAGGATTTATTCAAAAGTACCTTAAAAATATATTTTCAAAATCTGTAACAAAATAATGGCTCATCAGAATTTAACACCAAATTCTTTCCAAACCAGCTTCCACTCATCAATCAAAACACCAGTATTTGTCTGTAGAAATAAATGAGCTTTAAAATACAAAGCAATATAAGTACTCATGAAATTATAAATATTATTTAATAGTATAATTTTAATAATTTTTTAAAAAATAAATTTAGTCAATAGTTTCTAGGACTTGCTCAGTCTCCACACAATCATATCCGAACTGAGCTGAGCTTCTGCTATTTTCAAAGCAATTTTCTGGTAAAGGGCACCATTCATTGTTTGATTCATACTCAGCACACTCTGTTCCCGCTCATTCTGAAACTTCTTCCTGAATTGCTGAACTCCTTCCACAGTGTCCAGTAAAGAAGCCAGAGGAGCATTATCAATTTTCTTGACAGCCTCATTCTCCCACGTCAAAGTGTCTTCAGCTTTACTTTCTTTTGAGAAGAAAGAACTCTTTGAGGTGAGCATTTCTTTCTCCAAAGCCAGTGCTAACTGTTCAGTAAGTACAGCTTTCCTTCCAGATCTCAGGAGTTTTACATCGCAGCTTGGTGGGAGAACTCTAATTAGGCTATGAAGGCACTGGAACAAGACAGTCAGATTTCTGTAAAACAAGATGATGATGATTGTTATTATTATCATTATTATTATTATTGTTATTACTATTATTGCTAACTTATATCTTTAAAATTCTAGAGTGAAAAATAAAACAAAGTTACATGGAAACAAAAATGGAAACATATGCCGATTATGGCTGTAAGTATAGCAAGCAAGGGCTTGCTAATAGCACGCACATGTGCCACTGCATGTCCAAAGAATGGACCCTAAGCCAACTTCAGCAACATAAATACTTTATGCTAAAATGCCTGTCTGTTAGCTGTGTGTCATTTCTTTCTTTAAGCAGCAAGTCATTGCAAGTAAAGGGTACATGCAATAGCACAAAGGAAATATTTTGTTTTCTCGTGAACATTTAGAGGCAGAAAAAAAAGTATTTTTATACATTGATTGTCACTATCTGTAGGTATGTACACGCCTGTTAGGTGGCATACAGATTGTCTTTTTTAAACAGAGGGTGGAAGTTGCACTTGAAAATCAGACACTCAAAATTATTAAGAAAGAAAAATAAAACTGCTGGTAATCATCAGGAAACCTACTCTCCTGGATAGCAGTGTAGCATATATGACACAACGATGTATCCTCACTCTAAGAGGAATGCAGAGTTTGTCCAAGTCTTATTTCCAGTGTTTGCCTTGATAAACAAACAAAGAAAGAAAACCTCAACACAAAAAACCCAAAAGCACCCTGAAGTAGCTAGTTTTCTCACACAGGTCACAAAGGCATTTTCATTCAAGTACTTCTATTTCAGATTAATTATCTTAACATTCCACTGCTTGTAACATATAGCTTATTTTGCTTCTGAAAGGTTGTAAAAAAAAGAACAGTCTGTAGCTTCCACCCACCATAGAAATATCCTAGCTGGAGAAAAGATCAATCCAAAGACAAGGAAAAAAGTTACAGAAAATACAATCATAGTTAGAACATGTAAACATGTGGCTAATTAACTATGAATGCAAAAAGGGATCAAAAGCAAATAGTAGTAAGTAAATTAACTTTTGAAAAAGAACCAAAAGTCTTGAGACCTAAAATTTTACTGAAGAAATTTTTAAACATTTCAGGCCTTCCTCCTACATAAAGAAAATCAATTCCTAATTTGAGTGAAAGACTGAACATCACTATGAAATACAGACTCTTAAAAGTTATATCTTTCATTTTTTAGCTTGAACTCTTTAGGACAGCAACATTTCTCAATATTCGATAAGTACGTTTTACGTCAAAAGACTTATCCAGCTGAATCATAAATTATGCCAGTATTATGAACTTGCTTAGCCTGGTTTAGGAAATATTAAAAACATTTCTCCAAGATTCTACATAAGAAAGGAAATTATTGCGACACTTCAGATTATTTCCTTTTCAGAATCACGGGAGATAGGAAATAACTATAGCAGACACATGTACAAAATGAGACTAAATTTATGTCGCAGTACTAAAATTAAAAATGACCTAACAAATTTAAATTTAGTATAACTTGAGGTTTGTGGTTTTGTCATTTTTTTTAATATCCCCTTAAGGATTCTTTTTTTAATCAACATATGTTGAAGAAAAAACCATACATTATATTAAGAATAAAGTTAAAAAAAAAAAGTAGAAAATTATGATGGAGTAAAATGAAGAGAAGAAATAGTACCAAGCAGATACTAGTGGAGATTACATTTATTTGCAAATAAATGTTGTAACCTAGACAAAATTAAACAATACAGTTCAGGTTCTGCCACAGTTGTGATCTGAAAATAATTCTGTTATTGCTGATTGTTATCATATCACCATACTGGAAGCCTATTGGTTATGATTTTGGCTGCTCTTTATGGTACCTGTGGGAAACACTGTAAAGATAAAAAAGCATGTATGGAATGATGAATATACGCTATGCTTTGGGTGAATTTACCTGCAAAATATTGTTAGAACTCCTTCAAATGGATTTTTCAGGCTCCAGTTAAAAATTGTACCGTACACATTTCCTGCTTTATGACAGAATATGTTATCATGGCATTCCTTAAATGGTGTGCATTCCATTTCTCCCAGTAGCCATGAATTTACTGGAGTCAACGTGAAGTCAGAAGACGCAATCTGAAAGGAGAATCTGACAGATGCTGCAAGGACAGCAAGTATATCTTCCATGGCACCTGCAAGAAGGTACAATAAAAAGATATTGGACCTAAATATTTTGATCATGCTGCATGCTTAGAGTTTTGGCTTGTACTCCCAGTTTTTCATGAAGCATTTGCACCTGCATTCAGGCATTCTTCCAGAATTTTCTTCTCACCTAAATTCTTATACCTGCTTCTGTCAAGCAAAACAGTTGATCATTGGAGCACCACCAATATAAAGAAAGCTCATAAGATAAACATCACCTTGCCAAAAAAAGGCTACTGACGGCCTCCTGGGATAGTAAGATAACATGTTTGCTTTAGCAATGTTACAGTATTAGAAGAAGAAAAATTAAAATTCCTTGCAAGCAAACAAAAGGATATCTCACTACATGAGCAAGGCTCAGTTAAAAATCAATTAAATCAGGGATATTAACAGAAAGGAAAATAAATGGCCATAAAAGACATGTAGATGAGGGAAAGTTTCAAATACTTTGGTATTATTTAAAAGGTAATACTATGTCAGAAAAAAACCGTATATATCTAATTACAGTATCTTCTTTATAGAAAAAAATCATAAGCTTCAGTATTCTGTACTCAGACACCTTCAAAATCATCCTTTCCAAATACCCTTCAGCATCAATGCTAGCACAAAACCCTACAGCAACTCCATTTTGAAAAATGTTCCATCTGTATCTCGCCCAGCTTTTAAATCCCAAAAGGCCTATGCAGTTCGTGTTCAAAGAGACAGATGGGATTACCCCTTGAAAACATTGCTTGGCATTACCTAGAATAAACAGAAGAATCAAATACATGTATTTATGGATCCAAAGTACATAAACCTATTTACCTGTACAGTAACTGTGATCCCTTAACATCTTTACTGAAAATCTTCCATTTGAAATATCTTCCAGACTTAACAAAATTTTCCCACAGAGTATAGTAATTGTTTTGCTCTCCTGTAAACCATCGCTCCCATGTTTTTGCTTCTTCGCATGTAGAAGAACTACACAGCAGACACGATGAAATGCCAATAAAGGTGAAAGGCTGGTAACAGCAATGACTGTCTTTGCTCCATCCACCTGAACCCCTGCAGGTGTCTTAGGAAAGTCTCCTTTCAGATCATTCTTGCTGTGTAAGTCCAATTTCATCTTTTTTGGAGGCGGCTCAATTTGACATGAAGAGACAGCCAATGCTGAGAAGTCCTTGTTCAGCTTAATGATTTTACTTTGGCACTTGATAACTGGAGAAATCGAAGGGAAGTCTTGATCCATCACTAAAGCTAAGCTGACATCATTCAGTGACCTGTGAAAATCCATACAATATGACTGCACTCTGAATTCGTATTTTTGCTGTCTGACATATAAGGGCAACTCTGCAGATATATATAGATATTTAAGACTACAACAAATTCCATTATCATTCCAGGTTAAGTCACAGACTGTGCAAGGAGTGTAATTCCTTTACTTGACTATTTCATCTAAACTTAGTATAAAGGTTTCAAAATGTGAACTGAATTTTCTAAGAGCTCTTAGGAGTTCAATGCCTCACTTAAACTGAAAGAATTTTAATGTTTAATTCAGCCAGAAAAAGTTGACAATTCTACATAACCTGTGCAGATACTCTATGACATTTGTAAATTATTTTTAAAGATTTAACTTTAGTTTTAATAAAAAATTGCAGAAAGTATCAGTTCTATCCCTTTGAGGACTAAAAGCTCTTCTAATGCTCTATTTTTATAGATATTAAAACAAAATTGAATGTAGAGTAAAATAAAATGTTTAAGATACCATTACCTTAAACATGCAGCAATTTCCTGAAATGTATGAACTACTTTATTTATTCAACACAAGGTTCTTTCAATGAAATTCAAATATTACTGTTTCAGATCCTCTCTCAATGAATACATTATTCCGTCAATCAACTCAATCTCAAGATGTCACTGACATCTGAAAGTCTCATGAACCTCTAATTTTCTTTAAGGAGAAGTATCACCACCCCATAATGCAATCTGAGATATCACTGCAATCGTGCGTTAGGTGGGAAGCAAAAAACGATCAGTAAAGAATTTCAGTGTTGGGAATGGAGAGAAAGCAAAGCTCTTTTTCCCAAAAACACAGGTGGTTGTACACAGTACCGAACCAGAGCCCAGAAGACCCCGGTGCCACTGCTAACCTGCTGGGTAACTTTTGACATAAGACTTCTCCACGGATCTTTTCTCAGCTGTAAAAATGGGGAAGAGGGTTGGATTGCTGCTGGTTTTTAAAATCTCCTGAGGATCTCTGAAGCTATACAGGAATGAAACATTTCATTTTCAAAACCAAAGTCATCATCATCAAAGCTAAAAGAACAAATACTGGAAAGGCAAAAACAATCTCTTGCCTCAGTGGCTCTTAACAGGGGCTGTCAAGAGGATGAGGTCAACTTTACAAGAAAGTTACAGCAATCTGGCAGTTGAGAGAGAATATACCCACAGCTCCAGCAGAATGGCCAGAGGGTGTAACAGGTCAGCTCCCTCACAACCACTTGAATGATTTTCAGTGGCATCAGTAGACTTTGAGCTTGCCCTAGCAGAATCTCAGCTACACTGCTTGTGGGAACATGGGTCAAAAGGTAAGTTCTGACTCCACCGAAGTTTACATTACACAGTCGACATCGTAAATCTGTGTTTCATGTAAGTTTGCTTTTTCAACCTGTGTTGGAAATGAGTTCCCTCTATGTAAGGGGAAATTACATAAGTAGTATTTACAGCTAGAACTGAGTAATTCAAATAAACAGAATAAACAAATTATTGTAACTACAACAATATGAACAAACAATACTTAAACCTTCAAAATAATTTGTATGGCTGATCATTCTACACAATGAACACAATACATAAGCTTTGCAAATATTTTGATTGGATACTTGACTAGAATAGTTCAATCCAAAAGCTAAGTATTTATTAAGTTGATAAGAGAACTTTATATGTTTTCTTTTGTGCTTCTTCAAGTAAATCACTGTTTAGGAATGGCAAGCTGTTAACAGAAAAACATCAGGAACTCTATACTTAAGACAGCTTTATTTACAACACATACTGATGTCATCATAGTTATGTCAACATGGACTGTAAAGAATCATAATTTTTGTCAAAAAAAGACAAACCTTTTATAAAAAGTGTCCACTGATTACACTTAGACAACTGATTTCTGACTATACAATGTGAGGTTTTTGCAGTGCTAGGGAGAGACAAGCAGCAGCAACAATACTGGCTAAGACACACACTTTATATACAGATGTTCAAAATGCCAAAGTTCAAAGCTTGAAAATCCACTCTGCACTACTGCAGAGCTTAACCTGCACATTAATGTCCTATAAAACTACCAATGAAATTATGAGATAAATTTATATACTTACAAGTAAAATGAGTCTGTAAGGTTTACTCCAACTACCAAGCTGTCACCCACAATACGCTGCCACAACTTCTCTGTGAAGTGCTCTGGGACTTTGGACGCCAATGTTGTCTCCTTACTAAGAGAATGAGGAGGATTTTCTACATCATCCCAGAGAGAGACAAGACCTTCCTTACAGAAAAATGTTTTCTTTTAGATAAATTATGTAAACATATTGGTTCTTTTTATACCGTATTATTTCCTGTTTTATCACAAATGATTGCTGAAAGAGCTCTTTAGATACATAAAATGAAATATATAAACTAGTTTATTCTCAAAAATAGCTTCAGAGGATAAAATTGCATTTTCTTAAAACACATGATACCATGTAAAGTAAAACTCGTCCTCTCCTTGGGAACATCACATGTCTAAATCTTTACCTGTCATACAATTAATTGTCCAAAGAAGATTTAAGGTGCCAGAATTTATTCTATATTACTGTGTTTAATTGCTCTACATTTTGTTGTCCACACCTGGCTAACTTGAAGGGGCTGCAACTGTAACTGAAAGGGAGATCAACTCCATTTCAATTAAATTAGTAGGCTTCTTTGGAGTAACATATTAAGATAACATTTTCCCAGGCTCTATCACCTTCTCAGCCCACAGTTCACTCTGTCCCCATTATAAAATCGATTTTGCTCACACACATCTATGACAGCTCACTTTTTGTAACATGTTATATCACCGACAGATATTCAGTATCTAGGCAACTGTGCCAATTAGGACTGCACACTCCCCTACTGATTCTCGCTAACTCTGTTAGAGGTTACTCCTCCATACAACTCAGTTGTCAGCAGGTACTGTGCACATCAATTTCAAGAAAAGACAAAAGACAACTAAGTTTACTCTTAACTACATGCATTGGCAAGTTAAGATAATGAACCAAACTTAAAAAGCAGATTAATGAGTTTTGATAGCGGCAACCCCTAATGGTGAAAGTAACAAGTGGTTAAGTGCAGCACCCTTTACAAATGGCTCAGAATTCAGAAGCGACTGTACCATCTTCTGCATTTACCTCTTTTGCCTTTGGTAGAATATGGGTTCTTTCTTCAACTAGATTTATTAATGCTCTACAAGATTCAAGAATAACCTTCTTTTTGAGTTCTAAATGCTGCTGTAGCTCTTGAACGGAGTTGAAACCAGCCTGTAAAAGATAGAAATAATCATTGGACTTATGCTTAGATCTACTGCAAATAAGAAAGGATACTGAAGATATCAAAATATCTTTTCAGCTTTCCATTTTTATGTAAGTATCAAGAGACAAGACCCTGGCGAAAACCAGTATCTCACAATCTTGGTCTCTCAATATCAAACCTAGAGTTAAAGATAAATTTTAAGGCAAACTTTATTAAATTATGTAGATATTCAGATCTTTCCTTATTAATCCTGCTTCACTTTTTCACTATTAGCAGTTTCATTTTCTTCTCAAGATTTGTACTGATTATTGGCCAAGTAAGTACATTGAAGAGTTGATAGATTTACAAACAGACATACATCCTGGCTGTATCTCAGTTAAAAAAAAGAACACAGCCACCCTGCTCTTTCCAAAAACCCAAAAAACAAACGAAGAATCTTGCCAGCACCAGCTTCTCAGGTTTTAAGAAAACTCCTCAAAGGTATTATCTGGAAAGCAAGATCCTGAGAAGTCCAACGCTGTCAAGCAGGGAACAAACTCACCACTGGAATGCAAACCAAACTCCCCTCTTCCCCCTCCTTTCAGAAAAATCCCCAAGACCCCCAAACAGGATGACACTTGACACCATTATAAGCCTGAATCAAAAAAAGCAATTCTTGTAAGCAAAGTGATGTCCTCTGCTCAAGCTGCAATGGCAAAGGGCATTTAGAGCAAGTAAAACTCAACATGAGAAGTTCTGTAAAATATTTATTATCTATTCAACCACGCATCCAAGTACAAGATTCCAAGAAATAATCCAATGCCAGACTAGAGTCAGGAGATGAAAATGAAGAGTTAAGAACAAACATAAGTCTATGATAATTTCCTAATTAAGGTCACCAGAATACTCATTTACTCCCACTGGAGCCAACTCATGAATAAACACCTAAGAAACAGAAAGCAAACAGTGAAGCATAGACTTGAAAGCAGTCAAAATGCCCAAAAATTCAGTGCTGTATGCTTGCTGACCAATCTGACTTTTGGAAGCCTTTTTTCCTCATAAAACAACATAAGAAAGAGACCTGCAATTTACCACATGGCAAACCCAAGACCAAGTAGTGCCTGCCATAAACTCCCTCTCACTCAAAGGGACAGGCACATCCTTTCTGCTGTATGCCAAGAAGTCCTGCACAACAAGCATCAGAAGTTCTGAGCTTTGCCCTGGGAAACTAAGAAAATATAGCTAGATCACCTTACAACAGAAAATAAACAGAAAAAACAGGCAGTTCAGAGCCAAATGCAACAGAGCTGTGGTAAATCCAGCATTATAATCCTTACAAAACCGTTAAGTATTTGGGGAGGCAAACAGACCAGTGGGCATAGAGACACTTCTGACTTGGGGTATTTCTGCTAAAAAAACTAAAACCAAGAGATATCCTGTAACCTCAGCTGTTTTAATGTAACTGCAATGCTGTGCAGAAGGATGTCATTTTCAGAAGATGCTAAAACACAGGTTAAAGAAAAAGAAAACTTCATAGGAGAAAAGGCTGGATTCAGGCCCAAAAGACTGTACACAAGATAAACAGAGAACAGTTAAAAAATGCACAAACTGATCTATTTTTCATTTTCACTCCCTGCAAAATGCAACAATGTAATTACTGTGTATAAAGTAAATGCAAACTACTTATACAACTGACCATAATTCAGTCCTGCCAAAGTTCTCACACAGTCAGAAAACAGCTGTGCAGACGTGAAACAAGGGTCAAGCAAAAGAGGATGAAAAAGGGCTGCATCTATTTCATTCTGCTCTTAAAGGCAAGATTCCACAAGGCTATCAAAACATGATTTGATTGCAGATTTCTAGAATACCTGAATTTTGATGATAAATATCAGGAGGCAGCACTCCAAGACTAAATAACCTTTGGAAATTCCCAAGCCATGTAGAGCCCATGCACTATTGCTTCAAAACAATCATCCTTGAAATTCAGTTACACATCAGATGAAAAAACAAGCAAAAATTCTTAATTGTTCAGCAAATACAATATAGAACAATGGAGATCTCAACATGAAAGAAACAGTAAGGTTATAAAGAAATATTTGCACCTACTTCCAAATTCATCAGCTTGACAATTTCAAAGATTTACAGTATTAAAACACAGGAAGATTTCCAACTTGCTTACAGTGCTTGTGCTACCATGTGGCTTTGAAAATCAAAGATTAAAAAGATGTAAAATTACTGAAACAAATGAGGTCTTCTGAAGGATTCCATGTCTGTAAAAACAACTCTATCAGCACATGATTCATGAAATCTCCAGCCAGTGGCTTGTTTCCAGCAGAACCAGTAGGAAGTGCAAATCAGATTATTCACTTGATCCTAATACAGATTCAAAGAGCTGTACAGCTGGAAGCCAGTTGGTACATTAAAAGAGCAAAGTTATGGAATATAGAACATATATCTATCAATGGCAGGGTGAACAAACTACACTGAAACAGTGGAAGGAGCAACAAACGAGAGAAAAGCTAATTTCTGTTTTGTAGAAGAGGGAAGTAATATAATGAGTAGGGAAAGAATGCAGCAGTAAAATCAGTTTTAAAATATATGAATATGAAAAAAATTCAGAAAACGAAAAAATACATTTAAATGGAAGCTTGCACTTCTGCACGTTAAAGCCAATAGGCCTCTAATGTGCAAAGTGAAGAACTGTAAAAATACAGGCTTGGATGGGGCCTCAGGAGCCCCTCAAAATTAATCCAGCTCCTATTTTCTTGTGCTATCCAAGAAGGAAAAAAATATTTTGTCCACTGTTCTCAAAACAACATCTTTTATCTTTTGGAAGACGCACAGTATCTCTTTAAACATCTTGGTTTAGAACTAGAAAAGTCTTTCTTTTTCAGTCTTTTCCTAATATGCCCTCCATTTATTTATTTATTAACTAGCAAACTGTTGCCAGTTACTTTGCTTTTTTTTAAAAGGCTGGAAATAAAACTGCCACAATACCCCACTTAGTTTTCACTAATTCTCAAATGCCAGGAATAATTACCTCATATCTTGTCCTTAAAGCACTCTTAGCAAACTGAAAATAGCCTCATATCTCAGTTTGAGATCTGACCCAATCTGACCTTTTTTTTGAATAATCTTCCTATTTTGTCAACTATTTCATATTTGGTCTAGGCCAATGCACACACTGCAAAAGCACATCTTGGCAAGCATGCTGGGTGTTTACCAAAAGGTAGAAACATAGAAAGGCAGGTAGCAAGTTAAGCAGCAAGGCAATGATATATTCCCATGGATTACTTGGGCTCTAGCACGTTTCCCCCAGCTTGTTTTTATAAATGATGCTAATTAAAAGAAAGATATGTTGTCTTTTTCCCCAAAGTACTTCTCCAATAAAACCATTACCCTCACCCTACAAAAAATGCAATGCCACAGAACAGTAATTTATAGAAAATATGGAGGCAGAACTGATGAGTACCTGCAACCTTGTTTCAAGGGCTTGAACAGTAAGTAAACCATTCTCCTGCAATCCTTCTGCAGCAGGAACATCATGTTTATAATTAATACCACTCTGAAAGAAAACAAAAACAAAACCCTGAGTGAATTACAAAGCTGAAAGTAAGGTAGAGCTATTACATAGCATTATAAAATTCTGCGGGAAAATGCAGAAAACAAGCAGAATCACAGTATACCTTTTAAAAGAAAAATCTTATCTTCTGAAAGCAATTAGAATTGGATAATACATATTGGAAAGACCCAATTATGGGAAGATAATTAACAAGCATTATGACCTTAATTAAGATCCCTTAGCCAAACGGTAGCATGGTAGCAAAACTGTTACATATGTGAAGCATTTTCAACTGCATTAGTTCACCAAAAGAATGTTGCTACTGTCAAGGAAATAGAATAATTTCTTCAGATAACTTATGATTACAGCGAGGAATATTGTAGTCAAACTTCAGGGCATTTCACAGGACACATCCAATTTCACTTTGTACCAATACTTTAATAATTTTTTGAGGTTTTCTTGAATTAGTAAGCATGGATTGAGTAGCTGAGAAAAGGCAAGCTCAACTTACTGCATAGTTGACCACTTCCAGGTCTGTTATTTTGAATGTACTTAACCCCTCTGTGTTGGAGTCATCCTTAAAAAGTAGTAACAGTTGCTCACTTCCAGATCCAATAAAATCATCCACCAGAAGAGACTTCACTTTTTGCCATTTGGAAGCCACCTACAGTAGAAGGTTTTAAAATAGATTTAGTTGAGTAAACCTTGTATTTGAAATCTTTTTTCGGTGAAGATTGCTTTTTATAAAGAGGCAGCCCATTCAAGTGTGTGAAATACAGTACTTTTAGGAAGTTCCAAGCTCTCACTCTCACCCCACCATTTAGAGTCTATGTAACTGTGGGGAAAATTAGCCATTTCTCTGTAAAGATCACTTTCCACAATACAGGTTGCAGAGATGACAAATTTTCAGTGTACTGAACGAGCTGAATGCTGTAGTATTTATTTAGAACCAGTAATACTTGCAGATCAGTCATAGGCTTTATAATGTTGACAATGAGAAATATTTTTGCTTCATTAGAAACTTAAATATGTCTAAAAGGTGAAGACAAATTTGTGCAATGATGCTGACAACTAGATAGAATTTTTATTTCTTGAGTTATGCAAGTCTTGTCAGGTCAGTACAAAACTCTAGCACTTGACTTTGTCTTTCCTAACTTCAGGAAATAATAGCAAGGCCTCTTCTTGTCATTTTCACAAAACAACACTGTTTGTTACTAGGAAATGAGTCTAAAAAGGTTTTAAATTTTAATGAGTAGTTTATCCTTTGCAACAACATCCATTTATTTTAACACAAATTATGTAGGCACACACATAAACTGTCTTAAAATTTTCGAGTTCTCACACTACTGCAGTTTTCAAATAGCAACAGAAGCTTCGGCTCAGACTCACAAGTGTATTTTTTAATAGATAGAATCCCAGCTTCATTTTCAAATACATAAGCAAGCAATTAAAGAAAACAATCTCATAGTTTAGTTTGGTTATTTTAACAGCAGCAGCAATAACATGCAAACAAGCTAAAGAACCTAAATATGCAGTTTTTCAGCTGCAGGAACTTCAAACAAGAAAACATATACAAAAAAGAAAGGGGGAAAATGGAGCTGTTTAAAGGCCACCAGTACCTGTAAGCTGTCTCGTCTCTGTACAACGCAGCTATTTCCAGAGGCAAAAAACACAACAAACAGCAAATCATTGCTACGTGTTACAGCTGTTTTTACTGAGCACGGTTTCTCGAAAGGAAGCTCACAAACACCTTTAGGAAGACCATTTTGGAACCAAATAAGCTGGTTCTTGTGGGTTATGGCAACAAGTGATATTTGGAGCTGCTTTTTCACTCTCTCATTCTTGCAGACATAGACAGAAGACACCACTCTGCTGTAAGCATGAGGCATGAAGCAGGTGCCAGTAAGTATTTTTTGTGTCTGAATTGCGTATCCAAAGAGCTCACTACCCCAGATGGCTCTGTCTGAAATGGAAAACTCATCTGTATCTTCACTCTCTTGCAGGCAAGCAGTTCTTATCCCTAAGATGACAGTGCCTTCACCTACAATTTCACCTGTCCACACAACAGAAGAAAGCTGAATAGGAGCACTTTGAACCACGCAAGTGTTGGAAGAGATGTAGAACAGCTTGTTGGCGTGTCTCCACAGCACTGATGGGCCAGCAAACAACCTGATGTCTTCTCTCAGCTCATAATCCATTTTAAAATGAAAGGACTGCTCAAATTGGTTTGAGCTGTGAAGCAACAATAAAAGGTATTTGATAGTATTCCGTTTTTTCTTTTTCACCAAAATGCAGGGTAGAATAATCCCCGTTCGGGAATCTGTTGTGCAGCTACAACAAACCATTTCAATTTTTGAGTGACTGGCACGCATACTGAATGCTCCAGAAGACTTCTCAACAAACATCTTAGTCTCTCTGTTGAAGGCCATTCTTCTGACACATAAATTCGTTGTTTTATCACCTGCTCCCTCCACATGTTTTGGTTTCAACAGCTGAAATACAAGGACTTCACCATTGTAGGACAAGAATTGTTCTTGCTCATCCAGAAGCATCTTGATTTACCTTTATGTATATCCCTCTACAAGAAAACCATATGCGTCCCCATTTTTTGCCAGGATTATTTCTTTGTGGAAATTTTAACCAATTTGGACGTTTTTCACCTACAAAAGCAAACAAGAAAGAAAGATGAATTGTTTTGGGACTAGCTGAACTGGTCCTTTAGAATAAAAAAACCTATGTATTATAAACCAGCAACGTGGAGGAACTTGAGAATGAGGCCAGTACCTGCTTTAATCTCACAGAATGAAAATGCAGTTCAGCAACTTTGTACTGACATTTAAGCAACAGAAACATTTCAGAAGCGTTTATTTACTAAAGTATGAATTCTCTGGTTACCAACAGCAGCACTGCCAAACCAAACCATACATTTGCCGTTTCTGTGATTGAATTGAAGGCGTCAGCACCACAAACACACTGCACAGACTGGAAAACAATGCTGTTTTGAACTTTCATATTATAGAATCATAGAATCGATTGGGTTGGAAAAGACCTCCGAGAACATCAAGTCCAACCCTTGGTCCAACTCCAGTCCATTCACTACATCATGGCACTCAGTGCCATGTCCAATCTCAGTTTAAAAACCTCCAGGGATGGTGAATCCACCACCACTCCGCGCAGGCCGTTCCAATGCCCGATTACTCTCTCTGAGAGCCCTGTCTCAGGTGCAGTGCTTGTTAATAGTTACAATTCATTTCTTTTAAAGTTAGAAGGCCTCTCTAAGCTTAAAGAGTGCTCTCTGAAGAAGCGAGGTCCCTCTGCCGCCAGGCAGGCTCCCTCTGCTCCTCCCTCCCCAGGGAAGGCCCCGAGCGAACCGCAGCATCTCACCGAGTTCCACACAACTTTCGGGGGCCTCAGCGACGTCGCTCGCCCCAGCCGGGCCCCGCGGGCTGCGGAGAGAGAGCGCGCAAGAGAGGGGCAGTGACGAGAAGCTCTGCGCCGGCGGGGCCTCGCCCGGGGCCTCCCGCGGCGCTTCCCGGCCCGGCGGACCCTCCGAATCTCCCGCCGCGAGGAGCGTGCCGGGAGCGCGCGGGGCGGGGCGGGGCTGCTGCGCGGGTGGCGCCGCCAGGCCCCGCCCCCGCCGGGGTCACGCGACGCTCCATCCGCTTTTCCCGCGGCCCCGCGCGCTGCCGGAGCCGCCTCTGTGCGGGCGGCGCGGGCGGGCGGACCTACGGGACAATGGCTGAGGTGAGTTCCAGCGCTTCTGCCTCCTCCCTGTTCTCTTTCCTGTTCTCCCTCCTGGCCTTCCTCGTTGCCGCCCGGTTCGCGTCCTCTTCCCAGCCGCCGCCGCTCGGGGTTGGGGTCGGGCGGTGCGGGTGGTCGGGCCCCGCCGCGCAGGTGAGGGGCTGGGGCCGCCTGGGTCCCCGGCCTTTCCCTTCCTTCCACGGCCCTCCCGTTCCTTGTTGCCTTTCAGCAGAGACAGGATAAGGCGGCGCTGATAAGCGAGACACGGCGGCGTTTCGAGGCGGAGTACCTGCCAGGTGAGCGGGACATGCGTGCTCGGGCTTTCCTCTGTGGGTGTCAGGTGCCCCCCTTTTCCAGGAGATTGGGCGTCTGTGCTTTTCTGCAGAATCAGTTGGGTTGGAAAAGGCCTCCGGCATCGTCGAGGCCAGTCTGAGACAGACCACCACCACACCAACTAGCCCATGGCTCTCAGTGCCACGTCCAGTCTGTCCTTAAACACCTCCAGGGGTGGTGACTCCACCACCTTCCTGGACAGCCCATTCAAATATCTGATCACTCCTGTGAAGAATTCCTTCCTAATGTCCAACCTAAGCCTCCCGTGGCGTAGCTTAAGGTGTCCGAAGCTGTGGGTGGGGATGATGTACAGCAGGTTTCTGTGCTGGTGCTCGGTGCTGTCTGTCTGTCTGCTGGGTCGCTGTCTTGGGCTGCAGGACCTGTTGGGGCAAAACTCAGGGTCCTTCTACCTTGCTGTTGTGTTTGGTTGACTGTGGAGTGGGGTCTGGGACACTGCTGTACTTGGTGCTTTTGGGGCATAAAACATGAGGAAGGAGGAAGAGGAAAATTCTCCCCTCGATGAGTTCGCCAAGGGAAGAGTTGTGTTTCTGGAGTAACTTGCACTTGGAATTGACACAGGCCATAATTAAGATCATATTGTGTGTCCAGCTACATTCTTAAGCACAGGTACTTTTAAACTTGTAAATGAAGGCTGGGAGATGGTGGCGATGCCCAGGGGAGAGGGAAGACTGGGGTAAGTCTAGCAGGGTTTCCTGTCATTTCAAGGTTGATTTACATTGCTTATGGAAGAATATATACTAGAGTATGCTAACAACTATAGTAAGCAATTCATTTTAATATGACTGTCTAGAGACTTTGCTTTAAAAACATGCTTTATCCAATTTTTAATGCAAATATATAAGAGCCCAGTAGTTGTATTGCCTTCATCTCCCTTAATATAAGCCTGACTCCTGCAAACACAGGCCTTGCTTTGATGCTTTAGATCAGAATTATTTGGGTTACCTGGCTCTTGCTTTTAGGTAAGAGTTACGTGCTTCTATAAATTCTTTGTAATTGGCTAGAACACTTTTTTCAGAAATCTTGAGGGTGGTACAGCTTTGTCTCTGCTGACTTTCATAAGGGAGACTACTTTCTTGGTTAGAGATGACCTGTATATCTGGCAAGATGACAAAATTATTAGAAAGTCTTGAAGTAGAGAGCTTCTTTTACCATTTGATATTTATTAATGAATAAATGTAATTTGTAAAACTCTGGCTCAGGTGAGTGGAGAATCATCTTAAATGCTAAATTCTTTTAGCTCTTAATGTTTTCAGTTAGTGTATATTTTCATATGATAGGTGATTCAACTGGCTTTGTATTCTATTATCCCAGAGTCACACTCACAAATAATTATTTCAGAAAAGCTAGAACTGCTTTGTGTCAGTTGCTGCAGAAAGGGAGTATTACCCTTTCAGTTGACCTGTCCCTTAAAATCTTGCAATCCTCTAAGTTTCTCTAGTTGTAAGGAAGCCTCTGTTGGGCCAGTTGATATGGCCATTAAAATAATTGAATACTGTTGCAAGGTAAGCTGTAATCCTATTTGTAGTGTTTAGAACAAGTTTTTCTCAGTAAGCCCATTTTTGGGTCATGGTTTAGGGTTCTTAGCCCTTTCAAGAAAATAGGATTAGGACTTTTTTAAGACTTTGCCTCAAATTAAAGAATTCAAAAATGAAATGAGTGTTGTCATGCCCACTTACAAGTGTGCAAAACATAGGATTTAAGTTTCATAGTAGCCCTTCAATCTTTATTGTTTATCTTCTAAACTGTGTTCTTTTGTGCTCCCTCTTAAAAGGAACATGGAGGTCCATGTGTGCAGACACCCCCAAACCTGTGACTTTGTGGTATAAGGGTACAAATGGTTGCTTCATATCCAGCAGTTCTGGTCTGCTTTCAAAACAGTGTGATTAGGCTACACTGAGAACTTAATCCTTTCTGTGAAAGTTTAGTGTGGTCAGAATTGTGGCCCTCTACAGAGCAAACTTTATTGCATTTGCAGGTCAGCTGCAAGTGTTATAAGTGGGAGTTTTCAGGCAGTCACGTTTCTGGAGGTTGCACCTGTCAGTGTTACATTTTCCTTCTGAGGAAAACAGTGTGTAACTGGTTATTCGAGGAACTTGGTGATTCTTATCATCAAAGATGGTGAAATGGTTCTTCCATATTCTGTAACTCAGTTACTGGTTTCCTCCTGCACCCTCTCATGCAGGAAGAAATGGTAAGGGTCACAAATGCTGTGTTGACCTTACAGTAATGTTTATTTTTGTTGTGAAATGAAAACTTAGAGGCCCCTTGAAATCCTCATTTTTCACTGAAATCACTTATTGGTAGAATACTGTTTTTACATTAAAGTAGAATCTACAAAAGCATACTATTACATAGCTGGTTCAGAAAAGTCTAATATTCCAATATGTACTGGATGTTATTGTTTGATATTTCAGATAAAAGTTATGACAAAAGAATCTGCTGTAGTCCTGATAATTTTCAAGGTAGGATGGAAAGAGTTTTGTTCAGCAGTTGAAAGCACCATAAATCTGTTTCTTGAATCATACAGTTGTTTCATTTTTGTGACTAAATCAGAAAATTGTTTTGATAGTCAGATAGAGTGTGGAAAATAGTGTCAGAGAACCTTACTGGCTCATTTCCCAAAAGTTTGCAGAAGAACTTTCCTGCTGAAGTTCTTCAGCAAGTTTGGCTGCTCAGCGATTCTAGAAGGAAAGCTTGGCCACTGTTGGATCTTATCTGCAAAGCAGTGTTCAATATTAACTGAAGTCTTGTGGTCTCTTCAGTTAACTTTCTGGCTGGATTCTGAAGACAACTTCAGTTCTTGTGAAAAATATATGTCCCAATAATCAAAACTCTTCCATTTAAGAGGCCTGTTTCCAACAGTGAAAAGTTCCCATCAGTCCAATAGACTGGCAAACACTGTCTGATGTAGTAGGTAGGCAGAACTTTGACTTCAGTTTTTGGATGTAATCTCTGTTTTGTCTCTTTGGATTCTTTGTGAGAAGTGGTGATGTAAATTATTTTGGTGGTGAAAGGAACAATGAAAACAAAGATTGTTTTCTAGTACTGACTGGTACTAACAGTGTTTTCTAACAAACAGTCATGTCTTTTTCCATACTGAGTTTTCATTCCTTAGAGGATTGCTAAAATTAGCTTTTATTTCTGGGCTACTGCTTTTCATTTTAACATTACAGTGGAAATTATTTTTAATCACATCTTGTTAGGTTTTTCCAGTTAATAGGTTTTCTTCACATTTCCTTCTGCATATTTAATATTTCTAATTGCCTGTATTTCCTGTCCCTCCCCATTTACATCCTTTTACTTTCTTTTTTTAGGCAAAGCTTAATTTTCAGAAAAATATTTTGGGAGAAAGGGTTCCCACTCCAATTTAAAGGATTAAATTTCCTCATGACTTTCTTTAAAGCAGTAGCAAATATGTTTTGTTGATTATATTGTCTGATTACAAACAAAATTGTAGACATGGTGCATCCTTAAAAAAAAAGTGAAATGACTTTTGTGAATGACTCCTGAGTTAATATTTTACATACCTGCTTATGTCTTTTGATGTGCTGAAAAATCTGCTTTCCCTAGTTCTTGGCGTTCAGACTGAGAATGGTGGAAGGATGAGTTAAGATATGCATTTTTACAAGAAGTGTGGTAGTATTAAAGACTGAGACTTCTATTAAAAGTAGTCATTATTGTCACTGAAAGTGTTCAGTTTTGCTAAAAGTTTGTTTATCTCATCATGTGGAGGCAGATACTTCTTTATTGTTACTTCATGTTATTGAAATAATTCCTTATTAGATGGAAATAGTTTTGTTTTCTTTATCCCTGTCCTTCTATGGCTACCGACCTTAAATTGTTTTCAGTCTTGCTGATTTCCTCATCTTGCAATTGAAGGCACATACCTGAATTGTTACACTACTTAGCTTAATGTTTGGCATCAAGAAGCCAATTAAAATGGGTTTCCTTTTTCTAGCTAAGGTCAGAGGAATAATTAAGACCATTTCAGACTGAGACTTCTTGGCTGAAATAGCTTTAAGGCAGTAGTTAAATTGAGAGTCTTTGTATAATGGAACACTTGACATACATTTCTAAGTTGCATTTTCCCCCTACTTTGTACATTGAAGTGTTGGGTTTTTTTCCTCTATTCAAAGGCATGTAGTTGCTATCCCTACTTACCTGTGGCTTGTTCTGTAACATTTCTTTTCTAGATAAGAGTTTGTTCTGAAGGGAGGAATCATTCAGGTTTTGAATTCTTAGCTTCTCTGGATTAATTTAGTGTGGGACTTAGCTATGCTGCCTGATTTTGAGTTCTGTAGTCTTTCTTCTATGTTCCTGTTGAATATTCTCAGATTTGCATTATTTTTTCCTAAAGCATGAACACTGGAAGAAAACACAGCAGCCCAGCACTGGTCACCTGGAAGTCACAGAACAGGTCAGGTTGGAAGGGACCACAGTGGGGCATCTGGTCCAACCTCCCTGCTCCAGCAGGGTCATCCCAGAGCACGTGGCACAGGATTGTGTCCTCACTATTCCTGAATATCTCCAGGGAGGGAGACTCCACAGCCAATCTGGGCAATCTCTTGCGGTGCTTGGTCACATGCACAGTAAAGAAGTTCTTGCTCATGTTCAGGTGGAACTTCCTGTGCATCAGCTTCTGCCTGTTGCTGCTTCTTGTCCTGTTGCTCAGCACTACCAAGAACATCCTGGCCTGGCTCCATCCTCTTGACACCTCCCCTTCAGATACTTACAGATATGGGTGAGGTTCCCCTTCAGTTTCTCTTCTTGAGATGGAACAGGCCGAGATCCCTCAGGCTGTTCTTGTAAGAGAGGAGCTCCAGTCCCTTAACCATCCTTATAGCCCTCTGCTGGGCCTGCTCCAGGAGTTCCTGGCATTTTAAAGAGATGGCATTGTAAAAAGAATGATGAGAAGAGATATTACAATTTCTGCATCAAAGCTTAACTAATTCTTCTAGTGTAAGTATTGCAGTGAAATTTGTATTCGTTTAGTTTTGTGGTTGTTTCCAGAGCTGTTCTCTGGTGTTATAGAAGATCTTTTATGTCGAAACATAGTAATTAACTGATACAGTCTTACTGTAAATTTCTCTGCTTGAAGAAGACAACTATTAAAAGAGTCGAATGTGCTCATAGAAAGAACACAACTCATCACTTATGTGAGAAAAAGAAACAAAACAGAACAAGGCAAGTAATGAAAAAAGCTGCTGTTCAAACAGAACCTTGTCTTCTAGTCTTTTCCCTTGACCTCAAATGGTCAATCAGGAAATTAAAGTAACCTAAAGTAACTTTTCAAATTGAGGGTAAATACCTGTTAAGGTTTGCTTACTCAAATCTTCCTGAAGGCCTTTTAGCTAAAGGAATAAAGAGGACTAATTATGTCCTCTTCTCCTTACTATTGTCACTGTTACTTCCTCACCTGTAA
Source organism: Sakesphorus luctuosus (assembly GCA_013396695.1). Taxonomy (NCBI): domain Eukaryota; kingdom Metazoa; phylum Chordata; class Aves; order Passeriformes; family Thamnophilidae; genus Sakesphorus; species Sakesphorus luctuosus. The sequence continues at coordinate 107,807 of VWZD01002472.1, forward strand.
CTTGACATTTGGGTTCGATGCACTGGTAAATATCAATTTTGCTATGCAGATTACACTTTTTCTTGCTTTTTTGTATCCGAGTCTTGTTTGTTTTTTACACAGCTTACCAGTTCAATGGAAAAGTCGTGTAGCGTTCCAGTTTTTCCTCTTCCGTGGGCTATGGAACTGTTCTGTGATATAGAAAGATTTGAATCTCTTAGACTAAGGAAGCAATCAGGTTTCCAAGCTTCTGGAGTATGAAATGTTTCACAAAAGTCTGGCATTGCTGTTAAATACACAGTTTTCACTGTCTCTCTCTGAGCAAAATTAGCTGTTAATGCTGTTCCCTGTGTTACCTTCAGGGCAAGTGTGTGTTCAAATATTTTATGAAATACTGTTCTTTTGGACTTACAGAGATGACCATCTTCCTGAGTTGAGGGTGACTAAGCTCTGTCTTAGCTCTTAGTGGCAGTTCTGCAAATGTGAAGAATCGAGCACCTAATTTTCTATTGAGAAAAGCATCAGTATATGTTTATAGCTATCATAAGTGGCTAGGCTTGGAGATTGTCTGCAGTAAGTTACTTCGGTTTATAGTTTCACCTGAATTTCCATTTGGATAACCCTCATCTTCTGTTTCCTTCTGGGCTTCTTAATTGTTGTGGAGGATGTCTTTAAATTACATGTTGAGAACTCCAAATGTGTTATTTTCTTTCAGCTGCTTCTGATTTAACTCCAGAATTTTCTAATAATACCATAAATGCATTCAAGTGTTCCATGAGTGATTTAAAATTAGGAACATTCAGATTTCACAGTCTAGTTTGAAAACAAGTTTCCAGATGTCTGTAAAATTATGGAACATGTACAGATTTGAAAAGGAATTCCTCCTCTGAACTGACACATTTTCAATCACTGGGTGCTTGGAAGGAGTCCAGCAATTTCATATCACTCTGCTTTGTATGTGAGAGCTACAACACCTTTCTTTTGAGTTCACTTTTTTATTCTAAATTTTACTTACTTTGTAGCAAGAATGGGATAAATCAGGTAAAAGTCATACAGTAATCAGTACTCCTGCTGTTCTGTCAATCTTGTTCAGCTTATCTGATTCAAATACTGGCATTCTGCAAGTTCTTGTGGATGCAGAATTTTCCTAGTTGTTCCCCCTGGTTTAGTGTGTAATGTAGCATATATGTAAATTCAGATTATATGTGCCTTGTGGAGAATTTAGTTGCTGAAGAGAAGGGAGAATGGTTTTTTCAACTATCCCTATCTCTGAATCCAGCTTGCTTCCTGCTGGTATTGGGAGTTCGGATAAAACATTTTCTCTGTTCACCTTTCATTTTCTTAAAATATTCATAAAGTTAAATTTCTATATTTTTTAAAATATTATCTAAGTTCAGAGTTTGGAAGAATTTGTTAGTGGGTGAGAAACATTCTGAGGCTTGTTCCACATAATTGTAACTGTTTTCAAATTAGTTTGATACGAGATTCACAATTCTGTCGTTTTGGCGGTTGTGCTCTCAAACAGATACTGAAAGCAAAGAAGAGCCTCTGAAAGTGGTGTGAAATGTTATCCCATTAGTTTTTACAGAATCACAAAATACATTGAATTGAAAGGGACCACAAGGATGATCTAGTCCAGCCCTTAAGTGAGTGGCCCCTGCAGGGGTCAAACCCACAACCTTGGGGTTACTAGCACCCGGCTCTAACCAACTGAGATAATCTCAGGGTCCTCGTGGTAGATTTTTCTCTTTAATTATACAAATCCCTTTTATAAATAGGATATACATGGGCAGTCCCGTGGTGTAATGGAGAGCACTCTGGACTCTGAATCCCTAGGTCCTGAGTTCGAGTCTCAGTGGGGACCGTCCCCTGGCAGTTCAATGCCTCCCTGCCATCCCATCCCGTCAGATCTCGGATGCTCAGCAGGGTCAGCCCCGGTTAGTACCGGGTGCTGTGACAGTCCCAAGGACTTCACTGTCACTGTCCAAGCTTACTTGGCCATGGCAAATGGACCTTAGGACTTAAACGGTGGGGCCAGTTCTGCACATGCTGTGCCTCACCTAAAACATCCACTGTGCAGGCTGGAGGGGCACACTCACGTGGGGAGAGCCCTTCCCAAATCTTTGTTCCCGAAGTTTGGCCATGCATACATACATGGGACTGATGTCAGCAAAATGCTTGGCTGGTTGTTCAGTTGTGGTCACTCATAGCTGGAAGCTGGTGCATGTTTCTTAGAGGTTACTAAAGCAAGGTGAGCTAAGGTAGCTCAGTCACTGGAGACACCTAATGCTGGTGTTAAAGTAAATCTTTGATCTCCCAAAGCCCTGGTTTGCTGTGGCTGTGAGTGTTAAGGTACGGCTTGAATAGCCTGTTGTACCACAGTGAATAATGCACAGCTGGTCTGGCATGGCTGAGAGAAGCCAGTGCCTCTTACTGTGCCTGGCTGTGGTTGTGCCAGCTTGGTTACTGCACATGACGGTGTCTCTGAAGGGAACATGGGTTGGAATCCATATTACATGGAGAGGCTGTGGAATCATTCTACCCTTTAGCAGTTTCAGACCATGACTGAAAAAGGTACTTATCCTGTTTGAATTTGAAAGTTAGCCTTGCTGTGAGCAGGAAGGAGTTAGGACTGAGATGTCCTGCAGAAATCTTCAGTGTTAATTTTTCATGATTCTCACTTGAAGCTAAGTACTGTTACCTTTTCTCAGGCACAATGGCCCAAATCCTCAATCATTGTGGGAATAATCAAATTTCAAATGAGAAGCTGAGACTACAAAATTTCACATGCAGAATTTTGCAGTCTATCTGTCGTTTACCTAGAGCCATAGGGAAATTAAGCATTTCAGCCTAGTGCTGACTGATGGCTTTAGTGGTATTAAAATATAGGGTATCAGCTGTCTGGTGCAAGTATGGAAATGGTGAGAGAAGGAACTTAAATAGTTACAGAGGTTTTAGTGGAGTCTTTTGGGCAGAGGAGCAAGTAGGAGACTAAGATTAAGGAAAATGTGATTTTAGGCTTGTCTAATGAACAAGGTAAGGTCGTGAGATGGGATCAAGAGAAGGAGAAATTAAAACCTAGTGAAGAAGGAACCCAGTAGATAATGTATGTAGTAAGCAGATGTGCAAACATGCCGGAGGAGCGCAACTATAGTAACTCTTAGTAGAGGGACACATTTAAAATTGGTATATTCTTGCAGCTATATTGATTAATTTTTGACAAGAAACAGTATAAATTGAAAGACAAGTGAAGTAGGTCTTACCTTGGCATGAGGGCCAGTAAAACTACAAATATTGGCAAAATTAAATGGAGTCTTTCTCGTAACATCTTCCTCCAGTTGATTGGAATATGCGTCTCCAAACCATCTACTCATAGTTCTTTCAGAGCCATCATAATTTAACTGCTTAGTAGTTATTTCGAATTTTTTGCTGCTGACAAAGGAATAGTCTTTCCAATATATGAACATTATCATTGATTTTATTAATGATCAGTCTTAAATTCATGCTTATCATGGAAAAAATAATTAAGTGAATAGCTTAAGTTTTTTTACTAGTTAGCAAAGAGATATGTATCAGTGTCTGTTGCTTTCAGAAGCCTGTTTCTGTCATGCGGTCTTGATTTGCATTCTGTTTATACCAATTTCTCAGACAGAGGAGCGTTGTTTTAAAAACTGAGCCTTTGTTTAAAGCGTATCTACACGAGGAATAAGTTCACTTGGGCATTTTTATTTTACAAACTTTCCTGTTAGAAAGTAAAAAACAGAGCAGCAACAAGCCTTGTACTCCTCTAGAGTTGCATGTAGTTAGTTTGGTAGGGTAACAATTTATAACAAGTGTAAACAGTGTGTGGGGTTTTTTTTAAAGAAGACAACATTGCGTATGTAATTATGTATATTGTGTGGTCAAAGAGAGTAATTTTAACATTTGTTGCCTGACAAGCTGATGCCTGTAAGTTTGAGAACTCAAGCATGAGCTGGTGGTGCTTAACATTCATGTTTATCAGTACAGATATTCTTAGACTATGTTAATTACAGAAAATGGATTTTAGGAAAATTACACTTCTCCTACATGCATCTTCTTGTTTGCTAATGTTTTTCTCTTTGAATAAGAATCACAGAAAATACTTTTCTAGTGAGAGTAATGTTGTAGTGTCCCTAAATATAATCACAGTAGATAGGTGGTGTTGGTGAATTTCTCATGCTATGCCTTGTTTGCTTGAATTTGAAACTGCAAAAGAAATCCTGTGTACCCAGTAGATCCTTATATATGTACACTTGACAAATCTCTTGATGTTTTTGTAGCAAATGCTATATTCTTACACTAATTTATTTATTTATTTCCTAGATAAATCAGATAAATATGATCCTAGAGATGTGGAAAGACTTCAGCAAGATGATAAATGGGTTGAAAACTATCTGATTTGGCGTCATGATGTTGTGGATGATACTTTAAAGATGATTGATGAAAGCTTTCAGTGGAGAAAAGAATATACAGTTAATGGTAAGCTATGTTATGATTTTGAAGGTGTATGTTGCTTTCCTATTGAATTACAACTGACTTTGATATGTAGTTTCATTAAGCACCTCTTAAAGGTTTTGCAAATACCACAGATACCTTTTTTTTCAGTTCTTGCTCAGCTTTCTATTGTCTCTTTGCATTTCTTGCATTTGCTAGAGTGGGGTCCTAAAAAAACCCCAACAAACAACAAAAACACCGCAACAAATAAGGTTCTCTTGTTCATTGTAATAGCATTAGTCTGGCACAATAAGTAGAAGAGATCTCATTTTTGTGCTGTGAGAACGTTTTGAAGTTGAGCTCTATCTACAGGACTTCACAATCTGAAATAAAAGATCAAGGGAGGAGTGCAATAAAAATAAATATTTGTAGCATCTTTTTTCTTACATAGGTTATTTTATTCTTATTTCTCACTAAGTAGGTCCTACTCTATAGCATGAGAGTAGTAGGAGAAGATAGTATAGATTTCAAATTTTCTCAATATTAACTTTAGTAAAGGCCTTAGAAAGTAGTTTATAAAGATATGTCTGTATTTTTGTAGCTAGACCTTTGCATTTTTAGGTACTTAAGTTAGAATGTGATTATTAATATGGTTACTGAAATAATATTTCTTTTGTCTCTATAGACTTGTCAGAATCTGTCCTTCCAAAGTGGCTGTTTGAAATTGGTGCTCTCTTTCTGCATGGATATGATAAAGAGGGCTATAAATTATGTAAGTTACACAGGCTATATTTTCAGTCATTTATTTTTATTTTGTTTACAACATTTTAGAATATTTGGAAAATAAATGTTTTAAGAATAGAAGTAGGTACATATTAGCAACTGTTTTTACTAGAAATGGTAAGTTGGTAACTTGGAGTATTTCTTTGGATCACAAAAGGGAAATGGGTACACTTTGTCAGCAGTTTTAAAGAGAATCATAAACCTTTCTTTTTATAATGTAGTTTTAACTTTCCTGTTTAAGCTCGTTGTCTCTGTATCCACTGAGGTGAGTATATGGCCAGTATAGATGTTTGTTGCTGCAGTGCATTGTCAGTGCTCTTCTGGCAGCTCACCTTCTTACATACTGGCACTGGTTCACAGGAAGGTCTGCAATGGTTTTGGTTTGTTGTTGATTTTTTTTTTGTGTTATTGGACTGTTCAGAAACAGCATGTACAGCTGAGAATTGTTGGAGAATGAACTTTGAAGTTGTGTGATTAACATCTAATAGTGTAACAGTAAGATTTGTAGGGATGCTGTAAATATTGCCTGAAATACTCATGGTTTTTTTTACTAGTGTGTAATAGGTGGTCAGTATTATTTTCTATGAATAGTTCTGATGTAACATCTCATTTATTTACTTTTAATTGAGTTTCAATTCTGTGAGGCAAGAGAGACATTTTTAAAAAATCACTTTCCAAACCTCATGAACCTTGAACTAATCTTGAACCTTGTTAAAACCAACAAACAAAAAAACCTCCCAAAACAAAACAAAAAAACAAACCACAAAAACCCACAAAAATTTCAGTCTGAAATTCTGCCTTTCCCTCTTTTTCAAGAGTTGGTTTCTAACTCCAGAGATACAGTCCTTGCTGTGACAGGTTGGATTGTTAGTGTGCTTTAAACACAAATATAATAGTTCAGTGTGTGTTTTGTGTTTGAATAGGGATTTCTCTTAAAAATTTGAAGTTAGAGTCTAGTTAATACACTATTTAAATGTTAAAACATTTAAAAACAATTGCTTCTTTACATGAAAAAAATGGTTTTTTATTTAGTTTTTGCCATTGGAAGCAAAAGATCACATGGAGAAGAAATCTGGTTTTTACTGATACTTCCCAAGTTTCAGGGAGAAGAATATTAAGAGTATATCTAAAATTATTTTCAGGCTTGCCGTATTTTGACATCATAAAGGTACTAAAAAAAGGCTGCTCTTCACATAACTGCCAAGAATATTTGTTTTATCACTTCAACACATAATCAGTAATTTGGTTTCAGACATTTTTATAAAGCCTGTTACTTTGAATTATACTTGTGGGGTTTTTTTGGGAAAAAACCGGTCTCTGTATGACTCACCCATTTTTATTCCGAGTGGGTATGTATTGTGCTTTCATTTATACAATACTGCTCACCTTCTGGAATTTTTCATTTTATTTTAGGAAGAGCTGTTGCTTTTTATACAATTGATAATGCATGTATAAGTAGCTTTACAAAACACAACTACAATGCTGGAGAAAATCTGAACAGAAAAAGAAACAAATTTTACAACAGCACATAAAATACATACTGAATATAGTATGTCTGACCATGTGATATTAATTTGAAATGTTGAAATTATGATCTAGATAAGAACTAGTATTTAAATGCATGAGAAGTATTCTTCCACTTTTTATATTTCTTCTGGGGTGTAATTTTTTTATATTCAATTTTTAAAAAATTCCATCATGCAAAATATGAGCAGGGAAAGGGGGGTATGTGTAGAGGTGTCCAATTGTTTTTGTCATTGTTCAGTGTCCACAAAATCAGCAGAAATGTAGAATACAAACTCAGAGATGTTAAGTTTCACTGGGTCCTATACAGTTATGTGCATAATGTTTTCTGTTGGTTTGGATCTGTTGTTTCAATTTTTGTGTGTGTTTTTCTCCAAGTTTGGTTCAGAGTGAAACATCATACGAGAGATCCTAAACAGCAACTCGATAAAAAGAAACTCGTGGCTTTTTGGTTAGAACATTATGCCAAGAGAGATCATGGAAAGCCCTTAACAGTGGTATTTGACATGGCTGAAACTGGAATCAGCCACATAGTAAGTATTTTAATTGTCTTTTCCTGATTGCTTTTTCAGTTATTTAACCTGTGTTCCCAGAAAAAGGGAAGTCCCTGTGTAGTCCTTGACACCTAAATAACTCAATGATTGATTGTTGACATCAGTTTTATGTAGGGCTTTTTTCCATTACATGAGCAGTTTGCAAGATACTTTGTTACATATTAAACTTTGTCTTCTGCAGCACATAGAAAACTTGCTTTTAGTTTGGTGACTGAACTGAATCTAAGCTAGTTTAGATTGCAAGGTGGGGATTTTGCCTATCATTACGTATTTTTAGATTTAATCTAACAAGTAAAAATCTCAGATTGTCTGTAGGTTAGAAAAAATCCTATTTCTATAGAATATTGAATTTTTTTTTACCAAATGTGATGCTGTTCTATTATTATAGAAATGGCTAAAACTTGTTCTTTCTCTTTTTTTGTTGCTATGGCAAGAATGCATTTGAATATAAGGAAAAAATCCAAAAACTTTTCTGCCTTTTGCAGGCAAGGTAGCTAATGTTGCATTATTAGGACCTTGCAGCTTTGATTTGACAAATGACGGAGTATGCCAAGTTGGAAGGGACCCACCAGGATCATGGAGTCCAGCTCCTGGTACTGCACAGGACCATCTCCAAGAGTCATACCATGTACCTGGGAGTATTGTCCAGACACTTCTTGAACTCTGTCAGGCTTGATGCTGTGACCACTGCCCTGGGGAGCCTGTGCCAGTGCCCAACCACCTTCTGGGTGAAGAACCTCTTTCTAATATCCAACCTAAACCTCCCCGACACAGTTTCAGGCCATTCCCTTAGGTCCTGTCACTGGTCACCACAGACAAGAGATCAGTGCCTGCCCCTCCTCTTCCCCTCATGAGGAAGCTGTAACTGCAGTGAGGTCTCCCCTTAGTCATGTCCAAGCTGAACAGACCAAGTGACCTCAGATGCAACTCCTTACGGTTTTCCCTCAAGGCCCTAAATAAGTATAATTTTGAAAGGCAGGATCAGTGCTCTTACCTGTGCCATGAGAGCTGTCTGTCTGTACTCCACTCTGAAGGATAATACTGAAGTCATGGTTTTGCATAAAAAGAATAAAGGATTGGAGTAATTTCCTTGCTGTTAAAGATCAATTTGATTTGCGTTTTATGGAGTATATTTTAAAGCTGCTTCTTTCCAGTGTCTTTGAGACTCCCAGAGACACAATCTCAGCAAGTGCTGTCCCTAAGTGTCCTATTGTGCAGTCTCTCTTTATAGTTAATATATTTGTCACAGGAATATTTATAATGTCTGTTTGCAGATATGTAGGGTATTGATAAGTTTTATGTTAAAAGAACTGGGACTAATGAGTTCCTTTCCAGACTGTGCCTCATTTGTTTGTTCCATTGCTATGGACATCTACTCTGTTGGCTTTTATCACTGGTATGAAGCAGGTAATTCTAATAGCTTATGCTTTGTTGCACCAGTTCAAGGTAACTAGAATAGATGCAGTTACTGAGTGACCTGTGAAATCTATACTTGTCATCCCATACTTTCATCAAAATGCTGGATCTATCCCTCTAATATCCGATTGTGTTGCTTTTGGATAGGCGACAGGACAGAGAGCAGCAGCCTTGTTAATGGAGGTTCTAGTCATTACTTGGAAATCTATGACTATTTTTATGCTGTTAAATGAAAGATACTGCATTTGGTACAAGCAACAGACAGTTCAAGTAAATGTATCTATTGGAGGCCACTTTCTGCCTCTAAAGGTGCCAAGCTATCAGTGTCTAGTGATTGAAGCTACTGATAAAGCTTCAAGCTTGTCATCTTACACTGTATTTTGGGGTGTTCTTTTCACTCTGTCCACAAATGTTTTAATAGCCTGTTTACATGACTCTAGGAGCCTCTTCCTTGTAGCACTTTTACTTTTGCAAAAGGCTTTGGATCCTCAGTCAGAAATGTTTTGTACTATTTCTGAAAACTCACAGTTTCACTGCATTACCACAACTAATGCTGAAACCAAAAATCCTCTTTAAATGAAAACCTAATTTTTTTTTCCTTTGGAAATGTTCTATTGAGTGTAGTACTATATTGAACAATATGCAAGATAACTATTGAAGGGAAATTTCAGTATAGTTAGTGCTTTTCCTTGTAATGCTTTAAGATAATCTGTCAAGCTACTCTAGTGCTAAAGATTTACCTTTTCTGCACGTCTTGAATCATGTTGATACTCCACAACAGTTTAGGTGCTTAAGTTATTACACTGATCACAGGTTTGTTGACTTCTTTCCCAGGTCCTAAAGCTAAGTTTGACCACAATCCTGCAGCAATTTAATTAAGTGAAAACCACTGCATTGCTTTTTGATGGTGTTGGTAGTCTGTGTAAAATCAGAATATGATTGATTACAGTATAAGTGTCTTGTGATATTCTTAACTAAGCCTGTATTTTTAATGTTTTGAATTACATTGCATTTATGCTGTGGTTTTGTTTTAGGACTTGGATTTTGTTCGGTTTATTGTCAACTGTTTTACAGATTATTACCCAAACTTCCTCAGTAAGTATTGTATATTAAATAGTAAGCATTGTAGACTTCTGTTAGCCTTTCATAATATGACAGAAGGTGGGGGAGATGAAGGATTTTGCATGTTCTTTCTGGAGTAACTACATGGAACATCATGTGGATGTTTGCAGATTCAGAATATTTTTGTGTGTTTAAGTCTGCACAACTTTATATTGTAAGTAAACTTCATACTTATCAAAAATCAATTGTCTTTATGAAGTAGTGGTCTAATATGGGTTTTTACATACTAAAAATTAATATAAACCTACAGTAGAACTGAATTGGCCTGTTATTTCCTTTGCTTGTTAATACTTGGCTAGAAGGTTTACAAACTGGCATGATAGTTTGTATCCTTTAGGGGGCAAAGAAAGCTGTAGAAAATTTGAAGGAGCAATGGTTTACTCTGAAAATGAGTAAGGCATGTTTGGAAGACCCTGCATACTTGCCTGCTAATTTTTTTACATTCAAGAGAAAAATATTGAAACACTTCTAAGTATTTTCAAAGTTATATGCTAAAACAAGGAATACTTGGAAAAAATGGATTTACAAAGGCCCACAGTATTTTTTTTCCTTATGAAGAGGAGGTGGTGAATATACCAGTTGAACTCTTTTTCTGCCAGTAGTTGCTTTTCTAGGTCAGGTTGAGATCTTGCCTTTCTTTGCTTTATTTGAGAGATTATTAATAACAATATGTCAGAAAAGTAATATCCCAAGAAGGACATAAACAGTATGGAACTTAGGATTTTATTATGTTTTCCAAGCAAACAGCTAGTTTTTTTATCCAGTAATAGCAATAAGTTTATACATCTTAAAAACAATTATACAAAATTGCTTTTACAGGGAAGTGAACATGGAGGTTTATAAAGTGAATATTGGCTTTTTACATTAATATTACTGCTGTGCTTACTCTTAAACAGAGAAATGCCTAACACTTGATGTTCAGATTTTTTTCTTTTTCTTTTCAGCCAAGATAGTAATATTTGAAATGCCATGGATAATGAATGGTAAGTTGTTGTTTGTTTGTTGTTCTTTTTCTTGGCAGATTGCGATAACTTTTAAAACTTAGTGGCATATGTAGAAAGCATTTTTCTGCTCTGTGTAGATATGGATGAATGGTGGCATTTGTTAAGCATGCATCTTTAAATCTGTCAATTTGAAGGTTGCTTACTTTTCTTTTTCCTTCTTGTATGTATCTTGGATCATACATTAAATGAAATCCATATTCATTGTGTTGTTTTTAACGGTTGGGAGACCTTGAGAAGTACTCTACTCCTTAAATATTTCCTGCTGGAATCCTTGAAGCAATTCTATCATTAGCAAATGATGGACACTTGTAACCAGCCAAAAAACTTGAATACACAAATTAAATAGATACCTGGCACTAGACACTGATGTGATTACATTTGTTGTGATATGTGTACTTCAAAAATTACCTTTAATTATAATTTACAGCATAAACATGTTACTCCTCTATTTTTACCATATAAATACATATTTTTATGCTGGCTTTATATTTTACTGTATATTCGTATTTTATCATCACTGATACAACAATGGTGTTTGAAAATACTTTGTAGATCTAAACAAGTGTCCTTTAAATGAACAAAACACTTCAGCTATGAAGAGTGTATATGTAACTTTCCCAGCCTCTCTCACTCAGATTTGGGGTTTTACCCCCTCAGTACTTCCTGGGCTAAATTCCAAGACAGCAAAGCTGTCAGTTATTAAATCAAAGATACTTTTTCCATTTTCTCTGTAAATAATAATATTTTCCTTACACCATTTATACCCAATATAATAGATATTTTCAGACCAGCTTATTCACTGTCTTACAGTATGTAGCTCACTTGTGTTACATAAGATCTACAAATGCGTTGGAAAAAAAGCCCTTCAAAAACAAAACAAAACAAAAACCATCAAACCAAAACAAAAAAAACCGCACCAAAACCAAAATCAAACAAAAAACATGTGGGAAGGAAATGTTCAATATATACTTGCCTGAATTACTTTCAATTACTAGATGATTAACATAAATGCCAGGGCCATGGGTGATGAAAAACTTCACAGAAATTTCCATAGCTCCCAACATATTAAAAGCCAGAAGATTTCTGTAGTCATACAGGGGTTTAGAAATAGAATAATGTTGCCTCCAGTGAATAACTTCCTGTTCTTTTTAAAGCAGCCTCTACCATTGTTCATATTGCATGTAAATAGAAAGGGTATCTATAAAAATTTGAATATGTAGTGTATACTAATTTCTAGTGATACTGCACTAATATGTATGTAAATAATCTGACCTGTTAAAAATTTAAGGTATGAGCTGCAATTTCTCTCA